>JAKRSI010000572.1:0-320035 GCA_029890345.1 Natrix helvetica helvetica | reverse complement strand
TCCTGAAGCTGGGAATTGGGGGTGGGGGAAGGGGGGTTAGTCAGAGAGAGAAAACTCCATATCATTGAACCTTCCTGAAGCTGGGATTGGAGCTGCTGGATAGAAGGGGGGTGAGTCACAGAGACAAAGAGACTGAGGTGGGGGCCCTTAAACTCCATATCATTTGAACCTTCCTGAAGCTGGGATTGGAGCTGCTGGATAGAAGGGGGTGAGTCAGAGAGAAAGAGACTGAGGTGGGGGCCCTTAAACTCCATATCACTTGAACCTTCCTGAAGCTGGGATTGGAGCTGCTGGATAGAAGGGGGGTGAGTCACAGAGACAAAGAGACTGAGGTGGGGTCCTTAAACTCCATATCACTTGAACCTTCCTGAAGCTGGGATTGGAGCTGCTGGATAGAAGGGGGGGTGAGTCACAGAGACAAAGAGACTGAGGTGGGGGCCCTTAAACTCCATATCACTTGAACCTTCCTGAAGCTGGGATTGGAGCTGCTGGATAGAAGGGGGGGGTGAGTCACAGAGACAAAGAGACTGAGGTGGGGGCCCTTAAACTCCATATCATTTGAACCTTCCTGAAGCTGGGATTGGAGCTGCTGGATAGAAGGGGGGTGAGTCACAGAGACAAAGAGACTGAGGTGGGGGCCCTTAAACTCCATATCATTTGAACCTTCCTGAAGCTGGGATTGGGAGGAGCTGCTGGATAGAAGGGGGGGTGAGTCACAGAGACAAAGAGACTGAGGTGGGGGCCCTTAAACTCCATATCATTTGAACCTTCCTGAAGCTGGGATTGGAGCTGCTGGATAGAAGGGGGGTGAGTCACGTGGGGGCCCTTAAACTCCATATCATTTGAACCTTCCTGAAGCTGGGATTGGAGCTGCTGGATGGAAGGGGGGTGAGTCACAGAGACAAAGAGACTGAGGTGGGGGCCCTTAAACTCCATATCATTTGAACCTTCCTGAAGCTGGGATTGGAGCTGCTGGATAGAAGGGGGGTGAGTCACAGAGACAAAGAGACTGAGGTGGGGGCCCTTAAACTCCATATCATTTGAACCTTCCTGAAGCTGGGGATTGGAGCTGCTGGATAGAAGGGGGGTGAGTCACAGAGAGACAAAGAGACTGAGGTGGGGGCCCTTAAACTCCATATCATTTGAACCTTCCTGAAGCTGGGATTGGAGCTGCTGGATAGAAGGGGGGTGAGTCACAGAGACAAAGAGACTGAGGTGGGGGCCCTTAAACTCCATATCATTTGAACCTTCCTGAAGCTGGGATTGGAGCTGCTGGATAGAAGGGGGGTGAGTCACAGAGACAAAGAGACTGAGGTGGGGGCCCTTAAACTCCATATCATTTGAACCTTCCTGAAGCTGGGATTGGAGCTGCTGGATAGAAGGGGGGGGGTGAGACAGAGAGACAAAGAGACTGAGGTGGGGGCCCTTAAACTCCATATCATTTGAACCTTCCTGAAGCTGGGATTGGAGCTGCTGGGATTGGATGGATAGAAGGGGGGTGAGTCACAGAGACAAAGAGACTGAGGTGGGGGGCCTTTAAACTCCATATCATTTGAACCTTCCTGAAGCTGGGATTGGAGCTGCTGGATAGATAGGGGGGGGTGTGGGTCACAGAGACAAAGAGACTGAGGTGGGGGCCCTTAAACTCCATATCATTTGAACCTTCCTGAAGCTGGGATTGGAGCTGCTGGATAGAAGGGGGGTGAGTCACAGAGACAAAGAGACTGAGGTGGGGGGGCCCTTAAACTCCATATCATTTGAACCTTCCTGAAGCTGGGATTGGAGCTGCTGGATAGAAGGGGGGTGAGTCAGAGAGACAAAGAGACTGAGGTGGGGGGGCCCTTAAACTCCATATCATTTGAACCTTCCTGAAGCTGGGATTGGAGCTGCTGGATAGAAGGGGGGTGAGTCACAGAGACAAAGAGACTGAGGTGGGGGCCCTTAAACTCCATATCATTTGAACCTTCCTGAAGCTGGGATTGGAGCTGCTGGATAGAAGGGGGGTGAGTCAGAGAGACAAAGAGACTGAGGTGGGGGCCCTTAAACTCCATATCATTTGAACCTTCCTGAAGCTGGGATTGGAGCTGCTGGATAGAAGGGGGGGGGTGAGTCACAGAGACAAAGAGACTGAGGTGAGGTGGGGGCCCTTAAACTCCATATCATTTGAACCTTCCTGAAGCTGGGATTGGAGCTGCTGGATAGAAGGGGGGGTGAGTCACAGAGAGACAAAGACTGAGGTGGGGGGCCCTTAAACTCCATATCATTTGAACCTTCCTGAAGCTGGGATTGGAGCTGCTGGATAGAAGGGGGGGGAGTCACAGAGACAAAGAGACTGAGGTGGGGGCCCTTAAACTCCATATCATTTGAACCTTCCTGAAGCTGGGATTGGAGCTGCTGGATAGAAGGGGGGGTGAGTCACAGAGAGGACAAAGAGACTGAGGTGGGGGCCCTTAAACTCCATATCATTTGAACCTTCCTGAAGCTGGGATTGGAGCTGCTGGATAGAAGGGGGGTGAGTCACAGAGACAAAGAGACTGAGGTGGGGGCCCTTAAACTCCATATCATTTGAACCTTCCTGAAGCTGGGATTGGAGCTGCTGGATAGAAGGGGGGGTGAGTCAGAGAGACAAAAAAACTGAGGTGGGGGCCCTTTTAACTCCATATCATTTGAACCTTCCTGAAGCTGGGATTGGAGCTGCTGGATAGAAGGGGGGTGAGTCACAGAGACAAAAGAGACTGAGGTGGGGGGGCCCTTTAAACTCCATATCATTTGAACCTTCCTGAAGCTGGGATTGGAGCTGCTGGATAGAAGGGGGGGGGGGTCAGAGAGAGACAAAGAGACTGAGGTGGGGGCCCTTAAACTCCATATCATTTGAACCTTCCTGAAGCTGGGATTGGAGCTGCTGGATAGAAGGGGGGTGAGTCACAGAGACAAAGAGACTGAGGTGGGGGCCCTTAAACTCCATATCATTTGAACCTTCCTGAAGCTGGGATTGGAGGTGCTGGATAGAAGGGGGGTGAGTCAGAGAGACAAAGAGACTGAGGTGGGGGCCCTTTAAACTCCATATCATTTGAACCTTCCTGAAGCTGGGATTGGAGCTGACTGAAGCTGGGATTGGAGCTGCTGGATAGGGGGGGGGGGGGGGAGAGTCAGAGAGACAAAGAGACTGAGGTGGGGGGGGGCCCTTAAACTCCATATCATTTGAACCTTCCTGAAGCTGGGATTGGAGCTGCTGGATAGAAGGGGGGGGGTGAGTCACAGAGACAAAGAGACTGAGGTGGGGGCCCTTAAACTCCATATCATTTGAACCTTCCTGAAGCTGGGATTGGAGCTGCTGGATAGAAGGGGGGTGAGTCAGAGAGACAAAGAGACTGAGGTGGGGGCCCTTAAACTCCATGAGTCCTGAAGCTGGGATTGGAGCTGCTGGAGAGGGGGGGTGAGGCACAGAGACAAAGACTGAGGTGGGGGCCCTTTAACTCCATATCATTTGAACCTTCCTGAAGCTGGGATTGGAGCTGCTGGATAGAAGGGGGGGTGAGTCAGAGAGACAAAGAGACTGAGGTGGGGGCCCTTTAAACTCCATTCATTTGAACCTTCCTGAAGCTGGGATTGGAGCTGCTGGATGGAAAGGGGGGTGAGTCACAGAGACAAAGACTGACTGAGTGGGGGGGGCCTTTAAACTCCATATCATTTGAACCTTCCTGAAGCTGGGATTGGAGCTGCTGGATAGAAGGGGGGGGGAGTCAGAGAGAGACAAAGAGGACTGAGGTGGGGGCCCTTAAACTCCCATATCATTTGAACCTTCCTGAAGCTGGGATTGGAGCTGCTGGATAGAAGGGGGGGGGAGTCACAGAGAGACAAAGAGACAGACTGAGGGTGGCCCTTTTAAACTCCATATCATTTGAACCTTCCTGAAGCTGGGATTGGAGCTGCTGGATAGAAGGGGGGGGGTCACAGAGACAAAGAGACTGAGGTGGGGGGCCCTTAAACTCCATATCATTTGAACCTTCCTGAAGCTGGGATTGGAGCTGCTGGATAGAAAGGGGGGGAGTCAGAGACAAAGAGACTGAGGTGGGGGCCCTTTCTCCATATCATTTGAACCTTCCTGAAGCTGGGATTGGAGCTGCTAGATAGAAGGGGGGGGGTCAGAGAGACAGAGACAAAGAGACTGAGGTGGGGGCCCTTAAACTCCATATCATTTGAACCTTCCTGAAGCTGGGATTGGAGCTGCTGGATAGAAGGGGGGGGGTGAGTCAGAGGAGACAAAAAGACTGAGGTGGGGGCCCTTAAACTCCATATCATTTGAACCTTCCTGAAGCTGGGATTGGAGCTGCTGGATAGAAGGGGGGGGAGTCACAGAGACAAAGAGACTGAGGTGGGGGCCCTTTAAACTCCATATCATTTGAACCTTCCTGAAGCTGGGATTGGAGCTGCTGGATAGAAGGGGGGGTGAGTCAGAGAGACAAAGAGACTGAGGTGGGGGCCCTTAAACTCCATATCATTTGAACCTTCCTGAAGCTGGGATTGGAGCTGCTGGATAGAAGGGGGGGAGTCAGAGAGACAAAGAGGACTGAGGTGGGGGGCCTTTAAACTCCATATCATTTGAACCTTCCTGAAGCTGGGATTGGAGCTGCTGGATAGAAGGGGGGGTCAGTCAGAGAGAGAAAAGAGACTGAGGTGGGGGCCCTTTAACTCCATATCATTTGAACCTTCCTGAAGCTGGGATTGGAGCTGCTGGATAGAAGGGGGGGTGAGTCAGAGAGACAAAGAGACAAAGAGGTGAGGTGGGGGCCCTTAAACTCCATATCATTTGAACCTTCCTGAAGCTGGGATTGGAGCTGCTGGATAGAAGGGGGGGGTGAGTCACAGAGACAAAGAGACTGAGGTGGGGGGCCCTTAAACTCCATATCATTTGAACCTTCCTGAAGCTGGGATTGGATTGGGAGCTGCTGGATAGAAAGGGGGGGTGAGTCACAGAGACAAAAAGGACTGAGAGTGGGGGGCCTTAAACTCCATATCATTTGAACCTTCCTGAAGCTGGGATTGGAGCTGCTGGATAGAAGATAGAAGGGGGGGGGTGAGTCAGAGAGAGAGGAGTCAGGAAGGGGGGAGAGACAAGAAAAGAGGAGGTGGGGGCCCTTAAACTCCATATCATTTGAACCTTCCTGAAGCTGGGATTGGAGCTGCTGGATAGAAGGGGGGGGGAGTCACAGAGACAAAAGAGACTGAGGTGGGGGCCCTTAAACTCCATATCATTTGAACCTTCCTGAAGCTGGGATTGGAGCTGGAGCTGGGATAGAAGGGGGGGGGTGAGTCAGAGAGACAAAGAGACTGAGGTGGGGGGGCTTTAAACTCCATTCATTTGAACCTTCCTGAAGCTGGGATTGAGCTGCTGGAAGAAGGGGGGTGAGTCACAGAGACAAAGAGACTGAGGTGGGGGCCCTTAAACTCCATTCATTTGAACCTTCCTGATGGCTGGGATTGGAGCTGCTGGATAGAAGGGGGGGGAGTCAGAGAGAAAAAAAGAGACTGAGGTGGGGGCCCTTTAAACTCCATATCATTTGAACCTTCCTGAAGCTGGGATTGGAGCTGCTGCTGGATAGAAGGGGGGTGAGTCACAGAGACAAAGAGACTGAGGTGGGGGCCCTTAAACTCCATATCATTTGAAACTTCCTGAAGCTGGGATTGGAGCTGCTGGATAGAAGGGGGGGAGTCAGACAGAGACAAAGAGACTGAGGTGGGGGCCCTTAAACTCCATATCATTTGAACCTTCCTGAAGCTGGGATTGGAGCTGCTGGATAGAAGGGGGGTGAGTCAGAGAGACAAAGAGACTGAGGTGGGGGGGGCCCTTAAACTCCATATCATTTGAACCTTCCTGAAGCTGGGATTGGAGCTGCTGGATAGAAGGGGGGGAGTCACAGAGACAAAAAGACTGAGGTGGGGGCCCTTAAACTCCATATCATTTGAACCTTCCTGAAGCTGGGATTGGAGCTGCTGGATAGAAGGGGGGTGAGTCAGAGAGACAAAGAGACTGAGGGTGGGGGCCCTTTAACTCCATATCATTTGAACCTTCCTGAAGCTGGGATTGGAGCTGCTGGATAGGGGGGGGGGAAGAGAGAGAGAGACAAAGAGACTGAGGTGGGGGCCCTTTAAACTCCATATCATTTGAACCTTCCTGAAGCTGGGATTGGAGCTGCTGGATAGAAGGGGGGTGAGTCACAGAGACAAAGAGACTGAGGTGGGGGGCCCTTAAACTCCATATCATTTGAACCTTCCTGAAGCTGGGATTGGAGCTGCTGGATAGAAGTGGGGGGTCAGTCAGAGAGACAGGGAGACTGAGGTGGGGGCCCCTTTAAACTCCATATCATTTGAACCTTCCTGAAGCTGGGATTGGAGCTCCTGGATAGAAGGGGGTGAGTCAGAGAGACAAAGAGACTGAGGTGGGGGCCCTTAAACTCCATATCATTTGAACCTTCCTGAAGCTGGGATTGGAGCTGCTGGATAGAAGGGGGGGAGTCACAGAGACAAAGAGACTGAGGTGGGGGCCCTTTAAACTCCATATCATTTGAACCTTCCTGAAGCTGGGATTGGAGCTGCTGGATAGAAGGGGGGGGAGTCAGAGAGACAAAGAGACTGAGGTGGGGGCCCTTAAACTCCATATCATTTTGAACCTTCCTGAAGCTGGGATTGGAGCTGCTGGATAGAAGGGGGGGGGTGAGTCACAGAGACAAAGAGACTGAGGTGGGGGGCCCTTTAAACTCCATATCATTTGAACCTTCCTGAAGCTGGGATTGGAGCTGCTGGATAGAAGGGGGGGGGGGGTGAGAGAGAGACAAGAGAGACTGAGGTGGGGGGGCCCTTAACTCTCCATATCATTTGAACCTTCCTGAAGCTGGGATTGGAGCTGCTGGATAGAAGGGGGGGGAGTCAGAGAGACAAAGAGTCTGAGGTGGGGGCCCTTTAAACTCCATATCATTTGAACCTTCCTGAGCTGGGATTGGAGCTGCTGGATAGAAGGGGGGGTGAGTCAGAGAGACAAAAGAGACTGAGGTGGGGGGGGCCTTTAACTCCATTCATTTGAACCTTCCTGAAGCTGGGATTGGAGCTGCTGGATAGAAGGGGGGGAGTCACAGAGACAAAGAGACTGAGGTGGGGGGGCCCCTTAAACTCCATATCATTTGAACCTTCCTGAAGCTGGGATTGGAGCTGCTGGATAGAAAGGGGGGTGAGTCAGAGAGACAAAGAGAGAGGTGGGGGCCCTTTAAACTCCATATCATTTGAACCTTCCTGAAGCTGGGATTGGAGCTGCTGGATAGAAGGGGGGGAGTCAGAGAGACAAAAGAGACTGAGGTGGGGGCCCTTAAACTCCATATCATTTGAACCTTCCTGAAGCTGGATTGGATTGGAGCTGCTGGATAGAAGGGGGGGAGTCAGAGAGACAAAGACAAAGAGACTGAGGTGGGGGCCCTTAAACTCATATTTTGAACATTTGAACCTTCCTGAAGCTGGGATTGGAGCTGCTGGATAGAAGGGGGGGAGTCAGTCAGAGACAAAAAGAGACTGAGGTGGGGGGCCCTTTAACTCCATTTCATTTGAACCTTCCTGAAGCTGGGATTGGAGCTGCTGGATAGAAGGGGGGGGTGAGTCAGAGAGAGAAAAGAGAGAGACTGGTGGGGGCCCTTTAAACTCCATTCATTTGAAACCTTCCTGAAGCTGGGATTGGAGCTGCTGGATAGAAGGGGGGGGGGTGAGTCAGAGAGACAAAAAGAGACTGAGGTGGGGGGGCCCTTTAACTCCATATCATTTGAACCTTCCTGAAGCTGGGATTGGAGCTGCTGGATAGAAGGGGGGGAGTCAGAGACAAAGAGACTGAGGTGGGGGCCCTTTAAACTCCATTTCATTTGAACCTTCCTGAAGCTGGGATTGGAGCTGCTGGCTGGATAGAAGGGGGGAGAGAGAGACAAAAGAGACTGAGGTGGGGGCCCTTTAAACTCCATTTCATTTGAACCTTCCTGAAGCTGGGATTGGCTGCTGGGATGGAAGGGGGGGAGTCAGAGAGAGAAAAGAGACTGAGGTGGGGGCCCTTAAACTCCATATCATTTGAACCTTCCTGAAGCTGGGATTGGAGCTGCTGGATAGAAGGGGGGGGGAGTCAGAGAGAGAAAAAGAGACTGAGGTGGGGGCCCTTTAAACTCCATATCATTTGAACCTTCCTGAAGCTGGGATTGGAGCTGCTGGATAGAAGGGGGGGAGTCAGAGAGACAAAAGACTGAGGTGGGGGCCCTTTAACTCCATATCATTTGAACCTTCCTGAAGCTGGGATTGGAGCTGCTGGATAGAAGGGGGGGAGTCAGAGAGACAAAAGAAAGAGAGCAGGTGGGGGCCCTTTAACTCCATATCATTTGAACCTTCCTGAAGCTGGGATTGGAGCTGCTGGATAGAAGAAGGGGGGTGAGTCAGAGAGACAAAGAGAGATGAGGTGGGGGCCCTTAAACTCCATTCATTTGAACCTTCCTGAAGCTGGGATTGGAGCTGCTGGATAGAAGGGGGGGGAGTCAGAGAGACAAAGAGACTGAGGTAGGGGGGGGCCTTTAACTCTCATTTCATTTTTTGAAACCTTCCTGAAGCTGGGATTGGAGCTGCTGGATAGAAGGGGGGAGTCAGAGAGACAAAGAGACAGGTAGGGGCCCTTTAACTCCATTTCATTTGAACCTTCCTGAAGCTGGGGATTGGAGCTGCTGGATAGAAGGGGGGGGAGTCAGAGAGACAAAAGACTGAGGTGGGGGCCCTTTAAACTCCATATCATTTGAACCTTCCTGAAGCTGGGATTGGAGCTGCTGGATAGAAGGGGGGGGGTGAGTCAGAGTCAGAGAGACAAAGAAGGAGGTGGGGGCCCTTTAACTCCATATCATTTTGAACCTTCCTGAAGCTGGGATTGGAGAGCTGCTGGATAGAAGGGGGGGAGTCAGAGAGAAAAAGACTGAGGTGGGGGCCCTTTAACTCCATTTCATTTGAACCTTCCTGAAGCTGGGATTGGAGCTGCTGGATAGAAGGGGGGGGGAGTCAGAGAGACAAAGAGAGAGACTGAGGTGGGGGCCCTTTAAACTCCATATCATTTTTGAACCTTCCTGAAGCTGGGATTGGAGCTGCTGGATAGAAGGGGGGGTCAGTCAGAGAGACAAAAAGAGACTGAGGTAGGGGCCCTTTTAAACTCCATATCATTTGAACTTCCTGAGGCTGGGGGAGCTGCTGGATGGAGGGGGGGGAGTCAGAGAGACAAAGAGGAGAGGTAGGGGCCCTTTAAACTCCATTTCATTTGAACCTTCCTGAAGCTGGGATTGGAGCTGCTGGATAGAAGGGGGGGGTGAGAGAGGACAGAGACAAAGAGACTGAGGTGGGGGGGGGCCCTTTAAACTCTCCATTTTCATTTGAACCTTCCTGAAGCTGGGATTGGAGCTGCTGGATAGAAGGGGGGGAGTCAGAGAGACAAAGAGGACTGAGGTGGGGGCCCTTTAACTCCATTTCATTTGAACCTTTCTGAAGCTGGGATTGGAGCTGCTGGATAGAAGGGGGGGTCAGAGAGAAAAAGAGGAGAGGTGGGGGCCCTTTAAACTCCATTCATTTGAACCTTCCTGAAGCTGGGATTGGAGCTGCTGGATAGAAGGGGGGAGTCAGAGAGACAAAGAGACTGAGGTGGGGGCCCTTTAAAACTCCATTTCATTTGAACTTCCTGAAGCTGGGATTGGAGCTGCTGGATACTGAGACAAAAGAGACTGAGGTGGGGGCCCTTTAAACTCCATTTCATTTGAACTTCCTGAAGCTGGGATTGGAGCTGCTGGATAGAAGGGGGGGAGTCAGTCAGAGACAAAGAGACTGAGGTAGGGGGGCCCTTAAACTCCATATCATTTGAACCTCTGAAGCTGGGATGGAGGAGCTGCTGGATGAAGGGGGGGTGAGTCAGAGAGAAAAGAGACTGAGGAGCTGAGGTAGGGGCCCTTTAAACTCCATATCATTTGAACCTTCCTGAAGCTGGGATTGGAGCTGCTGGATAGAAGGGGGGGAGTCAGAGAGACAAAGAGACTGAGGTGGGGGCCCTTTAACTCCATTTCATTTTGAACCTTCCTGAAGCTGGGATTGGAGCTGCTGGATAGAAGGGGGGGAGTCAGAGAGACAAAAAAGAGACTGAGGTGGGGGCCCTTAAACTCCATATCATTTGAACTTCCTGAAGCTGGGATTGGAGCTGCTGGATAGAAGGGGGGGGTGAGTCAGAGAGAGAAAGACTGAGAGGTGGGGGGCCCTTAAACTCCATTCATTTGAACCTTCCTGAAGCTGGGATTGGAGCTGCTGGATAGAAGGGGGATGAGTCAGAGAGACAAAGAGACTGAGGTGGGGGCCCTTAACTCCATATCATTTGAACTTCCTGAAGCTGGGATTGGAGCTGCTGGATAGGAAGGGGGGGGAGTCAGAGAGACAAAGAGACTGAGGTGGGGGTGGGGGCCTTTAAACTCCATATCATTTGAACCTTCCTGAAGCTGGGATTGGAGCTGCTGGATAGAAGGGGGGGGGTCAGAGAGACAAGAGAGACACTGGGGGGGGCCCTTAAACTCCATTTCATTTGAACCTTCCTGAAGCTGGGATTGGAGCTGCTGGATAGAAGGGGGGGAGTCACAGAGACAAAGAGACTGAGGTGGGGGCCCTTTAACTCCATTTCATTTGAACTTCCTGAAGCTGGGATTGGAGCTGCTGGCTAGGAAGGGGGGGGGTGAGTCAGAGAGACAAAGAGACTGAGGTGGGGGCCCTTTAACTCCATTTCATTTGAACCTTCCTGAAGCTGGGATTGGAGCTGCTGGATAGAAGGGGGGGAGTCAGTCAGAGAGACAAAGAGACTGAGGTGGGGGCCCTTTAAACTCCATTTCATTTGAACCTTCCTGAAGCTGGGATTGGAGCTGCTGGATAGAAGGGGGGGGGAGTCAGAGAGACAAAGAGACTGAGGTGGGGGGCCCTTAAACTCCATTCATTTGAACCTTCCTGAAGCTGGGATTGGAGCTGCTGGATAGAAGGGGGGGGTGAGTCACAGAGACAAAAAGAGACTGAGGTGGGGGCCCTTAAACTCCATTTCATTTGAACCTTCCTGAAGCTGGGATTGGAGCTGCTGGATAGAAGGGGGGGGGGTGAGTCAGAGAGACAAAGAGACTGAGGTGGGGGCCCTTAAACTCCATATCATTTGAACCTTCCTGAAGCTGGGATTGGAGCTGCTGGATAGAAGGGGGGGGGGTGAGTCAGAGAGACAAAAAGAGACTGAGGTGGTGGGGGCCCTTTAACTCCATTTCATTTGAACCTTCCTGAAGCTGGGATTGGAGCTGCTGGATAGAAGGGGGGGGGGAGTCAGAGAGACAAAGAACTGAGGTGGGGGCCCTTAAACTCCATTCATTTTTGAACTTTCCTGAAGGGGGATTGGAGCTGCTGGATAGAAGGGGGGGAGTCAGAGAGACAAAAGACTGAGGTGGGGGGCCCTTTAACTCTCCATTTCATTTGAACCTTCCTGAAGCTGGGATTGGAGCTGCTGGATAGAAGGGGGGGAGTCAGAGAGAGAAAAAGAGACTGAGGTGGGGGCCCTTTAAACTCCATTTCATTTGAACCTTCCTGAAGCTGGGATTGGAGCTGCTGGATAGAAGGGGGGGGAGTCAGAGAGACAAAGAGACTGAGGTAGGGGCCCTTTAACTCTCATTTCATTTGAACCTTCCTGAAGCTGGGATTGGAGCTGCTGGATAGAAGGGGGGAGTCAGAGAGACAAAGAGACTGAGGTGGGGGCCCTTTAACTCCATATCATTTGAACCTTCCTGAAGCTGGGATTGGAGCTGCTGGATAGAAGGGGGGGGTCAGAGAGACAGAGACAAAAACTGAGGTGGTGGCCCTTTAAACTCCATATCATTTTGAACCTTCCTGAAGCTGGGATTGGAGCTGCTGGATAGAAGGGGGGAGTCAGAGAGAGACAAAGAGACTGAGGTGGGGGCCCCTTTTAACTCCATATCATTTGAACTTCCTGAAGCTGGGATTGGAGCTGCTGGATAGAAGGGGGGGGATGAGAGAGAGACAAAGAGACTGAGGTGGGGGGCCCTTAAACTCCATTTCATTTGAACCTTCCTGAAGCTGGGATTGGAGCTGCTGGATAGAAGGGGGGGGAGTCAGAGAGACAAAGAGACTGAGGTGGGGGGGCCTTTAACTCCATATCATTTGAACCTTCCTGAAGCTGGGATTGGAGCTGCTGGATAGAAGGGGGGAGTCAGAGAGACAAAGAGACTGAGGTGAGTGGGGGCCCTTTTAAACTCCATTCATTTGAACCTTCCTGAAGCTGGGATTGGAGCTGCTGGATAGAAGGGGGGGGGAGTCAGAGAGACAAAGAGACTGAGGTAGGGGGGCCCTTTAACTCCATTCATTTGAACCTTCCTGAAGCTGGGATTGGAGCTGGCTGGATAGAAGGGGGGTGAGTCAGAGAGACAAAGAGACTGAGGTGGGGGGGGCCCTTTAACTCCATTTCATTTGAACCTTCCTGAAGCTGGGATTGGAGCTGCTGGATAGAAGGGGGGGAGTCAGAGAGACAAAGAGACTGAGGTAGGGGGCCCTTTTAACTCCATTTCATTTGAACTTTCCTGAAGCTGGGATTGGAGCTGCTGGATAGAAGGGGGGGGGGGTCAGAGAGACAAAGAGACTGAGGTAGGGGGCCCTTTAAACTCCATTCATTTGAACCTTCCTGAAGCTGGGGATTGGAGCTGCTGGATAGAAGGGGGGGTGAGTCAGAGAGACAAAAGAGGACTGAGGTAGGGGCCCTTTAAACTCCATTTCATTTGAACCTTCCTGAAGCTGGGATTGGAGCTGCTGGATAGAAGGGGGGGGGGTGAGTCAGAGTCAGAGAGACAAAGAGACTGAGGTGGGGGCCCCTTTAACTCCATTTCATTTGAACCTTCCTGAAGCTGGGATTGGAGCTGCTGGATAGAAGGGGGGGGGGAGTCAGAGAGACAAAGAGACTGAGGTGGGGGCCCTTTTAAACTCCATATCATTTGAACCTTCCTGAAGCTGGGATTGGAGCTGCTGGATAGAAGGGGGGGGAGTCAGAGAGACAAAGAGAGACTGAGGTAGGGGGCCCTTTAAACTCCATTTCATTTGAACCTTCCTGAAGCTGGGATTGGAGCTGCTGGATAGAAGGGGGGAGAGAGAAAAAGAGACTGAGGTAGGGAGGGTGATTGGAGCTGCATAGAAGGGGGAGAGAGAGAAAAAGAGACTGAGGTGGGGGCCCTTTAACTCCATTCATTTGAACCTTCCTGAAGCTGGGATTGGAGCTGCTGGATAGAAGAAGGGGTGAGTCAGAGAGACAAAGAGACTGAGAGGTAGGGGCCCTTTAAACTCCATTTCATTTGAACTTCCTGAAGCTGGGATTGGAGCTGCTGGATAGAAGGGGGGGAGAGAGAGAGACAAAAGACTGAGGTAGTGGGCCCTTTTTAACTCCATTTCATTTGAACTTCCTGAAGCTGGGATTGGAGCTGCTGGATAGAAGGGGGGGGAGTCAGAGAGAGACAAAGAGACTGAGGTGGGGGCCCTTTAACTCCATTTCATTTGAACCTTCCTGAAGCTGGGGATTGGAGCTGCTGGAGAGAAAGGGGGGGAGTCAGAGAGAGACAAAGAGGACTGAGGTGGGCCCTTTAACTCCATTTCATTTGAACTTTCTGAAGCTGGTGATTGGAGCTGGATGGAAGGTGGGGGGAAGAGGGGACTGAGGTGGGGGCCCTTAAACTCCATTCATTTGAACTTTCCTGAAGGGGATTGGAGAAACAGGGGGGAGAGAGAGAGAAAAGAGACTGAGGTGGGGGCCTTTTAAACTCCATTTCATTTGAACTTCCTGAAGCTGGGATTGGAGCTGCTGGATAGAAGGGGGGGGTGGAAGTCAGAGAGACAAAGAGACTGAGGTAGGGGCCCTTTAACTCCATTCATTTGAACCTTCCTGTAGCTGGGATTGGAGCTGCTGGATAGAAGGGGGGTGAGTCAGAGAGAAAAAGAGACTGAGGTGGGGGGGCCCTTTAACTCCATTTCATTTGAACCTTCCTGAAGCTGGGATTGGAGCTGCTGGATAGAAGGGGGGGAGTCAGAGAGACAAAGAGGACTGAGGTGGGGGGCCCTTTAACTCCATTTCATTTGAACCTTCCTGAAGCTGGGATTGGAGCTGCTGGATAGAAGGGGGGGGAGTCAGAGAGACAAAGAGACTGAGGTGGGGGGGCCCTTTAACTCCATTTCATTTGAACCTTCCTGAAGCTGGGATTGGAGGTGCTGGATACAAGGGGGGAGTCAGAGAGAGACAAAAGAGACTGATAGTGGGGGCCCTTAAACTCCATTTCATTTGAACTTCCTGAAGCTGGGATTGGAGCTGCTGGATGAAGGGGGGGAGTCAGAGAGGCAAAAAGAGCTGAGGTAGGGGCCCTTTAACTCCATTCATTTGAACCTTCCTGAAGCTGGGGATTGGAGCTGCTGGATAGAAGGGGGGGGGAGGGGGAGAGAGAGACAAAAGAGACTGAGGTGGGGGGCCCTTTAACTCTCCATATCATTTGAACCTTCCTGAAGCTGGGATTGGAGCTGCTGGATAGAAGGGGGGGGGGAGTCAGAGAGACAAAAAGAGAGACTGAGGTGGGGGCCCTTTAAACTCCATTTCATTTGAACCTTCCTGAAGGCTGGGATTGGAGCTGCTGGATAGAAGGGGGGGGAGTCAGAGAGACAAAGAGACTGAGAGGTAGGGGCCCTTTAACTCCATTTCATTTGAACTTTCCTGAAGCTGGGATTGGAGCTGCTGGATAGAAGGGGGGTGAGTCAGAGAGAGAAAAAAGACTGAGGTAGGGGCCCTTTAAACTCCATTTCATTTGAACCTTCCTGAAGCTGGGATTGGAGCTGCTGGATAGAAGGGGGGGAGTCAGAGAGACAAAGAGAGACTGAGGTGGGGGCCCTTTAAACTCCATTCATTTTTTGACTTTCCTGAAGCTGGGATTGGAGCTGGCTGGATAGAAGGGGGGGTCAGAGAGAGAGGAGGACTAGGGGCCCTTTAAAAAACTTTCTGAATGATGGTGGGGGCCCCTTTAAACTCCATATCATTTCATTTGAACCTTCCTGAAGCTGGGATTGGAGCTGCTGGATAGAAGGGGGGTGAGTCAGAGAGACAAAAGACTGAGGTGGGGGCCCTTTAAACTCCATTCATTTTGAACCTTCCTGAAGCTGGGATTGGAGCTGCTGGATAGAAGGGGGGGAAGTCAGAGAGACAAAGAGGAGCTGAGGTGGGGCCCTTTAAACTCCATTTCATTTGAACCTTCCTGAAGCTGGGATTGGAGCTGCTGGATAGAAGGGGGGGGTGAGTCAGAGAGACAAAGAGACTGAGGTGGGGGGGCCCTTTTAAACTCCATTTCATTTGAACCTTCCTGAAGCTGGGATTGGAGCTGCTGGATAGAAGGGGGGGGAAGAGTCAGAGAGACAAAGAGAGAGAGGTGGGGGGGCCCTTTAAACTCCATTCATTTGAACCTTCCTGAAGCTGGGATTGGAGCTGCTGGATAGAAGGGGGGGGGAGAGTCAGAGAGACAAAAGAGACTGAGGTGGGGGCCCTTAAACTCCATTTCATTTGAACCTTCCTGAAGCTGGGATTGGAGCTGCTGGATAGAAGGGGGGGAGGAGAGAGACAAAGAGGACTGAGGTAGGGGGCCCTTTAAACTCCATTTCATTTGAACCTTCCTGAAGCTGGGGATTGGAGCTGCTGGATAGAAGGGGGGGAGAGTCAGAGAGACAAAGAGGAGAGAGGTGGGGGCCCTTTAACTCCATTTCATTTGAACCTTCCTGAAGCTGGGATTGGAGCTGCTGGATAGGAAGGGGGGGGAGTCAGAGAGACAAAGAGACTGAGGTGGGGGGGGCCTTTAAACTCCATTCATTTGAACCTTCCTGAAGCTGGTGATTGGAGCTGCTGGATAGAGAAGGGGGGTGAGTCAGAGAGACAAAAAGAGACTGAGGTGGGGGGGCCCTTTAACTCCATTCATTTGAACTTCCTGAAGCTGGAACTGATTGGAGCTGCTGGATAGAAGGGGGGGGGGAGTCAGAGAGACAAAAGAGGAGACTGAGGTAGGGGGCCTTTAAACTCCATTTCATTTGAACCTTCCTGAAGCTGGGATTGGAGCTGCTGGATGGAAGGGGGGGGGGATCAGAGAGACAAAGAGAGACTGAGGTGGGGGGCCCTTTAAACTCCATATCATTTGAACCTTCCTGAAGCTGGGATTGGAGCTGCTGGATAGAAGGGGGGGAGTCACAGAGAGACAAAGAGACTGAGGTGGGGGCCCTTTAAACTCCATTTCATTTGAACCTTCCTGAAGCTGGGATTGGAGCTGCTGGATAGAAGGGGGGAGAGTCAGAGACAAAAAGGAACTGAGGGGGGGGCCTTTAAACTCCATTCATTTGAACCTTCCTGAAGCTGGGATTGGAGCTGCTGGATAGAAGGGGGGGAGTGAGGAGAGACAAAAGAGGACTGAGGTGGGGGCCCTTTAAACTCCATTTCATTTGAACTTCCTGAAGCTGGTGATTGGAGCTGCTGGATAGAAGGGGGGGAGAGGAGAGAGACAAAAAGACTGAGGTAGGGGGCCCTTTAAACTCCATTTCATTTGAACTTTCTTCTGAAGCTGGGATTGGAGCTGCTGGATAGAAAGGGGTGAGTCAGAGAGACAAAGAGGACTGAGGTAGGGGCCCTTTAACTCCATTTCATTTGAACTTCCTGAAGCTGGGATTGGAGCTGCTGGATAGAAGGGGGGGGGGGAGGTCAGTCAGAGAGACAAAGAGACTGAGGTAGGGGGCCCTTTAACTCCATATCATTTGAACCTTCCTGAAGCTGGGATTGGAGCTGCTGGATTTCTGGAAGGGGGGGGAGTCAGAGAGACAAAAGAGACTGAGGTGGGGGCCCTTTAAACTCCATTTCATTTGAACCTTCCTGAAGCTGGGATTGGAGCTGCTGGATAGAAGGGGGGTGAGTCAGAGAGACAAAGAGGACTGAGGTAGGGGGGGCCCTTTAACTCCATTTCATTTGAACTTTCCTGAAGCTGGGATTGGAGCTGCTGGATAGGGGGGGTGAGTCAGAGAGACAAAGAGAGAGAGGTGGGGGCCCTTTAAACTCCATATCATTTGAACTTCCTGAAGCTGGGAGATTGGAGAGCTGCTGGATAGAAGGGGGGAGTCAGAGAGACAAAGAGGAGGGGTAGGGGCCCTTTAAACTCCATTTCATTTGAACCTTCCTGAAGCTGGGATTGGAGCTGCTGGATACAAGGGGGGGGAGTCAGAGAGAGAAAAGAGGAGACTGAGGTGGGGGGGGCCTTTTAAACTCCATTTCATTTGAACCTTCCTGAAGCTGGGATTGGAGCTGCTGGATAGAAGGGGGGGAGTCAGAGAGACAAAGAGACTGAGGTGGGGGGGGCCCTTTAACTCCATTTCATTTGAACCTTCCTGAAGCTGGGATTGGAGCTGCTGGATAGAAGGGGGGGGGGAGTCAGAGAGACAAAGAGAGACTGAGGTAGGGGGCCCTTTAAACTCCATTTCATTTGAACCTTCCTGAAGCTGGGATTGGAGCTGCTGGATGGGAAGGGGGGGAGTCAGAGAGACAAAGAGGACTGAGGTAGGTAGGGGCCCTTTAAACTCCATTTCATTTGAACCTTCTGAAGGGCTGGGATTGGAGCTGCTGGATAAAAGGGGGGGGGAGTCAGAGAGAGAAAAAGAGACTGAGGTAGGGGCCCTTTAACTCCATTTCATTTGAACCTTCCTGAAGCTGGGATTGGAGCTGCTGGATAGAAGGGGGGGGAGTCAGAGAGAGACAAAAGACTGAGGTAGGGGGCCCTTTAACTCCATTCATTTGAACCTTCCTGAAGCTGGGATTGGATTGGAGCTGCTGGATAGAAGGGGGGGGAGTCAGAGAGAGAAAAAGAGACTGAGGTAGGGGGCCCTTTTAAACTCCATTCATTTGAACCTTCCTGAAGCTGGGATTGGAGCTGCTGGATGGAAGGGGGGGGGTTGAGAGAGAGAGAAAAGAGAGAGGTAGGGGCCCTTTAAACTCCATTTCATTTGAACCTTCCTGAGGGGATTGGAGCTGCTGGCTGGATAGAAGGGGGGAGTCAGAGAGACAAAAAGAGACTGAGGTGGGGGCCCTTTAACTCCATTTCATTTGAACCTTCCTGAAGCTGGGATTGGAGCTGCTGGATAGAAGGGGGGGTGGAGTCAGAGAGACAAAGAGACTGAGGTGGGGGGGGCCCTTTAAACTCCATTTCATTTGAACTTTCCTGAAGGCTGGGATTGGAGCTGCTGGATAAAGGGGGGGGAGAGAGAGAAAAGAGACTGAGGTAGGGGGGCCCTTTAAACTCCATTTCATTTGAACTTCCTGAAGCTGGGATTGGAGCTGCTGGATAGAAGGGGGGGGGTGAGAGAGAGACAAAGGACTGAGGTAGGGGGCCCTTTAAACTCCATTTCATTTGAACCTTCCTGAAGCTGGGATTGGAGCTGCTGGATAGAAGGGGGGAGTCAGAGAGAGACAAAGAGAGCTGAGGTAGGGGCCCTTAAACTCCATTCATTTGAACTTTCCTGAAGCTGGGATTGGAGCTGCTGGATGGAAGGGGGGGGGGGAGTCAGAGAGACAAAAAGACTGAGGTAGGGGCCCTTTAAACTCCATATCATGAAACCTTCCTGAAGCTGGGATTGGAGCTGCTGGATAGAAGGGGGGGGAGTCAGAGAGAGAGAGAGAGACAAAGAGACTGAGGTAGGGGGGCCCTTTAACTCCATTTCATTTGAACCTTCCTGAAGCTGGGATTGGAGCTGCTGGATAGAAGGGGGGGGGAGTCAGAGAGAGAAAAAGAGAGAGGTAGGGGGCCCTTTAAACTCCATTTCATTTGAACCTTCCTGAAGCTGGGATTGGAGCTGCTGGATAGAAGGGGGGGGGGAGTCAGAGAGAGAAAAGAGACTGAGGTAGGGGGCCCTTTAAACTCCATTCATTTGAACCTTCCTGAAGCTGGGATTGGAGCTGCTGGATAGAAGGGGGGGAGTCAGAGAGAGACAAAGAGGACTGAGGTAGGGGCCCTTAAACTCCATTTCATTTGAACTTCCTGAAGCTGGGATTGGAGCTGCTGGATAGAAGGGGGGGTGAGAGAGAGACAAAGAGACTGAGGTAGGGCCTTTAAACTCCATTTCATTTGAACCTTCCTGAAGCTGGGATTGGAGCTGCTGGATAGAAGGGGGGGAGAGTCAGAGAGACAAAGAGACTGAGGTGGGGGCCCCTTTAACTCCATTTCATTTGAACCTTCCTGAAGCTGGGATTGGAGCTGCTGGATAGAAGGGGGGGGGAGTCAGAGAGACAAAAAGAGACTGAGGTGGGGGCCCTTTAAACTCCATTTCATTTGAACCTTCCTGAAGCTGGGATTGGAGCTGCTGGATAGAAGGGGGGGGAGTCAGAGAGAGAGAAAAAGGACTGAGGTAGGGGCCCCTTAAACTCCATATTCATTTGAACCTTCCTGAAGGCTGGGATTGGAGCTGCTGGATAAGAAGGGGGGAGTGAGTCAGAGAGACAAAGAGACTGAGGTGGGGGCCCTTTAACTCCATATCATTTGAACCTTCCTGAAGGCTGGGATTGGAGCTGCTGGATAGAAGGGGGGGGAGTCAGAGAGAGAAAACTGAGGTAGGGGCCCTTTAACTCCATTTCATTTGAACCTTCCTGAAGGCTGGGATTGGAGCTGCTGGATAGAAGGGGGGGAGTCAGAGAGACAAAAAGACTGAGGTGGGGGCCCTTTAAACTCCATTTCATTTGAACCTTCCTGAAGCTGGGATTGGAGCTGCTGGATGGAGAAGGGGGGTGAGTCAGAGAGACAAAGAGACTGAGGTAGGGGGCCCTTTAAACTCCATTTCATTTGAACCTTCCTGAAGGCTGGGATTGGAGCTGCTGGATAGAAGGGGGGGGAGAGTCAGAGAGAAAAAGAGACTGAGGTGGGGGCCCTTAAACTCCATTTCATTTGAACCTTCCTGAAGCTGGGGATTGGAGCTGCTGGATAGAAGGGGGGGGAAGGAGTCAGAGAGACAAAGAGACTGAGGTGGGGGCCCTTTAAACTCCATTTCATTTGAACCTTCCTGAAGCTGGGATTGGAGCTGCTGGATAGAAGGGGGGGGGAGTCAGAGAGAGAGAGACAAAGAGACTGAGGTGGGGGCCCTTTAACTCCATTTCATTTGAACCTTCCTGAAGCTGGGATTGGAGCTGCTGGATAGAAGGGGGGGTGAGTCAGAGAGACAAAGAGACTGAGGTAGGGGGCCCTTTAACTCCATTCATTTGAACCTTCCTGAGCTGGGATTGGAGCTGCTGGATAGAAGGGGGGGAGTCAGAGAGACAAAGAGACTGAGGTAGTGGGGGGCCTTAAACTCCATTTCATTTGAACCTTCCTGAAGCTGGGATTGGAGCTGCTGGATAGAAGGGGGGGGGAGTCAGAGAGACAAAAGAGAGCTGAGGTAGGGGGCCCTTTAACTCCATTCATTTGAACCTTCCTGAAGCTGGGATTGGAGCTGCTGGATAGAAGGGGGGGGGGAGTCAGAGAGAAAAAAGACTGAGGTGGGGGCCCTTTAACTCCATTCATTTGAACCTTCCTGAAGCTGGGATTGGAGCTGCTGGGATAGAAGGGGGGGGGGTCAGAGAGACAAAAAAGAGACTGAGGTAGGGGCCCTTTAAAACTCCATTTCATTTGAACTTCCTGAAGCTGGGATTGGAGCTGCTGGATAGAAGGGGGGGTGAGAGAGAGAGAGACAAAGAGACTGAGGGTAGGGGGGCCCTTTAAACTCCATTTCATTTGAACCTTCCTGAAGCTGGGATTGGAGCTGCTGGATAGAAGGGGGGGGAGGGGGTAGAGAGAGAGAAAAGAGACTGAGGTAGTGGGCCCTTTAACTCCATTCATTTGAACCTTCCTGAAGGCTGGGGATTGGAGCTGCTGGATAGAAGGGGGGGGGTGAGTCAGAGAGAGAAAGAGAGGGGGGGGGCCTTTTAACTCCATTTCATTTGAACCTTCCTGAAGCTGGGATTGGAGCTGGGCTGGAAAAGGGGGGAAGAGTCAGAGAACTGAGGTAGGGGCCCTTTAACTCCATTTCATTTGAACTTCCTGAAGCTGGGATTGGAGCTGTGGATAGAAGGGGGGGGGGAAGAGAGAGACAAAGAGACTGACTGAGGTAGTGGGGGCCCTTAAACTCCATTCATTTGAACCTTCCTGAAGCTGGGATTGGAGCTGCTGGATAGAAGGGGGGGTGAGTCAGAGAGACAAAAAGAGACTGAGGTGGGTAGGGGCCCTTTAAACTCCATTTCATTTGAACCTTCCTGAAGCTGGGATTGGAGCTGCTGGATAGAAGGGGGGGGAGAGTCAGAGAGACAAAAAGAGACTGAGGTAGAGGGGGGCCTTTAACTCCATTTCATTTGAACCTTCCTGAAGCTGGGATTGGAGCTGCTGGATAGAAGGGGGGGGGAGAGTCAGAGAGACAAAAGAGGAGAGAGGTGGGGGCCCTTTAAAATCTCCATTTCATTTGAACTTTCCTGAAGCTGGGATTGGAGCTGCTGGATAGAAGGGGGGGGGAGTCAGAGAGACAAAGAGGACTGAGGTGGGGGCCTTTAACTCCATTTCATTTGAACTCCTGAAGCTGGGATTGGAGCTGCTGGATGGAAGGGGGGGAGGTCAGAGAGAAAAAAGAGAGCTGAGGTAGGGGGCCCTTTAAACTCCATTTCATTTGAACTTCCTGAAGCTGGGATTGGAGCTGCTGGCTGACAGGGGGGGAGTCAGAGAGAGAGACAAAGAGGAGAGGTAGGGGCCCCTTTAACTCCATTTCATTTGAACCTTCCTGAAGCTGGGATTGGAGCTGCTGGATAGAAGGGGGGGGGGTCAGAGAGAGAAAAGAGACTGAGGTGGGGGCCCTTTAACTCCATTTCATTTGAACCTTCCTGAAGGCTGGGATTGGAGCTGCTGGATAGAAGGGGGGGGAGTCAGAGAGACAAAGAGGACTGAGGTAGGGGCCCTTTAACTCCATATCATTTGAACCTTCCTGAAGCTGGGATTGGAGCTGCTGGATAGAAGGGGGGGGGAGTCAGAGAGACAAAGAGACTGAGGTGTAGGGGCCCTTTAACTCCATTATTTGAACCTTCCTGAAGCTGGGATTGGAGCTGCTGGATAGAAGGGGGGGATGAGTCAGAGAGAGACAAAGAGACTGAGGGGGGGCCCTTAAACTCCATTTCATTTGAACCTTCCTGAAGCTGGGATTGGAGCTGCTGGATAGAAGGGGGGTGAGTCAGAGAGACAAAGAGAGACTGAGGTAGGGGGCCCTTTAACTCCATTCATTTGAACCTTCCTGAAGCTGGGATTGGAGCTGCTGGATAGAAGGGGGGGGGGAGTCAGAGAGAGAGAGACAAAGAGGACTGAGGTGGTAGGGCCCCTTAAACTCCATTTCATTTGAACCTTCCTGAAGCTGGGATTGGAGCTGCTGGATAGAAGGGGGGGGAGTCAGAGAGAGAAAAAGACTGAGGTGGGGGGCCCTTTAAACTCCATTTCATTTGAACCTTCCTGAAGCTGGGATTGGAGCTGCTGGATAGAAGGGGGGGGGAGTCAGAGAGACAAAAAGAGACTGAGGGGGGCCCTTTAACTCCATATTCATTTGAACCTTCCTGAAGCTGGGGATTGGAGCTGCTGGATAGAAGGGGGGGGAGTCAGAGAGACAAAGAAGACTGAGGTAGGGGCCCTTTAAACTCCATTTCATTTGAACCTTCCTGAAGCTGGGATTGGAGCTGCTGGATACAAGGGGGGGTGAGTCAGAGAGACAAAAAGAGACTGAGGTGGGGGGGCCTTTAAACTCCATTTCATTTGAACCTTCCTGAAGCTGGGATTGGAGCTGCTGGATAGAAGGGGGGGAGTCAGAGAGACAAAAGACTGAGGTGGGGGCCCTTTTAAACTCCATTTCATTTGAACTTTCCTGAAGCTGGGATTGGAGCTGCTGGATAGAAAGGGGGGGGAGTCAGAGAGACAAAAGAGACTGAGGTAGGGGGGGGGCCCTTTAAACTCCATTTCATTTGAACCTTCCTGAGCTGGGATTGGAGCTGCTGGATAGAAAGGGGGGGGAGTCAGAGAGACAAAGAGACTGAGGTAGGGGGCCCTTTAAACTCCATTTCATTTGAACCTTCCTGAAGCTGGGATTGGAGCTGCTGGATGAAAGGGGGGAGAGTCAGAGAGACAAAGAGACTGAGGTAGGTAGGGCCCTTTAACTCCATTTCATTTTGAACTTCTGAAGCTGGGATTGGAGCTGCTGGATAGGGGGGGGGGGTGAGTCAGAGAGACAAAAGAGACTGAGGTGGGGGCCCTTTAACTCCATTTCATTTGAACTTTCCTGAAGCTGGGATTGGAGCTGCTGGATGGAAGGGGGGAAGGAGAGAGACAAAGAGAGGAGGTGGGGCCCTTTAACTCCATTTCATTTGAACTTTCTGGGGGATTGGAGCTGCTGGATAGAAGGGGGGGGAGTCAGAGAGAAAAAGAGACTGAGGTAGGGGCCCTTTTAAACTCCATTTCATTTGAACCTTCCTGAAGCTGGGATTGGAGCTGCTGGATACAAGGGGGGGGTCAGAGAGACAAAGAAAGGACTGAGGTAGGGTGGGGGCCCTTTAACTCCATTTCATTTGAACTTCCTGAGCTGGGATTGGAGCTGCTGGATAGAAGGGGGGGAGTCAGAGACAAAAAGAGACTGAGGTAGGGGCCCTTTAAACTCCATTTCATTTGAACCTTCCTGAAGCTGGGATTGGAGCTGCTGGATAGAAGGGGGGGAGTCAGAGAGACAAAGAGACTGAGGTGGGGGGGCCCTTAAACTCCATATCATTTGAACCTTCCTGAAGCTGGGATTGGAGCTGCTGGATAGAAGGGGGGGGGGGGAGAGGAGAGAGACAAAGAGACTGAGGTGGGGGCCCTTTAACTCCATTTCATTTGAACCTTCCTGAGGCTGGGATTGGAGCTGCTGGATGGAAGGGGGGAGTCAGAGAGAAAAAGAGGAGTGGGGGGGGGCCCTTTAACTCCATTCATTTGAACTTCCTGAAGCTGGGGATTGGAGCTGCTGGATACAAGGGGGGGAGTCAGAGAGACAAAAAGGACTGAGGTAGGGGCCCTTTAACTCCATTTCATTTGAACCTTCCTGAAGCTGGGATTGGAGCTGCTGGATACAAGGGGGGAGTAAGAGAGACAAAAAGAGACTGAGGTAGTGGGGGCCTTTAAACTCCATTTCATTTGAACTTCCTGAAGCTGGGATTGGAGCTGCTGGATACAAGGGGGGGGGTGAGTCAGAGAGACAAAAGAGGACTGAGGGGGGGGGCCCTTTAAACTCCATTCATTTGAACCTTCCTGAAGCTGGGATTGGAGCTGCTGGATAGAAGGGGGGGGGAGAGAGTCAGAGAGACAAAGAGACTGAGGTAGGGGCCCTTTAACTCCATTTCATTTTTGAACCTTCCTGAAGCTGGGATTGGAGCTGCTGGATAGAAGGGGGGTGAGTCAGAGAGGGGGAAAAGAGACTGAGGTAGGGGGGGCCCCTTTAACTCCATTTCATTTGAACCTTCCTGAAGCTGGGATTGGAGCTGCTGGATAGAAGGGGGGTGAGTCAGAGAGACAAACTAGAGGACTGAGGTAGGGGCCCTTTAACTCCATTTCATTTTGAACTTCCTGAAGCTGGGATTGGAGCTGCTGCTGCTGGATAGGGGGGGGGGTGAGTCAGAGAGACAAAAGACTGAGGAGGGGGGGGGGCCCTTTAAACTCCATTTCATTTGAACTTTCCTGAAGCTGGGATGGATTGGAGCTGCTGGATGGAAGGGGGGGAGTCAGAGAGACAAAAGAGAGGAGAGGTGGGGGGCCCCTTTAACTCCATTTCATTTGAACTTTCCTGAAGCTGGGATTGGAGCTGCTGGATAGAAGGGGGGAGTGAGTCAGAGACAAAGAGGAGCTGAGGTGGGGGCCCTTAAACTCCATTTCATTTGAACCTTCCTGAAGCTGGGATTGGAGCTGCTGGGATAGAAGGGGGGGGAGTCAGAGAGAAAAGGAGAACTGAGGTGGGGGGGCCCTTAAACTCCATATCCATTCATTTGAACCTTCCTGAAGCTGGGATTGAGCTGCTGGATAGAAGGGGGGGAGTCAGAGAGACAAAGAGGAGAGGTAGGGGCCCTTTAACTCCATTTCATTTGAACTTCCTGAAGCTGGGGATTGGAGCTGCTGGATAGAAGGGGGGGAGTCAGAGACAAAGAGACTGAGGTAGGGGCCCTTTTAACTCCATTTCATTTGAACTTTCCTGAAGCTGGGATTGGAGCTCCTGGATAGAAGTGGGGGGTGAGATAGAGAGACAAAGAGACTGATGTGGGGGCCCTTAAACTCCATATCATTTGAACTTCCTGAAGCTGGGATTGGAGCTCCTGGATAGAAGTGGGGGGTGAGAGAGAGAGACAAAGAGACTGAGGTGGGGGCCCTTAAACTCCATATCATTTGAACCTTCCTGAAGCTGGGATTGGAGCTGCTGGATAGAAGGGGGGGGGGGAGTCAGAGAGACAAAGAGACTGAGGTGGGGGCCCTTTAACTCCATTTCATTTTGAACCTTCCTGAAGCTGGTGATTGGAGCTGCTGGATAGAAGGGGGGGGGGAGTCAGAGAGAGAAAAAGAGAGACTGAGGTAGGGGGCCTTTAAACTCCATTTCATTTGAACTTTCCTGAAGCTGGGATTGGAGCTGCTGGATAGAAGGGGGGAGTCAGAGAGACAAAAAGAGACTGAGGTGGGGGGCCCTTTAAACTCCATTTCATTCATTTGAACCTTCCTGAAGCTGGGATTGGAGCTGCTGGATAGAAGGGGGGGTGAGTCAGGGAGACAAAGAGACTGAGGTGGGGACCTTTAAACTCCATATCATTTGAACCTTCCTGAAGCTGGGATTGGAGCTGCTGGATAGAAGGGGGGGAGTCAGAGAGAGACAAAGAGACTGAGGTGGGGGCCCTTTAAACTCCATTTCATTTGAACTTCCTGAAGGCTGGGATTGGAGCTGCTGGATAGAAGGGGGGGGGGAGTCAGAGAGACAAAGAGACTGAGGTAGGGGGCCTTTAAACTCCATTTTTTTGACCTTCCTGAAGCTGGGATTGGAGCTGCTGGATAGAAGGGGGGGTGAGTCAGAGAGACAAAGAGACTGAGGTGGTAGGGCCCTTTAAACTCCATTTCATTTGAACTTTCCTGAAGCTGGGATTGGAGCTGCTGGATAGAAGGGGGGGGGGAGTCAGAGAGACAAAGAGAGAGAGGTAGGGGGCCCTTTAACTCCATATCATTTGAACCTTCCTGAAGCTGGGATTGGAGCTGCTGGATAGAAGGGGGGGTGAGTCAGAGAGAGAGAGAAAAGAAGAGGAGGTAGGTGGGGGGCCCTTTAAACTCCATTCATTTGAACCTTCCTGAAGCTGGGATTGGAGCTGCTGGATGGAAGAAGGGGGGGAGTCAGAGAGACAAAGAGACTGAGGGGGGGCCCTTTAAACTCCATATTTCATTTGAACCTTCCTGAAGGCTGGGATTGGAGCTGCTGGATAGAAGGGGGGAGGAGTCAGAGAGAGAAAAAGAGGAGCTGAGGTAGGGCCCTTTAACTCCATTCATTTGAACCTTCCTGAAGCTGGGATTGGAGCTGCTGGATAGAAGGGGGGGAGTCAGAGAGACAAAGAGACTGAGGTGGGGGCCCTTTAAACTCCATTTCATTTGAACCTTCCTGAAGCTGGGATTGGAGCTGCTGGATAGAAGGGGGGGGGGAGTCAGAGAGACAAAGAGACTGAGGTAGGGGCCCCTTTAAAACTCCATTTCATTTGAACCTTCCTGAAGCTGGGATTGGAGCTGCTGGATAGAAGGGGGGGGAGAGAGAGAGAGAAAAGAGAGGAGGTGGGGGGCCCTTTAAACTCCATTTCATTTGAACTTTCTGAAGCTGGGATTGGAGCTGCTGGCTGGATAGGGGGGGGGGTCAGAGAGACAAAGAGAGACTGAGGTAGGGGGGGGCCCTTAAACTCCATTCATTTGAACCTTCCTGAAGCTGGGATTGGAGCTGCTGGATACAAGGGGGGGTGAGTCAGAGAGAAAAAGGGCTGAGAGGTGGGGGCCCTTTAACTCCATATCATTTGAACCTTCCTGAAGCTGGGATTGGAGCTGCTGGATAGAAGGGGGGGAGTGAGTCAGAGAGACAAAAGAGACTGAGGTGGGGGCCCTTTAAACTCCATTTCATTTGAACCTTCCTGAAGCTGGGATTGGAGCTGCTGGATAGAAGGGGGAAGGTGAGAGAGAGACAAAGAGACTGAGCTGAGGGGTGGCCCTTTAACTCCATTTCATTCATTTGAACTTCCTGAAGCTGGGATTGGAGCTGCTGGATAGAAGGGGGGGGAGTCAGAGAGACAAAGAGACTGAGGTGGGGGCCCTTTAAACTCCATTTCATTTGAACCTTCCTGAAGCTGGGATTGGAGCTGCTGGATAGAAGGGGGGGGAGAGAGAAGAGAGAGAGAAAGAGACTGAGGTGGGGGGCCTTTAACTCCATTTCATTTGAAACCTTCCTGAAGCTGGGATTGGAGCTGCTGGATGGAAGGGGGGGGGGAGTCAGAGAGACAAAGAGAGACTGAGGTGGGGGGGCCCTTTAAACTCCATTTCATTTGAACCTTCCTGAAGCTGGGATTGGAGCTGCTGGATAGAAGGGGGGGAGTCAGGAGAGAGACAAAGAGACTGAGGTGGGGCCCCTTTAAACTCCATTTCATTTGAACCTTCCTGAAGCTGGGATTGGAGCTGCTGGATAGAAGGGGGGGGAGTCAGAGAGACAAAAGAGACTGAGGTGGGGGGGGCCTTTAAACTCCATTTCATTTGAACCTTCCTGAAGCTGGGATTTGGAGCTGCTGGATAGAAGGGGGGGAGAGTCAGAGAGACAAAGAGACTGAGGTGGGGGCCCTTTAACTCCATATCATTTGAACTTTCCTGAAGGCTGGGATTGGAGCTGCTGGATAGGAAGGGGGGGGTGAGTCAGAGAGACAAAGAGGACTGAGGTGGGGGCCCTTTAAACTCCATTCATTTGAACCTTCCTGAAGCTGGGATTGGAGCTGCTGGATAAGGGGGGGAGTCACAGAGAGAAAAAGAGACTGAGGTGGGGGCCCTTTAACTCCATTTCATTTGAACCTTCCTGAAGCTGGGATTGGAGCTGCTGGATACAAGGGGGGGGTGAGTCAGAGAGACAAAAGACTGAGGTGGGTGGGGGCCCTTTAACTCCATTCATTTGAACCTTCCTGAAGCTGGGATTGATTGGAGCTGCTGGATAGAAGGGGGGAGAGTCAGAGACAAAGAGACTGAGGTAGGGGCCCTTTAACTCCATTTCATTTGAACTTCCTGAGCTGGGATTGGAGCTGCTGGATACAAGGGGGGGAGTCAGAGAGACAAAGAGACTGAGGTAGGGGCCCTTTAAACTCCATATCATTTGAACCTTCCTGAAGCTGGGATTGGAGCTGCTGGATAGAAGGGGGGGGTGAGTCAGAGAGACAAAGAGACTGAGGTGGGGGGGGGGCCTTTAAACTCCATATCATTTGAACCTTCCTGAAGCTGGGATTTGGAGCTGCTGGATAGAAGGGGGGGAGTCAGAGAGACAAAGAAGAGACTGAGGTGGGGGCCCTTTAAACTCCATTTCATTTGAACTTTCCTGAAGCTGGGATTGGAGCTGCTGGAGCTGCTGGATAGAAGGGGGGGGGAGTCAGAGAGACAAAGAGACTGAGGTGGGGGGGGCCCTTTAAACTCCATTTCATTTGAACCTTCCTGAAGCTGGGATTGGAGCTGCTGGATAGAAGGGGGGGGGTGAGTCAGAGAGACAAAGAGACTGAGGTGGGGCCCCCTAAACTCCATATCATTTGAACTTCCTGAAGCTGGGATTGGAGCTGCTGGATAGAAGGGGGGGGAGTCAGAGAGAGAAAAGAGACTGAGGTGGGGGGCCTTTAACTCCATTTCATTTGAACCTTCCTGAAGCTGGGATTGGAGCTGCTGGATAGAAGGGGGGGGTGAGTCAGAGAGAGAAAAGAGACTGAGGTGGGGGCCTTTACATTTGAACCTTCCTGAAGCTGGGATTGGAGCTGGCTGGATAGAAGGGGGGGAGTCAGAGAGAGAAAAGAGACTGAGGTAGGGGCCCTTAAACTCCATTTCATTTGAACTTCCTGAAAGCTGGGGATTGGAGCTGCTGGATAGGGGGGGGAGTCAGAGAGAGACAAAGAGAGACTGGTAGGGGCCCTTTAAACTCCATATCATTTGAACCTTCCTGAAGCTGGGGGATTGGAGCTGCTGGATAGAAGGGGGGTGAGTCAGAGAGACAAAGAGACTGAGGTGGGGGCCCTTTTAACTCCATATCATTTGAACCTTCCTGAAGCTGGGATTGGAGCTGCTGGCTGGGGAAGTAGAAAGGGGGGAGTCAGAACAGAGACAAAGAGGGAGAGACTGAGGGGGGGCCCTTAAACTCCATTTCATTTGAACTTCCTGAGGCTGGTGATTGGAGCTGCTGGATAGAAGGGGGGAGTCAGAGAGAGACAAAAAGAGACTGAGGTAGGGGCCCTTTAAACTCCATATCCATTTCATTTGAACCTTCCTGAAGCTGGGATTGGAGCTGCTGGATAGAAGGGGGGGAGAGTCAGAGAGACAAAAGAGACTGAGGTGGGGGCCCTTAAACTCCATTTCATTTGAACTTCCTGAAGGCTGGGATTGGAGCTGCTGGATAGAAGGGGGGGAGAGTCAGAGAGAGACAAAGAGACTGAGGTGTGGGGGCCCTTTAAAC
Organism: Natrix helvetica helvetica; assembly: GCA_029890345.1. Taxonomy (NCBI): domain Eukaryota; kingdom Metazoa; phylum Chordata; class Lepidosauria; order Squamata; family Natricidae; genus Natrix; species Natrix helvetica. The sequence continues at coordinate 290,164 of JAKRSI010000572.1, read as the reverse complement.
TCCATATCATTTGAACCTTCCTGAAGCTGGGATTGGAGCTGCTGGATAGAAGGGGGGGAGTCAGAGAGAGAGAAAAAGAGAGGTGAGGTGGGGGCCCTTAAACTCCATTTCATTTGAACTTCCTGAAGCTTGATTGGAGCTGAAAAGGGGGGGGAGAGAGAGAAGAGGAGCAGGTAGGGGCCCTTTTTAACTCCATTTCATTTGAACTTTCCTGAGCTGGGGGGGATTGGAGCTGCTGGGATAGAAGGGGGGGAGAGTCAGAGAGAAAAGAGACTGAGGTGGGGGGCCCTTTAAACTCCATTCATTTGAAACCTTCCTGAAGCTGGGATTGGAGCTGCTGGATAGAAGGGGGGAGTCAGAGAGACAAAAGAGACTGAGGTGGGGGGGCCCTTAAACTCCATTTCATTTGAACCTTCCTGAAGCTGGGATTGGAGCTGCTGGATAGAAGGGGGGGGAGTCAGAGAGACAAAAGACTGAGGTGGTGGGGGCCCTTTAAACTCCATTTCATTTGAACCTTCCTGAAGCTGGGATTGGAGCTGCTGGATAGAAGGGGGGGTGAGTCAGAGAGACAAAGAGAGGACTGAGGTAGGGGCCCTTTAAACTCCATTTCATTTGAACTTTCCTGAAGCTGGGATTGGAGCTGCTGCTGGATAGAAGGGGGGGAGAGTCAGAGAGACAAAGAGGACTGAGGTGGGGGGGGGCCCTTAAACCATATCATTTGAACCTTCCTGAAGCTGGGATTGGAGCTGCTGGATAGAAGGGGGGGAGTCAGTCAGAGAGACAAAGAGACTGAGGGTGGGGGCCCTTAAACTCCATTCATTTGAAACCTTCCTGAAGCTGGGATTGGAGCTGCTGGATAGAAGGGGGGGGGAGTCAGAGAGAGAAAAGAGACTGAGGTAGGGCCCTTTAAAAGTGGGGCCCTTGAGTGAACCCTTTAAACTCCATTTCATTTGAACTTCCTGAAGCTGGGATTGGAGCTGCTGGATAGAAAGGGGGGTGAGTCAGAGAGAGAACAAAGACAGACTGAGGTGGGGGGCCCTTTAAACTCCATTCATTTGAACCTTCCTGAAGCTGGGATTGGAGCTGCTGGATAGAAGGGGGGGGGAGTCAGAGAGACAAAGAGACTGAGTGGGGGGCCCTTTAACTCCATTTCATTTTTGAACCTTCCTGAAGCTGGGATTGGAGCTGGCTGGATAGAAGGGGGGAGTCAGAGAGAGAAAAAGGAGACTGAGGTGGGGGCCCCTTTTAACTCCATTTCATTTGAACCTTCCTGAAGCTGGGATTGGAGCTGCTGGATAGAAGGGGGGGGGGGTGAGTCAGAGAGACAAAAGACTGATGTAGGGACCTTTAACTCCATATCATTTGAACCTTCCGGAAGCTGGGATTGGAGCTGCTGGATAGAAGGGGGGGGGAGTCAGAGAGACAAAAAGAGAGAGACTGAGGTAGGGGCCCTTTAAACTCCATTTCATTTGAACCTTCCTGAAGCTGGGATTGGAGCTGCTGGATAGAAAGGGGGGTGAGTCAGAGAGAAAAAGAGACTGAGGTAGGGGCCCTTTAACTCCATTTCATTTGAACCTTCCTGAAGCTGGGATTGGAGCTGCTGGATAGAAGGGGGGGGGTGAGTCAGAGAGACAAAGAGACTGAGGTGGGGGGCCCTTTAACTCCATTTCATTTGAACTTCTTCCTACTGGGATTGGAGCTGCTGGATAGAAGGGGGGGTGAGTCAGAGACAGAGAGAAAGAGACTGAGGTGGGGGCCCTTTAAACTCCATATCATTTGAACCTTCCTGAAGCTGGGATTGGAGCTGCTGGATAGAAGGGGGGGAGTGGAGAGAGAGGGAAAAGAAGAGACTGAGGTGGGGGGGCCCTTTAACTCCATTTCATTTGAACCTTCCTGAAGCTGGGATTGGAGCTGCTGGATAGAAGGGGGGAGTCAGAGAGACAAAGAGACTGAGGTGGGGGGCCCTTTAACTCCATTTCATTTGAACCTTCCTGAAGCTGGGATTGGAGCTGCTGGATAGAAGGGGGGGGTGAGTCAGAGAGAAAGGGAGACTGAGGTGGGGGCCCTTTAACTCCATTCATTTGAACCTTCCTGAAGCTGGGATTGGAGCTGCTGGATAGAAGGGGGGGGTGGGGGAGTCAGAGAGACAAAAAGGACTAGGTGGGGGCCCTTTAACTCCATTCATTTGAACCTTCCTGAAGCTGGGATTGGAGCTGCTGGATAGAAGGGGGTGAGTCAGAGATCCAAAGAGACTGAGGTAGGGGCCTTTAAACTCCATGTCATTTGAACCTTCCTGAAGCTGGGATTGGAGCTGCTGGATAGAAGGGGGGGGAGTCAGAGAGAGACAAAAGAGACTGAGGTGGGGGCCCTTAAACTCCATATCATTTGAACCTTTCTGAAGCTGGGATTGGAGCTGCTGGATGGAAGGGGGGGTGAGTCAGAGAGACAAAAAGACTGAGGTGGGGGCCCTTTAACTCCATATCATTTGAACCTTCCTGAAGCTGGGATTGGAGCTGCTGGATAGAAGGGGGGGGTGAGTCAGAGAGACAAAGAGACTGAGGTGGGGGCCCTTAAACTCCATATCATTTGAACCTTCCTGAAGCTGGGATTGGAGCTGCTGGATAGAAGGGGGGTGAGTCAGAGAGACAAAGAGACTGAGGTGGGGGCCCTTTAACTCCATATCATTTGAACCTTCCTGAAGCTGGGATTGGAGCTGCTGGATAGAAGGGGGGGGGGAGTCAGAGAGACAAAGAGACTGAGGTGGGGGCCCTTTTAACTCCATTTCATTTGAACCTTCCTGAAGCTGGGATTGGAGCTGCTGGATAGAAGGGGGGGGAGTCAGAGAGACAAAGAGACTGAGGTGGGGGGCCCTTTAACTCCATATCATTTGAACCTTCCTGAAGCTGGGATTGGAGCTGCTGGATAGAAGGGGGGAAGGGGGGGGGAGAGGGAGTCAGAGAGACAAAGAGGACTGAGAGGTGGGGGGGGGCCCTTAAACTCCATTTCATTTGAACCTTCCTGAAGCTGGGATTGGAGCTGCTGGATAGAAGGGGGGGGAGTCAGAGAGAGAGAAAGAGACTGAGGTGGGGGCCCTTTAAACTCCATTTCATTTGAACTTCCTGAAGCTGGGATTGGAGCTGCTGGATAGAAAGGGGGGGAGTCAGAGAGAGACAAAGAGGACTGAGGTAGGGGCCCTTTAAACTCCATCCATTTCATTTTGAACCTTCCTGAAGCTGGGATTGGAGCTCCTGGATAGAAGGGGGGTGAGTCAGAGAGACAAAGAGACTGAGGTGGGGGCCTGTAAACTCCATTTCATTTGAACCTTCCTGAAGCTGGGATTGGAGCTGCTGGATAGAAGGGGGGCGTGAGTCAGAGAGACAAAGAGACTGAGGTGGGGGCCCTTTAACTCCATATCATTTGAACCTTCCTGAAGCTGGGATTGGAGCTGCTGGATAGAAGGGGGGTGAGTCAGAGAGACAAAGAGACTGATGTGGGGGCCTTTAACTCCATATCATTTGAACCTTCCTGAAGCTGGGATTGGAGCTGCTGGATAGAAGGGGGGGGGAGTCAGAGAGACAAAGAGACTGAGGTGGGGGCCCTTTAAACTCCATTTCATTTGAACCTTCCTGAAGCTGGGATTGGAGCTGCTGGATAGAAGGGGGGAGAGTCACAGAGAGAAAAGAGGACTGAGGTGGGGGGGCCTTTAAACTCCATATCATTTGAACCCTCCTGAAGCTGGGATTGGAGCTGCTGGATAGAAGGGGGGGGTGAGTCAGAGAGAGACAAAGAGACTGAGGTGGGGGCCCTTTAAACTCCATATCATTTGAACCTTCCTGAAGCTGGGATTGGAGCTGCTGGATAGAAGGGGGGGGGTGTCAGAGAGACAAAGAGACTGAGGTGGGGGCCCTTTAACTCCATATCATTTGAACTTCCTGAAGCTGGGATTGGAGCTGCTGGATAGAAGGGGGGGTAGTCAGAGAGACAAAGAGACTGAGGTGGGGGGGCCCTTTAAACTCCATTCATTTGAACCTTCCTGAAGCTGGGATTGGAGCTGCTGGATAGAAGGGGGGGGAGTCAGAGAGACAAAGAGGACTGAGGTGGGGGCCCTTAAACTCCATATCATTTGAACCTTCCTGAAGCTGGGATTGGAGCTGCTGGATAGAAGGGGGGGGGGGGTGAGTCAGAGAGAGAAAAAGAGACTGAGGTGGGGGCCCTTAAACTCCATTTCATTTGAACCTTCCTGAAGCTGGGATTGGAGCTGCTGGATAGAAAGGGGGGGGGGTGAGTCAGAGAGACAAAGAGACTGAGGTGGGGGGGGCCTTTAACTCCATATCATTTGAACCTTCCTGAAGCTGGGATTGGAGCTGCTGGATAGAAGGGGGGGGAGTCAGAGAGACAAAGAGACTGAGGTGGGGGCCCTTTAAACTCCATTTTTTTGAACCTTCCTGAAGCTGGGATTGGAGGAGCTGCTGGATAGAAGGGGGGGAGAGTCAGAGAGACAAAGAGACTGAGGTGTGGGGGGCCCTTTAACTCCATATCATTTGAACCTTCCTGAAGCTGGGATTTGGAGCTGCTGGATAGAAGGGGGGTGGGGTCAGAGAGACAAAAAGAGACTGAGGTAGGGGGGGCCCTTTAACTCCATTCATTTGAACCTTCCTGAAGCTGGGATTGGAGCTGCTGGATAGAAGGGGGGGGGGGAGTCAGAGAGACAAAAGACTGAGGTGGGGGGCCCTTTAAACTCCATATCATTTGAACCTTCCTGAAGCTGGGATTGGAGCTGCTGGATAGAAGGGGGGTGAGTCAGAGAGACAAAAGACTGAGGTGGGGGCCCTTTAAACTCCATATCATTTGAACCTTCCTGAAGCTGGGATTGGAGCTGCTGGATAGAAGGGGGGGGGACAAAGAGAGAGACATCAAATTTCATTTGAGACTGGGACTGAGCTGCTGATGGGCCCTTTAAACTCCATATCATTTGAACCTTCCTGAAGCTGGGATTGGAGCTGCTGGATAGAAGGGGGGGGAGTCAGAGAGACAAAGAGACTGAGGTGGGGGGCCCTTAAACTCCATATCATTTGAACCTTCCTGAAGCTGGGGATTGGAACTTTTAACTCATTTCTTTGAACCTTCCTGAAGGCTGGGATTGGAGCTGCTGGATAGAAGGGGGGTGAGTCAGAGAGACAAAAAGAGACTGAGGTGGGGGCCCTTTAACTCCATTTCATTTGAACTTCTTCCTGAAGCTGGGATTGGAGCTGCTGGATAGAAGGGGGGGAGTCAGAGAGACAAAAGGACTGAGGTGGGGGCCCTTAAACTCCATATCATTTGAACTTCCTGAAGCTGGGATTGGAGCTGCTGGATAGGAAGGGGGGTGAGTCAGAGAGACAGAGAGACAAAGAGACTGAGGTGGGGGGCCCTTTAAACTCCATATCATTTGAACCTTCCTGAAGCTGGGATTGGAGCTGCTGGATAGAAGGGGGCAGAGTCAGAGAGACAAAAGAGACTGAGGTGGGGGCCCTTTAACTCCATTTCATTTGAACCTTCCTGAAGCTGCTGGGATTGGAGCTGCTGGATAGAAAGGGGGGGGGGGGAGTCAGAGAGACAAAAAGAGACTGAGGTGGGGGGGGCCCTTTAACTCCATATCATTTGAACCTTCCTGAAGCTGGGGATTGGAGCTGCTGGATAGAAGGGGGGGAGTCAGAGAGAGAAAAAGAGACTGAGGTGGGGGGGGCTCCATTAAACTCCATTTCATTTGAACCTTCCTGAAGCTGGGATTGGAGCTGCTGGATAGAAGGGGGGGTGAGTCAGAGAGACAAAGAGACTGAGGTGGGGGCCCTTTAAACTCCATTTCATTTGAACCTTCCTGAAGCTGGGATTGGAGCTGCTGGATAGAAGGGGGGAGAGTCAGAGAGACAAAAGACTGAGGTGGGGGCCCTTTAAACTCCATTTCATTTGAACCTTCCTGAAGCTGGGATTGGAGCTGCTGGATAGAAGGGGGGTGAGTCAGAGAGACAAAGAGAGACTGAGGTGGGGGCCCTTTAAACTCCATATCATTTGAACCTTCCTGAAGCTGGGATTGGAGCTGCTGGATAGAAGGGGGGGGAGTCAGAGAGACACAAAAGAGACTGAGGTGGGGGGGGCCTTTAAAAACCACTCCATTTCATTTGAACCTTCCTGAAGCTGGGATTGGAGCTGCTGGAAGGGGGAGGAGGGGGGGGGAGAGAGAGAGAAAAGACTGAGGTAGGGGGCCCTTTAACTCCATTTCATTTGAACCTTCCTGAAGCTGGGATTGGAGCTGCTGGATAGAAGGGGGGGGGAGTCAGAGAGACAAAGAGACTGAGGGTGGGGGCCCTTTAACTCCATATCATTTGAACCTTCCTGAAGGCTGGGATTGGAGCTGCTGGATAGAAGGGGGGAGTCAGAGAGACAAAGAGGACTGAGGTGGGGGCCCTTTAACTCCATATCATTTGAACCTTCCTGAAGCTGGGATTGGAGCTGCTGGATAGAAGGGGGGGAGTCAGAGAGAGACAAAGAGACTGAGGTGGGGGGCCCTTAAACTCCATATTCATTTGAACCTTCCTGAAGCTGGGATTGGAGCTGCTGGATAGAAGGGGGGGAGTCAGAGAGACAAAGAGACTGAGGTGGGGGCCCTTTAACTCCATTTCATTTGAACCTTCCTGAAGCTGGGATTGGAGCTGCTGGATAGAAGGGGGGGTGAGTCACAGAGAGAAAAAGAGACTGAGGTGGGGGGGCCCTTTAACTCCATTTCATTTGAACCTTCCTGAAGCTGGGATTGGAGCTGCTGCTGGATAGAAGGGGGGAGTCAGAGAGACAAAGAGGACTGAGGTGGGGGCCCTTAAACTCCATATCATTTGAACCTTCCTGAAGCTGGGATTGGAGCTGCTGGATAGAAGGGGGGGGGAGTCAGAGAGACAAAGAGACTGAGGTGGGGGGGGCCCTTTAAACTCCATTTCATTTGAACCTTCCTGAAGCTGGGATTGGAGCTGCTGGATAGAAGGGGGGGGAGTCAGAGAGACAAAGAGACTGAGGTGGGGGGGCCCTTTAAACTCCATATTCATTTGAACCTTCCTGAAGGCTGGGATTGGAGCTGCTGGATAGAAGGGGGGGGGGAGTCAGGAGAGAGACAAAGAGGACTGAGGTGGGGGGCCCTTTAACTCCATGAAACTTCCTGAAGGCATTTGAAGCTGCTGGATTGAGTCAGAGAGCTGGGGGCCCTTTAACTCCATTCATTTGAACCTTCCTGAAGCTGGATTGGAGCTGCTGGATAAAGGGGGGGTGAGTCAGAGAGACAAAGAGGACTGAGGTGGGGGCCCTTTAAACTCCATTTCATTTGAACCTTCCTGAAGCTGGGATTGGAGCTGCTGGATAGAAGGGGGGGAGAGTCAGAGAGACAAAAGACTGACTGAGGTGGGGGGCCCTTTAACTCCATATCATTTGAACCTTCCTGAAGCTGGGATTGGAGCTGCTGGATAGAAGGGGGAGTCAAGAGACAAAGAGGACTGAGGTGGGGGCCCTTAAACTCCATTTCATTTGAACCTTCCTGAAGCTGGGGATTGGAGCTGCTGGATAGAAGGGGGGGAGAGTCAGAGAGACAAAGAGACTGAGGTGGGGGGGCCCTTTAACTCCATTTCATTTGAACTTCCTGAAGCTGGGATTGGAGCTGCTGGATAGAAGGGGGGGGGAGTCACAGAGAGACAAAGAGACTGAGGTAGGGGCCCTTTAACTCCATATCATTTGAACCTTCCTGAAGCTGGGATTGGAGCTGCTGGATAGAAAGGGGGGTGAGAGTCAGAGAGACAAAAAGACTGAGGTGGGGGGCCCTTTAACTCCATTCATTTGAACCTTCCTGAAGCTGGGGATTGGGATTGGAGCTGCTGGATAGAAAGGGGGGGGGTGAGTCAGAGAGAGAAAAAGACTGAGGTGGGGGGGGGCCCTTTAAACTCCATTTCATTTGAACTTCTGAAGCTGGGATTGGAGCTGCTGGATAGAAGGGGGGGTGAGTCACAGAGACAAAAAGAGACTGAGGTGGGGGGCCCTTTAACTCCATTTCATTTGAACTTCCTGAAGCTGGGATTGGAGCTGCTGGATGAAGGGGGGGGGAGTCACAGAGAGACAAAAAGACTGAGGTGGGGGGGGGCCCTTAACTCCATATTCATTTGAACCTTCCTGAAGCTGGGATTGGAGCTGCTGGATAGAAGGGGGGGGGAGTCAGAGAGACAAAAGACTGAGGTGGGGGGGCCCTTAAACTCCATATCATTTGAACTTTCCTGAAGCTGGGATTGGAGCTCCTGGATAGATTGGCTGCTGGATAGGGGGGGTGAGTCAGAGAGACAAAGAGACTGAGGTGGGGGCCCTTTTAAACTCCATTTCATTTGAACCTTCCTGAAGCTGGGATTGGAGCTGCTGGATAGAAGGGGGGGGAGTCAGAGAGACAAAGAAGACTGAGGTGGGGGGCCCTTTAAACTCCATATCATTTGAACCTTCCTGAAGCTGGGATTGGAGCTGCTGGATAGAAGGGGGGGGAGAGTCACAGAGACAAAAGACTGAGGTGGGGGGCCCTTTAACTCCATTCATCATTTGAACCTTCCTGAAGCTGGGATTGGAGCTGCTGGATAGAAGGGGGGTGAGAGTCAGAGAGAACAAAGAGACTGAGGTGGGGGCCCTTTAACTCCATATCATTTGAACCTTCCTGAAGGCTGGGATTGGAGCTGCTGGATACAAGGGGGGGGGTCAGAGAGACAAAGAGACTGAGGTAGGGGGCCCTTTAAACTCCATATTCATTTGAACTTCCTGAAGGCTGGGATTGGAGCTGCTGGATAGAAGGGGGGAGTCAAGGGGAGAAAGACAAAGAGACTGAGGTGGGGGCCCTTTAAACTCCATATCATTTTTGAACCTTCCTGAAGCTGGGATTGGAGCTGCTGGATAGAAGGGGGGGGAGTCAGTCAGAGAGAAAAAGAGACTGAGGTGGGGGCCCTTAAACTCCATTTCATTTGAACCTTCCTGAAGCTGGGATTGGAGCTGCTGGATAGAAGGGGGGGAGTCAGAGAGACAAAAGAGACTGAGGTGGGGGGGGGCCCTTAAACTCCATTTCATTTGAACCTTCCTGAAGCTGGGATTGGAGCTGCTGGATAGAAGGGGGGGTGAGTCAGAGAGACAAAGAGGACTGAGGTGGGGGCCCTTAAACTCCATATTCATTTGAACCTTCCTGAAGCTGGGATTGGAGCTGCTGGATAGAAGGGGGGGGTGAGTCACAGAGACAAAGAGACTGAGGTGGGGGGCCTTTAACTCCATATCATTTGAACCTTCCTGAAGCTGGGATTGGAGCTGCTGGATAGAAGGGGGGGTGAGTCACAGAGAGAGACAAAGAGACTGAGGTGGGGGCCCTTAAACTCCATATCATTTGAACCTTCCTGAAGCTGGGATTGGAGCTGCTGGATAGAAGGGGGGGGAGTCAGAGTGACAAAGAGACTGAGGTGGGGGCCCTTTAAACTCCATTTCATTTGAACCTTCCTGAAGCTGGGATTGGAGCTGCTGGATAGAAGGGGGTGAGTCAGAGAGACAAAAAGGCTGAGGTGGGGGCCCCTAAACTCCATATCATTTGAACCTTCCTGAAGCTGGGATTGGAGCTGCTGGATAGAAGGGGGGGGTGAGTCAGAGAGACAAAGAGACTGAGGTGGGGGCCCTTTAACTCTATATCATTTGAACCTTCCTGAAGCTGGGATTGGAGCTGCTGGATAGAAGGGGGGAGTCAGAGAGACAAAGAGACTGAGGTGGGGGGGCCCTTTAACTCTATATCATTTGAACCTTCCTGAAGCTGGGATTGGAGCTGCTGGATACAAAGGGGGGGGTGAGTCAGAGAGACAAAAAGAGACTGAGGTGGGGGCCCTTTAACTCCATATCATTTGAACTTCCTGAAGCTGGGATTGGAGCTGGAGCTGGATAGGAAGGGGGGGAGTCAGAGAGACAAAAGAGGACTGAGGGGGGGGGGGCCTTTAACTCCATTTCATTTGAACCTTCCTGAAGCTGGGATTGGAGCTGCTGGATAGAAGGGGGGTGAGTCAGAGAGACAAAGAGGACTGAGGTGGGGGGCCCTTTTAACTCCATTCATTTGAACCTTCCTGAAGGCTGGGATTGGAGCTGCTGGATAGAAGGGGGGGGGTGAGTCAGAGAGACAAAGAGACTGATGTGGGGGCCCTTTAACTCCATATCATTTGAACCTTCCTGAAGCTGGGATTGGAGCTGCTGGATAGAAGGGGGGTGAGTCAGAGAGACAAAGAGACTGAGGTGGGGGCCCTTAAACTCCATATCATTTGAACCTTCCTGAAGCTGGGATTGGAGCTGCTGGATAGAAGGGGGGGGGGGAGTCAGAGAGACAAAGAGACTGAGGTGGGAGGCCCTTTAAACTCCATTTCATTTGAACCTTCCTGAAGCTGGGATTGGAGCTGCTGGATAGAAAGGGGGGAGTGAGTCAGAGAGACAAAAAGACTGAGGTGGGGGCCCTTAAACTCCATATCATTTGAACCTTCCTGAAGCTGGGATTGGAGCTGCTGGATAGAAGGGGGGGAGTCACAGAGAGGAAAAAGAGAGAGGTGCCCTTTAACTCCATTCATTTGAACCTTCCTGAAGGGGATTGGAGCTGGAGGAGGGGATAGAGAGACAGAAGACAAAGGACTGAGGTGGGGGCCCTTGAACTTTAACTCCATTTCATTTGAACCTTCCTGAAGCTGGGGATTGGAGCTGCTGGATACAAGGGGGGAGTCAGAGAGACAAAAAAAAGACTGAGGTGGGGGCCCTTTAAACTCCATTTCATTTGAACCTTCCTGAGGCTGGGATTGGAGCTGCTGGATAGAAGGGGGGGGTGAGTCAGAGAGACAAAGAGACTGAGGTGGGGGCCCTTAAACTCCATATCATTTGAACCTTCCTGAAGCTGGGGATTGGAGCTGCTGGATAGAAGGGGGGGGTCAGAGAGAGAGAAAAAAGACTGAGGTGGGGGGGGCCTTAAACTCCATATTCATTTGAACCTTCCTGAGGCTGGGATTGGAGCTGCTGGATAGAAGGGGGGGGAGTCAGTCAGAGACAAAGAGACTGAGGTGGGGGGGCCCTTAAACTCCATTTCATTTGAACCTTCCTGAAGCTGGGATTGGAGCTGCTGGATAGAAGGGGGGGGGGAGTCAGTCAGAGACAAAAAGAGACTGAGGTGGGGGCCCTTTAAACTCCATTCATTTGAACTTCCTGAAGCTGGGATTGGAGCTGCTGGATAGAAGGGGGGGGTGAGTCAGAGAGACAAAAAGACTGATGTAGGGACCTTTAACTCCATATCATTTGAACCTTCCTGAAGCTGGGATTGGAGCTGCTGGATAGAAGGGGGGGTCAGAGTCAGAGAGAGACAAAAGAGACTGAGGTGGGGGGGCCTTTAACTCCATATCATTTGAACCTTCCTGAAGCTGGGATTGGAGCTGCTGGATAGAAGGGGGGGGGAGTCAGAGAGAGACAAAAGAGACTGAGGTGGGGGGGCCCTTAAACTCCATATCATTTGAACCTTCCTGAAGCTGGGATTGGAGCTGCTGGATAGAAGGGGGGGGGGTGAGTCAGAGAGACAAAAAGAGACTGAGGTGGGGGCCCTTAAACTCCATATCATTTGAACCTTCCTGAAGCTGGGATTGGAGCTGCTGGATAGAAGGGGGGTGAGTCAGAGAGACAAAGAGACTGAGGTGGGGGCCCTTAAACTCCATATCATTTGAACCTTCCTGAAGCTGGGGATTGGAGCTGCTGGATAGAAGGGGGGGTGAGTCAGAGAGACAAAGAGACTGAGGTGGGGGGGGGCCCTTTAACTCCATATCATTTGAACCTTCAGCTGGGATTGGAGCTGCTGGATAGAAGGGGGGGGAGTCACAGAGACAAAAGACTGAGGTGGGGGGGGCCCTTAACTCCATATCATTTGAAACCTTCCTGAAGCTGGGATTGGAGCTGCTGGATAGAAGGGGGGGGGAGTCAGAGAGACAAAGAGACTGAGGTGGGGGGGCCTTAAACTCCATATCATTTGAACCTTCCTGAAGCTGGGATTTGGAGCTGCTGGATAGAAGGGGGGGTGGAGAGTCAGAGAGAGACAAAGAGACTGAGGTGGGGGCCCTTTAAACTCCATATCATTTGAACCTTCCTGAAGCTGGGATTGGAGCTGCTGGATAGAAGGGGGGGGGAGTCAGAGAGAGACAAAGACAAAAAGGTGAGGTAGGGGCCCTTAAACTCCATATCATTTGAACCTTCCTGAAGCTGGGATTGGAGCTGCTGGATAGAAGGGGGGTGAGTCACAGAGGAGGGGCCCCTTAAACTCCATATCATTTGAACCTTCCTGAAGCTGGGATTGGAGCTGCTGGATGAAGGGGGGGAGTCACAGAGACAAAGAGACTGAGGTGGGGGGGGGCCTTAAACTCCATATCATTTGAACCTTCCTGAAGCTGGGATTGGAGCTGCTGGATACAAGGGGGGTGAGTCACAGAGAGACAAAGAGACTGAGGTGGGTCCCCTTAAACTCCATATCATTTGAACCTTCCTGAAGCTGGGGGATTGGAGCTGCTGGATAGAAGGGGGGGGGAGTCAGAGAGACAAAGAGGACTGAGGTGGGGGGCCTTTAAACTCCATATCATTTGAACCTTCCTGAAGCTGGGATTGGAGCTGCTGGATAGAAGGGGGGGAGTCAGAGAGACAAAAGAGACTGAGGTGGGGGCCCTTAAACTCCATATCATTTGAACCTTCCTGAAGCTGGGATTGGAGCTGCTGGATAGAAGGGGGGTGAGTCAGAGAGACAAAGAGACTGAGGTGGGGGCCCTTTAACTCCATATCATTTGAACCTTCCTGAAGCTGGGATTGGAGCTGGATGGATAGGAGGGGGGGGGCCCTTAAGGGGTCAAGAGAGACAAGAAAAGAGACTGAGGTGGGGGCCCTTTAAACTCCATATCATTTGAACCTTCCTGAAGCTGGGATTGGAGCTGCTGGATAGAAGGGGGGGTGAGTCAGAGAGACAAAGAGGACTGAGGTGGGGGGCCCTTAAACTCCATATCATTTGAACCTTCCTGAAGCTGGGATTGGAGCTGCTGGATAGAAGGGGGGAGTCAGAGAGACAAAGAGACTGAGGTGGGGGGGCCTTTAACTCCATATCATTTGAACCTTCCTGAAGCTGGGATTGGAGCTGCTGGATAGAAGGGGGGGAGTCAGAGATACAAAGAGACTGAGGTAGGGGCCCTTTAAACTTTTAAACTCCATTTCATTTGAACCTCTGAAGCTGGGATTGGAGCTGCTGGATAGAAGGGGGGGTGAGTCACAGAGACAGACTGAGGTGGGGGCCCTTAAACTCCATATCACTTGAACCTTCCTGAAGCTGGGATTGGAGCTGCTGGATAGAAGGGGGGGGAGTCAGAGAGACAAAGAGACTGAGGTGGGGGGGCCTTTAAACTCCATTCATTTGAACCTTCCTGAAGCTGGGATTGGAGCTGCTGGATAGAAAAGGGGGGTGAGTCAGAGAGACAAAAAAGGACTGAGGTGGGGGGGCCCTTTAACTCCATATCATTTGAACCTTCCTGAAGCTGGGGGATTGGAGCTGCTGGATAGAAGGGGGGGGGAGTCAGAGAGACAAAGAGACTGAGGTGGGGGCCCTTAAACTCCATATCATTTGAACCTTCCTGAAGCTGGGATTGGAGCTGCTGGATAGAAGGGGGGGAGTCAGAGAGACAAAAGAGACTGAGGTGGGGGCCCTTAAACTCCATATCATTTGAACTTCCTGAGCTGGGATTGAAGCTGATTGGAGCTGGGATTGGAGCTGCTGGATAGAAGGGGGGGGGAGTCAGAGAGAGAAAAGAGACTGAGGGTGGGGGGGGCTTTAAACCATCCATTCATTTGAACCTTCCTGAAGCTGGGATTGGAGCTGCTGGATAGAAGGGGGGGAGTGAGTCAGAGAGACAAAGAGACTGAGGTGGGGGCCCTTTTAACTCCATTCATTTGAAACTTCCTGAAGCTGGGATTGGAGCTGCTGGATAAAGGGGGGGGTGAGTCAGAGAGACAAAGAGACTGAGGTGGGGGGGCCTTAAACTCCATTTCATTTGAACCTTCCTGAGGCTGGGATTGGAGCTGCTGGATAGAAGGGGGGGAGTCAGAGAGAAAAAGAGACTGAGGTGGGGGCCCTTTAACTCCATTCATTTGAACCTTCCTGAAGCTGGGATTGGAGCTGCTGGATAGAAGGGGGGTGAGTCAGAGAGAGAAAGAGACTGAGGTGGGGGGCAAACTCCATATCATTTGAACCTTCCTGAAGCTGGGATTGGAGCTGCTGGATAGAAGGGGGGGGTGAGTCACAGAGACAAAGAGACTGAGGTGGGGGGGCCCTTAAACTCCATATCATTTGAACCTTCCTGAAGCTGGGGATTGGAGCTGCTGGATAGAAGGGGGGGGAGTCAGAGAGACAAAGAGACTGAGGTGGGGGGGGCCCTTAAACTCCATATCATTTGAACTCATTTCAACTTTTTTGAACCTTCCTGAAGCTGGGATTGGATCTGCTGCTGGATAGAAGGGGGGTGAGTCAGAGAGAGACAAAGAGACTGAGGTGGGGGCCCTTAAACTCCATATCATTTGAACCTTCCTGAAGCTGGGATTGGAGCTGCTGGATAGGGGGGAAGGGGGGGGGAGAGTCAGAGAGACAAAAAGACTGAGGTGGGGGCCCTTTAACTCCATATCATTTGAACCTTCCTGAAGCTGGGATTGGAGCTGCTGGATAGAAGGGGGGGGGTGAGTCAGAGAGACAAAGAGAGACTGAGGTGGGGGCCCTTAAACTCCATATCATTTGAACCTTCCTGAAGCTGGGATTGGAGCTGCTGGATAGAAGGGGGGGGTGAGTCAGAGAGACAAAGAGACTGAGGTGGGGGCCCTTAAACTCCATATCATTTGAACCTTCCTGAAGCTGGGATTGGAGCTGCTGGATAGAAGGGGGGGGAGTCAGAGAGACAAAGAGACTGAGGTGGGGGGGGCCCTTAAACTCCATATCATTTGAACCTTCTTCCTGAAGCTGGGATTGGAGCTGCTGGATAGAAGGGGGGGGAAGAGAGTCACAGAGACAAAGAGACTGAGGTGGGGGGCCCTTTAACTCCATATCATTTGAACCTTCCTGAAGCTGGGGGATTGGAGCTGCTGGATAGAAGGGGGGGGAGTCAGAGAGACAAAAGAGACTGAGGTGGGGGGGCCCTTTAAACTCCATTCATTTGAACCTTCCTGAAGCTGGGATTGGAGCTGCTGGATAGAAGGGGGGGTGAGTCACAGAGAACAGAGACAAAGAGACTGAGGTGGGGGCCCTTTAAAACTCATATCATTTGAACCTTCCTGAAGCTGGGATTGGAGCTGCTGGATAGAAGGGGGGTGAGTCAGAGAGACAAAGAGGACTGAGGTGGGGGAGGGGGGCCCCTTAAACTCCATATCATTTGAACTTTCCTGAAGCTGGGATTGGAGCTGCTGGATAGAAGGGGGGTGAGTCAGAGACAAAGAGACTGAGGTGGGGGGGCCCTTTAAACTCCATATCATTTGAACCTTCCTGAAGCTGGGATGGAGCTGCTGGATAGAAGGGGGGGGGGAGTCAGAGAGACAAAAGAGACTGAGGTGGGGGCCCTTTAAACTCCATATCATTTGAACCTTCCTGAAGCTGGGGGATTGGAGCTGCTGGATAGGGGGGTGAGTCACAGTAGAGACAAAAAGAACTGAAGGCTGGGGGGGGGGGTAAACTCCATTCATTTGAACCTTCCTGAAGCTGGGGATTGGAGCTGCTGGATAGAAGGGGGGGAGTCAGAGAGACAAAGAGACTGAGGTGGGGGCCCTTTAAACTCCATATCATTTGAACCTTCCTGAAGCTGGGATTGGAGCTGGGATCCTGAAGCTGGGATTGGGATTTGAACTTCTGAAATTGATGGATAGAAGGGGGGGGAGTCAGAGAGAAAAAGAGAGGTGAGGTGGGGGCCCTTAAACTCCATTTCATTTGAACCTTCCTGAAGCTGGGATTGGAGCTGCTGGATAGAAGAGGGGGGGTGAGGGGTGGATGGGAGACAAAAAGAGAGACTCATTTGAACTTTCCTGAGGTGGGCCCTTAAACTCCATATTCATTTGAACTTTCCTGAAGCTGGGATTGGAGCTGCTGGATAGAAGGGGGGTGAGTCACAGAGACAAAGAGACTGAGGTGGGGGCCCTTAAACTCCATATCATTTGAACCTTCCTGAAGCTGGGATTGGAGCTGCTGGATAGAAGGGGGGGTGAGTCAGAGAGACAAAGAGACTGAGGTGGGGGCCCTTAAAACTCATTCATTTGAACCTTCCTGAAGCTGGGATTGGAGCTGCTGGATAGAAGGGGGGGGAGTCAGAGAGACAAAGAGACTGAGGTGGGGGCCCTTAAACTCCATATCATTTTGAACCTTCCTGAAGCTGGGATTGGAGCTGCTGGATAGAAGGGGGGGTGAGAGACACAGAGACAAAGAGACTGAGGTGGGGGCCCTTAAACTCCATATCATTTGAACCTTCCTGAAGCTGGGATTGGAGCTGCTGGATAGAAGGGGGGGAGTCACAGAGACAAAAGAGACTGAGGTGGGGGCCCTTAAACTCCATATCATTTGAACCTTCCTGAAGCTGGGATTGGAGCTGCTGGATAGAAGGGGGGGGTGAGTCACAGAGACAAAGAGACTGAGGTGGGGGGGGGCCCTTAAACTCCATATTCATTTGAACCTTCCTGAAGCTGGGATTGGAGCTGCTGGATAGAAGGGGGGTGAGTCAGAGACAAAGAAAGACTGAGGTGGGGGGGCCCCTTAAACTCCATATCATTTGAACCTTCCTGAAGGCTGGGATTGGAGCTGCTGGATAGAAGGGGGGTGAGGGGGAGAGACAAAAGACTGAGGTGGGGGCCCTTAAACTCCATATCATTTGAACCTTCCTGAAGCTGGGATTGGAGCTGCTGGATAGAAAGGGGGGAGGTGACAGAGACAAAGAGACTGATGTGGGGGCCCTTAAACTCCATATCATTTGAACCTTCCTGAAGCTGGGATTGGAGCTGCTGGATAGAAGGGGGGGTGAGTCAGAGAGACAAAGAGACTGAGGTGGGGGCCCTTAAACTCCATATCATTTGAACCTTCCTGAAGCTGGGATTGGAGCTGCTGGATAGAAGGGGGGTGAGTCAGAGAGAGACAAGAAAGAGACTGAGGTGGGGGCCCTTAAACTCCATATTCATTTGAACCTTCCTGAAGCTGGGATTGGAGCTGCTGGATAGAAGGGGGGGGGAGAGTCACAGAGACAAAGACAAAGAGACTGAGGTGGGGGCCCTTAAACTCCATATCATTTGAACCTTCCTGAAGCTGGGATTGGAGCTGCTGGATAGAAGGGGGGGTGAGTCACAGAGACAAAAAGAGACTGAGGTGGGGGCCCTTTAACTCCATATCATTTGAACCTTCCTGAAGCTGGGATTGGAGCTGCTGGATAGAAGGGGGGTGAGTCACAGAGAGACAAAGAGACTGAGGTGGGGGCCCTTAAACTCCATATCATTTGAACCTTCCTGAAGCTGGGATTTTAGCTGCTGGATAGAAGGGGGGGGGGAGTCAGAGTCAGAGAGACAAAGAGACTGAGGTGGGGGCCCTTTAACTCCATATCATTTGAACCTTCCTGAAGCTGGGATTGGAGCTGCTGGATAGAAGGGGGGGGTGAGTCACAGAGACAAAGAGACTGAGGTGGGGGCCCTTAAACTCCATATCATTTGAACCTTCCTGAAGCTGGGATTGGAGCTGCTGGATAGAAGGGGGGGGGGAGTCAGAGAGACAAAGAGACTGAGGTGGGGGCCCTTAACTCCATCCATTCATTTGAACCTTCCTGAAGCTGGGATTGGAGCTGCTGGATAGAAGGGGGGGGGAGTCACAGAGACAAAAAGAGACTGAGGTGGGGGGGCCCTTTAAACTCCATATCATTTGAACCTTCCCTGAAGCTGGGATTGGAGCTGCTGGATAGAAGGGGGGGGGGGGAGAGTCAGAGAGAGAAAGAGACTGAGGTGGGGGCCCTTAAAACTCCATATCCATATCATTTGAACCTTCCTGAAGCTGGGATTGGAGCTGCTGGATAGAAGGGGGGGGGTGAGTCACAGAGACAAAAGACTGAGGTGGGGGGGGCCCTTAAACTCCATATCATTTGAACCTTCCTGAAGCTGGGATTGGAGCTGCTGGATAGAAGGGGGGGTGAGTCACAGAGACAAAGAGACTGAGGTGGGGGCCTTTAAACTCCATATCATTTGAACCTTCCTGAAGCTGGGATTGGAGTTGCTGGATAGAAGGGGGTGGAGCAGAGAGACAAAGAGGACTGAGGTGGGGGGGGGCCTTAAACTCCATATCATTTGAACCTTCCTGAAGCTGGGATTGGAGCTGCTGGATAGAAGGGGGGTGAGTCAGAGAGACAAAGAGACTGAGGTGGGGGCCCTTAAACTCCATATCATTTGAACTTGCTTTGAAAACTTCCTGAGCTGGGGAAAACTGGGATGGAGCTTTGGATAGAAGCTGGGGTGAGTCAGAGAGACAAGAGACTGAGGTGGGGGGGGGAGCTGCTTGAGTCACAGAGACAAAGAGACTGAGGTGGGGGCCCTTAAACTCCATATCATTTGAACCTTCCTGAAGCTGGGATTGGAGCTGCTGGATAGAAGGGGGGGGGGAGTGAGTCAGAGAGACAAAAAGACTGGAGGGGGGGGCCTTAAACTCCATATCATTTGAACCTTCCTGAAGCTGGGATTGGAGCTGCTGGATAGAAGAAGGGGGGTGAGTCAGAGAGACAAAGAGACTGAGGTGGGGGGGGCCTTAAACTCCATATCATTTGAACCTTCCTGAAGCTGGGATTGGAGCTGCTGGATAGGAAGAAGGGGGGTGAGTCACAGAGACAAAGAGACTGAGGTGGGGGGGGGCTTTAAACTCCATATCATTTGAACCTTCCTGAAGCTGGGATTGGAGCTGCTGGATAGAAGGGGGGGGGAGTCACAGAGACAAAGAGACTGAGGTGGGGGGCCCTTAAACTCCATATCATTTGAACCTTCCTGAAGCTGGGATTGGAGCTGCTGGATAGAAGGGGGGGTGAGTCACAGAGACAAAGAGACTGAGGTGGGGGGGCCCTTAAACTCCATATCATTTGAACCTTCCTGAAGCTGAGATTGGAGCTGGGATTGGATTGGAGCTGCTGGATAGAAGGGGGGGAGTCAGAGAGACAAAGAGACTGAGGTGGGGGCCCTTTAAACTCCATATCATTTGAACCTTCCTGAAGCTGGGATTGGAGCTGCTGGATAGAAGGGGGGTGAGTCACAGAGACAAAGAGACTGAGGTGGGGGCCCTTAAACTCCATATCATTTGAACCTTCCTGAAGCTGGGATTGGAGCTGCTGGATAGAAGGGGGGTGAGTCAGAGAGACAAAGAGACTGAGGTGGGGGCCCTTTAAACTCCATATCATTTGAACTTCCTGAAGCTGGGAGGAGCTGCTGGATAGAAGGGGGGGGTGAGTCACAGAGACAAAGAGACTGAGGTGGGGGGGCCCTTAAACTCCATATCATTTTGAACCTTCCTGAAGCTGGGATTGGAGCTGCTGGATAGAAGGGGGGGGTGAGTCACAGAGACAAAGAGACTGAGGTGGGGGCCCTTAAACTCCATATCATTTGAACCTTCCTGAAGCTGGGATTGGAGCTGCTGGATAGAAGGGGGGGGGGAGTCAGAGAGACAAAGAGACTGAGGTGGGGGGGGCCCTTAAACTCCATATCATTTGAACCTTCCTGAAGCTGGGATTGGAGCTGCTGGATAGAAGGGGGGGTGAGTCAGAGAGACAAAGAGACTGAGGTGGGGGGGGCCCTTAAACTCCATATCATTTGAACCTTCCTGAAGCTGGGATTGGAGCTGCTGGATAGAAGGGGGGGGGTGAGTCAGAGAGACAAAGACTGAGGTGGGGGGGCCTTAAACTCCATATCATTTGAACCTTCCTGAAGCTGGGATTGGAGCTGCTGGATAGAAGGGGGGGGTGAGTCACAGAGACAAAGAGACTGAGGTGGGGGGCCCTTAAACTCCATATCATTTGAACCTTCCTGAAGCTGGGATTGGAGCTGCTGGATAGAAGGGGGGGTGAGTCAGAGAGACAAAGAGACTGAGGTGGGGGCCCTTAAACTCCATATCATTTGAACCTTCCTGAAGCTGGGATTGGAGCTGCTGGATAGAAGGGGGGGTGAGTCAGAGAGACAAAGAGACTGAGGTGGGGGCCCTTAAACTCCATATCATTTGAACCTTCCTGAAGCTGGGATTGGAGCTGCTGGATAGAAGGGGGGTGAGTCAGAGAGACAAAGAGACTGAGGTGGGGGCCCTTAAACTCCATATCATTTGAACCTTCCTGAAGCTGGGATTGGAGCTGCTGGGTAGAAGGGGGGTAGAGTCAAAGAGACAAAGAGACTGAGGTGGGGGGCCCTTAAACTCCATATCATTTACCTTCCTGAAGCTGGGATTGGAGCTGCTGGATAGAAGGGGGGGGGGTCACAGAGACAAGACAAAGAGACTGAGGTGGGGGCCCTTTAAACTCCATATCATTTGAACCTTCCTGAAGCTGGGATTGGAGCTGCTGGATAGAAGGGGGGTGAGTCAGAGAGACAAAGAGACTGAGGTGGGGGGGCCCTTAAACTCCATATCATTTGAACCTTCCTGAAGCTGGGATTGGAGCTGCTGGATAGAAGGGGGGGGTGAGTCACAGAGACAAAGAGACTGAGGTGGGGGCCCTTTAAAACTCCATATCATTTGAACCTTCCTGAAGCTGGGATTGGAGCTGCTGGATAGAAGGGGGGGGTGAGTCACAGAGACAAAGAGACTGAGGTGGGGGCCCTTAAACTCCATATCATTTGAACCTTCCTGAAGCTGGGATTGGAGCTGCTGGATAGAAGGGGGGGGGGTGAGTCAGAGAGACAAAGACACTGAGGTGGGCCCTTAAACTCCATATCATTTGAACCTTCCTGAAGCTGGGATTGGAGCTGCTGGATAGAAGGGGGGTGAGTCACAGAGACAAAGAGACTGAGGTGGGGGCCCTTTAACTCCATATCATTTGAACCTTCCTGAAGCTGGGATTGGAGCTGCTGGATAGAAACTGGGGTGAGTCACAGAGAGTCACAGAGAGAGACTGAGGTGGGGGCCCTTAAACTCCATATCATTTGAACCTTCCTGAAGCTGGGATTGGAGCTGCTGGATAGAAGGGGGGTGAGTCAGAGAGACAAAGAGACTGAGGTGGGGGCCCTTAAACTCCATATCATTTGAACCTTCCTGAAGCTGGGATTGGAGCTGCTGGATAGAAGGGGGGGTGAGTCACAGAGACAAAGAGACTGAGGTGGGGGGGGCCCTTAAACTCCATATCATTTGAACCTTCCTGAAGCTGGGATTGGAGCTGCTGGATAGAAGGGGGGTGACAGAGACAAAGAGACTGAGGTGGGGGGGGGGTTAAACTCCATATCATTTGAACCTTCCTGAAGCTGGGATTGGAGCTGCTGGATAGAAGGGGGGGGGTGAGTCACAGAGAGAGACAAAGAGACTGAGGTGGGGGGCCCTTAAACTCCATATCATTTGAACCTTCCTGAACTTTCCCTGAAGCTGGGATTGGAGCTGCTGGATAGAAGGGGGGGGGGGAGTCACAGAGACAAAGAGACTGAGGTGGGGGCCCTTAAAAACTCCATATCATTTGAACCTTCCTGAAGCTGGGATTGGAGCTGCTGGATAGAAGAAGGGGGTGAGTGAGTCAGAGAGACAAAGAGACTGAGGTGGGGGCCCTTAAACTCCATATCATTTGAACCTTCCTGAAGCTGGGATTGGAGCTGCTGGATAGAAGGGGTGGGTGGGGGGGTGAGTCACAGAGACAAAGAGACTGAGGTGGGGGCCCTTAAAATCCATATCATTTGAACCTTCCTGAAGCTGGGATTGGAGCTGCTGGATAGAAGGGGGGTGAGTCAGAGAGACAAAGAGACTGAGGTGGGGGCCCTTAAACTCCATATCATTTGAACCTTCCTGAAGCTGGGATTGGAGCTGCTGGATAGAAGGGGGGGGTGAGTCACAGAGAGACAAAGAGACTGAGGTGGGGGCCCTTAAACTCCATATCATTTGAACCTTCCTGAAGCTGGGATTGGAGCTGCTGGATAGAAGGGGGGTGAGTCACAGAGACAAAGAGACTGAGGTGGGGGGGGCCCTTAAACTCCATATCATTTGAACCTTCCTGAAGCTGGGATTGGAGCTGCTGGATAGAAGGGGGGGTGAGTCAGAGAGACAAAGAGACTGAGGTGGGGGGGGGCCCTTTAACTCCATAAACTCCATATCATTTGAACCTTCCTGAAGCTGGGATTGGAGCTGCTGGATAGAAGGGGGGTGAGTCAGAGAGACAAAGTTACTGAGAGCCCAAAGATAGAGAAAGACTGAGGTGGCATTTAAACTCTCCATATCATTTGAACCTTCCTGAAGCTGGGATTGGAGGAGCTGCTGGATAGAAGGGGGGTGAGTCACAGAGACAAAGAGACTGAGGTGGGGGCCCTTAAACTCCATATCATTTGAACCTTCCTGAAGCTGGGATTGGAGCTGCTGGATAGAAGGGGGGGGTGAGTCACAGAGACAAAAAGAGACTGAGGTGGGGGCCCTTAAACTCCATATCATTTGAACCTTCCTGAAGCTGGGATTGGAGCTGCTGGATAGAAGGGGGGGTGAGTCAGAGAGAGACAAAGAGACTGAGGTGGGGGGCCTTTAAACTCCATATCATTTGAACCTTCCTGAAGCTGGGGGATTGGAGCTGCTGGATAGAAGGGGGGTGAGTCACAGAGACAAAGAGACTGACAGGTGGGGGCCCTTAAACTCCATATCATTTGAACTTCCCTCTTCCTGATTCACTCAGACGTTTTTTAAAACTCTCACAGCCTGGCACACACACACACTTCCAGCCCCTCCCTCTTCCTGGATTCACTCAGACTCAGCAGACGTTTTAAAACTCACAGCCTGTGCACAGGACACACTCCTTCCAGCCCTCTGCCTCTTCCCCCTTCTGATTCCCTCTTCCTGATTCACTTTTTTAAAACTCACTCACAAGCTGTGCACACACACACACACTTCCAGCCCCTCTGCCCCTCTTCCTCTTTCCTGGATTCACTCAGACATTTTTTAAAACTCACAGCCTGTGCACACACACACACTTCAGCAGCCCCTCTGCCTCTTCCCTCTTCCTGGATTCACTCAGACGTTTTTTAAAAACTCACAGCCTGTGCACACACACACACACTTCCAGCCCCTCTGCCTCTTCCCTCTTCCTGGATTCACTCAGACGGTTTTTTAAAACTCACAGCCTGTGCACACACAACTTCCAGCCCCTCTGCCTCTTCCCTCTTCCTGGATTCACTCAGACAAAACTTTTTTTTTTAAAACTCACAGCCTGTGCACACACACACACACTTCCAGCCCCTCTGCCTCTTCCCTCTTCCTGGATTCACTCAGACCTTTTTAAAACTCACAGCCTGTGCACACACACACACTTCCAGCCCCTCTGCCTCTTCCCTCTTCCCTCTTCCTGGATTCACTCAGACGTTTTTAAAACTCACAGCCTGCACACCACACACTTCCAGCCCCTCTGCCTCTTCCCTCTTCCTGGATTCACTCAGACACTTTTTTAAACTCACAGCCTGTGCACACACACACACACACTTTCCAGCCCCTCTGCCTCTTCCCTCTTCCTGGATTCACTCAGACGACGTTTTTAAAACTCACAGCCTGTGCACACACACACACTTCCAGCCCCCTGCCTCTGCCTCTTCCCTCTTCCTGGATTCACTCAGACGTTTTTTAAAACTCACAGCACAGCTGTGCACACACACACACACACACACTTCCAGCCCCTCTGCCTCTTCCCTCTTCCTGGATTCACTCAGACGTTTTTAAAACTCTCACAGCCTGTGCACACACACACACTTCCAGCCCCTCTGCCTCTTCCTCTTCCTGGATTCACTCAGATGTTTTTTAAAACTCACAGCCTGTGCACACACACACACTTCCAGCCCCTCTGCCTCTTCCCTCTTCCTGGATTCACTCAGACGTTTTTAAAACTCACAGCCTGTGCACACACACACACTTCCAGCCCCTCTGCCTCTTCCCTCTTCCTGGATTCACTCAGACGTTTTTAAAACTCACAGCCTGTGCACACACACACACACTTCCAGCCCCTCTGCCTCTTCCCTCTTCCTGGATTCACTCAGACGTTTTTAAAACTCACAGCCTGTGCACACACACACACACACTTCCAGCCCCTCTGCCTCTTCCCTCTTCCTGGATTCATTCAGAGGTTTTTAAAACTCACAGCCTGTGCAAAGCACACACACTTCCAGCCCCTCTGCCTCTTCCCTCTTCCTGGATTCACTCAGACGTTTTTAAAACTCACAGCCTGTGCACACACACACACTTCCAGCCCCTCTGCCTCTTCCCTCTTCCTGGATTCACTCAGACGTTTTTAAAACTCACAGCCTGTGCACACACACACACACACTTCCAGCCCCTCTGCCTCTTCCCTCTTCCTGGATTCACTCAGACGGTTTTTAAAACTCACAGCCTGTGCACACACACACACTTCCAGCCCCTCTGCCTCTTCCCTCTTCCTGGATTCACTCAGACGTTTTTAAAACTCACAGCCTGTGCACACACACACACTTCCAGCCCCTCTGCCTCTTCCCTCTTCCTGGATTCACTCAGACGTTTTTTTAAAAACTCACAGCCTGTGCACACACACACACACTTCCAGCCCCTCTGCCTCTTCCCTCTTCCTGGATTCACTCAGACGGTTTTTAAAACTCACAGCCTGTGCACACACACACACTTCCAGCCCCTCTGCCTCTTCCCTCTTCCTGGATTCACTCAGACGTTTTTAAAACTCACAGCCTGCACATGCACACACACACACACACTTCCAGCCCTCTGCCTCTTCCCTCTTCCTGGATTCACTCAGACGGTTTTTAAAAACTCACAGCCTGTGCACACACACACTTCCAGCCCCTCTGCCTCTTCCCTCTTCCTGGATTCACTCAGAGGTTTTTAAAACTCACAGCCTGTGCACACACACACTTCCAGCCCCTCTGCCTCTTCCCTCTTCCTGGATTCACTCAGACGTTTTTAAAACTCACAGCCTGTGCACACACACACACACTTCCAGCCCCTCTCTGCCTCTTCCCTCTTCCTGGATTCACTCAGACACGTTTTTAAAACTCACAGCCTGTGCACACACACACACACTTCCAGCCCCTCTGCCTCTCTCCCTCTTCCTGGATTCACTCAGACTTTTAAAACTCACAGCCTCCTGTGCACACACACACACTTCCACCAGCCCCTCTGCCTCTTCCTCTTCCTGGATTCACTCAGATTTTTTAAACTCACAGCCTGCACACACACCACACACTTCCAGCCCCTTGCCCTCTTCCCTCTTCCTGTATTCACTCAGACGTTTTTAAAACTCACAGCCTGTGCACAGCACACACTTCCAGCCCCTCTGCCTCTTCCCTCTTCCTGGATTCACTCAGACGTTTTTAAAACTCACAGCCTGTGCACACACACACACTTCCAGCCCCTCTGCCTCTTCCCTCTTCCTGGATTCACTCAGACGTTTTTAAAACTCACAGCCTGTGCACACACACACACTTCCAGCCCCTCTGCCTCTTCCCTCTTCCTGGATTCACTCAGACGTTTTTAAAACTCACAGCCTGTGCACACACACACACACACACTTCCAGCCCCTCTGCCTCTTCCCTCTTCCTGGATTCACTCAGACGTTTTTAAAACTCACAGCCTGTGCACACACACACACTTCCAGCCCTTGTTCCTCTTCCCTCTTCCTGGATTCACTCAGACGTTTTTTAAACTCACAGCCTGTGCACACACACACACTTCCAGCCCCTCTGCCTCTTCCCTCTTCCTGGATTCACTCAGACGTTTTTAAAACTCACAGCCTGTGCACACACACACTTCCAGCCCCTCTGCCTCTTCCCTCTTCCTGGATTCACTCAGACGTTTTTTAAACTCACAGCCTGTGCACACCACACACTTCCAGCCCCCTCTGCCTCTTCCCCTCTTCCTGGATTCACTCAGACGTTTTTAAAAACTCACAGCCTGTGCACACACACACACTTCCAGCAGCCCTCTCTGCCTCTTCCCTCTTCCCTGGATTCACTCAGACGTTTTTAAAACTCACAGCCTGTGCACACACACACACTTCCAGCCCCTCTGCCTCTTCCCTCTTCCTGGATTCACTCAGACGTTTTTTAAAACTCACAGCCTGTGCACAGGACACACACTTCCACCCTCTGCCTCTTCCCTCTTCCTGGATTCACTCAGACGTTTTTAAAACTCACAGCCTCTGCACACACACACTTCCAGCCCCTCTGCCTCTTCCCTCTTCCTGGATTCACTCAGACGTTTTTAAAACTCACAGCCTGTGCACACACACACACACTTCCAGCCCCTCTGCCTCTTCCCTCTTCCTGGATTCACTCAGAGGTTTTTAAAACTCACAGCCTGTGCACACACACACACTTCCAGCCCCTCTGCCTTTTCCCTCTTCCTGGATTCACTCAGACACTCACAGCCTGTGCACACACACACTTCCAGCCCTCTGCCTCTCTTCCCTCTTCCTGGATTCACTCAGATTTTTTAAAACTCACAGCCTGTGCACAGCACACACTTCCAGACCCTCTGCCTCTTCCCTCTTCCTGGATTCACTCAGATGTTCTTTAAACTCACAGCTTGTGCACAAGGACACACTTCCAGCCTGCCTCCTTCCCTCTTCCTGGATTCACTCAGATGTTTTTAAAACTCACAGCCTGTGCACACACACACTTCCAGCCCCTATGCCTCTTCCCTCTTCCTGGATTCACTCAGACGTTTTTAAAACTCACAGCCTGTGCACACACACACACACACACTTCCAGCCCCTCTGCCCTCTTCCCTCTTCCTGGATTCACTCAGACGTTTTTAAAACTCACAGCCTGTGCACACACACACTTCCAGCCAGCCCCTCTGCCTCTTCCCTCTTTCCTGGATTCACTCAGACGTTTTTAAAACTCACAGCCTGTGCACACACACACACACTTCCACTTCCAGCCCCTCTGCCTCTTCCCTCTTCCTGGATTCACTCAGACATTTTTTTAAAACTCACAGCCTGTGCACACACACACACACTTCCAGCCCCTCTGCCTCTTCCCTCTTCCTGGATTCACTCAGACGTTTTTTAAAACTCACAGCCTGTGCACACACACACACACTTCCAGCCCCTCTGCCTCTTCCCTCTTCCTGGATTCACTCAGACGTTTTTTAAACTCACAGCCTGTGCACACACACACACACTTCCAGCCCCTCTGCCTCTTCCCTCTTCCTGGATTCACTCAGACGTTTTTAAAACTCACAGCCTGTGCACACACACACACACTTCCAGCCCCTCTGCCTCTTCCCTCTTCCTGGATTCACTCAGACGGTTTTTAAAACTCACAGCCTGTGCACACCACACACTTCCACTTCAGCCCCTCTGCCTCTTCCCTCTTCCTGGATTCACTCAGACGTTTTTAAAACTCACAGCCTGTGCACACACACACACTTCCAGCCCCTCTGCCTCTTCCCTCTTCCTGGATTCACTCAGACGTTTTTAAAACTCACAGCCTGTGCACACACACACACACACTTCCAGCCCCTCTGCCTCTTCCCTCCTTCTGGATTCACTCAGACGTTGTTAAAAGTCATAGCCTGTGCACTCACAGACACTTCCAGCCCCTCGTCTCTTGCCTCTTCCTAGATTCACTCAGACGTAGTTAAAACTCACAGCCTGTGCACACACACACACACTCCAGCCCCTCTGCACACTCACAGCCCCTCTTGCCTCTTCCCTCTTCCTGGATTCACTCAGACGTTTTTAAAAACTCACAGCCTGTGCACATGCACACACACACACTTCCAGCCCCTGCCTCTCTTCCTCTTCCTGGATTCACTCAGACGTTTTTTAAAACTCACAGCCTGTGCACACACACACACACTTCCAGCCCCTCTGCCTCTTCCCTCTTTCCTCTTCCTGGATTCACTCAGACGTTTTTAAAACTCACAGCCTGTGCACACACACACACACACACCAGCCCCCCTCTGCCTCTTCCCTCTCTTCCTGAATTCACTCAGACGTTTTTTAAAACTCACAGCCTGTGCACACACACACACTTCCAGCCCCTCTGCCTCTTCCCTCTTCCTGGATTCACTCAGACGTTTTTAAAACTCACAGCCCTGTGCACACACACACACTTCTAGCCCCTCTGCCTCTTCCCTCTTCCTGGATTCACTCAGACGTTTTAAAACTCACAGCCTGTGCACACACACACTTCCAGCCCCTCTGCCTCTTCCCTCTTCCTGGATTCACTCAGAGGTTTTTAAAACTCACAGCCTGTGCACATCACACACACTTCCAGCCCCTCTGCCTCTTCCCTCTTCCTGGATTCACTCAGACGTTTTTAAAACTCACAGCCTGTGCACACACACACACACACTTCCAGCCCCTCTGCCTCTTCCCTCTTCCTGGATTCACTCAGAGGGTTTTTAAAACTCACAGCCTGTGCACACACACACACTTCCAGCCCCTCTGCCTCTTCCCTCTTCCTGGATTCACTCAGACGTTTTAAAACTCACAGCCTGTGCACACACACACACACACTTCAGCCCCTCTGCCTCTTCCCTCTTCCTGGATTCACTCAGACTTTTTTAAAACTCACAGCCTGTGCACACACACACACTTCCAGCCTTCCAGCCCCTCTGCCTCTTCCCTTCCCTCTTCCTGGATTCACTCAGACGTTTTTAAAACTCACAGCCTGTGCACACACACACACACACTTCCAGCCCCTCTGCCTCTTCCCTCTTCCTGGATTCACTCAGACGTTTTTAAAAACTCACAGCCTGTGCACACACACACACACTTCCAGCCCCTCTGCCTCTTCCCTCTTCCTGGATTCACTCAGACGGTTTTTTAAAACTCACAGCCTGTGCACACACACACACACACTTCCAGCCCCTCTGCCTCTTCCCTCTTCTTCCTGGATTCACTCAGACGTTTTTTAAAAACTCACAGCCTGTGCACACACACACACACACTTCCAGCCCCTCTGCCTCTTCCCTCTTCCTGGATTCACTCAGACGGTTTTTAAAACTCACAGCCTGTGCACACACCACACACTTCCAGCCCCCCTGCCTCTTCCCTCTTCCTTCCTGGATTCACTCAGACATTTTTAAAACTCACAGCCTGTCACACTCACACACTTCCAGCCCCTCTGCCTCTTCCCTCTTCCTGGATTCACTCAGACTTTTTTTAAAACTCACAGCCTGTGCACACACACACACTTCCAGCCCCTCTGCCTCTTCCCTCTTCTTCTGGATTCACTCAGACGTTTTTTTAAACTCACAGCAGCCTGTGCACACACACACACACTTCCAGCCCCTCTGCCTCTTCCCTCTTCCTGGATTCACTCAGACGTTTTTTAAAACTCACAGCCTGTGCACACACACACTTCCAGCCCCTCTGCCTCTTCCCTTCCCTCTTCCTGGATTCACTCAGACCTTTTTAAAACTCACAGCCTGTGCACAGGACACACACTTCCAGCCCCTCGGCCTCTTCCCTCTTCCTGAATTCAACTCACAGCCTGTGCAAAGCACACACACTTCCAGCCCCTCTGCCTCTTCCCTCTTCCTGGATTCACTCAGACGTTTTTTTAAAAACAGCCTCACACACTGTGCACACACACACTTCCAGCCCCTCTGCCCTCTTCCCTCTTCCTGGATTCACTCAGACATTAAAAACTCACAGCCTGTGCACACACACACACTTCCTTCCAGCCCCTCTGCCTCTTCCCTCTTCCCTCTTCCTGGATTCACTCAGACGTTTTAAACTCACAGCCTGTGCACATGCACACACTTCCAGCCCCTCTGCCTCTTCCCTCTTCCTGGATTCACTCAGACGGTTTTAAGACTCACAGACTGTGCACCACACACTTCCACCCCTCTGCCTCTTCCCTCTTCCTGGATTCACTCAGACCTTTTTAAAACTCACAGCTGTGCACACACACTTCACAGCCCCCCTCTGCACACACTCAGACACAAAACTCACAGCCTCTGCCTCTTCACACACACTCCAGCCCCTCTGCTCTTCCCTCTTCCTGGATTCACTCAGACGTTTTTAAAACTCACAGCCTGTGCACACGAACACACTCCAGCCCCTGCCTCTTCCCTCTTCCTGGATTCACTCAGACGTTTTTAAAACTCACAGCCTGTGCACACATCACACACTTCCAGCCCCTCTGCCTCTTCCCTCTTCCTGGATTCACTCAGACGTTTTTAAAACTCACAGCCTGTGCACACACACACACACACACACTTCCAGCCCCTCTGCCTCTTCCCTCTTCCTGGATTCACTCAGACGTTTTTTTTAAAACTCACAGCCTGTGCACACACACACTTCCAGCCCCTCTGCCTCTTCCCTCTTCCTGGATTCACTCAGAGGTTTTTAAAACTCACAGCCTGTGCACACACACACACTTCCAGCCCCTCTGCCTCCTCCCTCTTCCTGGATTCACTCAGACGTTTTTAAAACTCACAGCCTGTGCACACACACACACACACACTTCCAGCCCCTCTGCCTCTTCCCTCTTCCTGGATTCACTCAGACGTTTTTTTAAACTCACAGCCTGTGCACACACACACACACACTTCCAGCCCCTCTGCCTCTTCCCTCTTCCTGGATTCACTCAGACGTTTTTAAAACTCACAGCCTGTGCACACACACACACACAGCACCTGTGCACACACTCACACACACTTCCAGCCCTCCCTCTGCCTCTTCCCTCTTCCTGGATTCACTCAGACGTTTTTTAAAACTCACAGCCTGTGCACACACACACACACTTCCAGCCCCTCTGCCTCTTCCCTCTTCCTGGATTCACTCAGACTCACTCACAGCCTGTGCACACACACACACTTCCAGCCCCTCTTTTTTCCCTGTTCCTGGATTCAATTAGAGTTTTTAAAACTCACAGCCTGTGCGCACACACACACACACTTCCAGCCCCACTGCCTCTTCCCTCTTCCTGAATTCACTCAGACATTTTAAAACTCACAGGCTGTGCACAGCACACACTTTATCCCCTCTGCCTCTTCCCTCTTCCTGGATTCACTCAGACGTTTTTAAACTCACAGCCTGTGCACACACACACACACTTCCAGCCCCTCTGCCTCTCTTCCCTCTTCCTGGATTCACTCAGACGGTTTTTAAAACTCACAGCCTGTGCACACACACACACACACAGCCCCCCTCTGCCTCTTCCCTCTTCCTGGATTCACTCAGACGTTTTTAAAACTCACAGCCTGTGCACACACACACACTTCCAGCCCCTCTGCCTCTTCCCTCTTCCTGGATTCACTCAGACGTTTTTAAAACTCACAGCCTGTGCACACACACACACACTTCCAGCCCCTCTGCCTCTTCTTCCCTCTTCCTGGATTCACTCAGACGTTTTTAAAACTCACAGCCTGTGCACACACACACTTCCAGCCCCTCTGCCTCTTCCCTCTTCCTGGATTCACTCAGACGTTTTTAAAACTCACAGCCTGTGCACACACACACACTTCCAGCCCCTCTGCCTCTTCCCTCTTCCTGGATTCACTCAGACAGTTTACACTCACAGCCTGTGCCACACACACTTCCTTCCCCTCTGCCTCTTCCCTCTTCCTGGATTCACTCAGACGGTTTTTAAAACTCACAGACTGTGCACACACACACACACACACTTCCAGCCCCTCTGCCTCTTCCCTCTTTCCTGGATTCACTCAGACGTTTTTAAAACTCACAGCCTGTGCACACACACACACACTTCCAGCCCCTCTGCCTCTTCCCTCTTCCTGGATTCACTCAGACGTTTTTAAAACTCACAGCCTGTGCACACACACACACACTTCCAGCCCCTCTGCCTCTTCCCTCTTCCTGGATTCACTCAGACGTTTTTAAAACTCACAGCCTGTGCACACCACACACTTCCAGCCCCTCTGCCTCTTCCCTCTTCCTGGATTCACTCAGACGTTTTTAAAACTCACAGCCTGTGCACACACACACACAGACTCCAGCCCCTCTGCCTCTTCCCTCTTCCTGGATTCACTCAGACGGTTTTTTAACTTGTGCACACACACACACTTCCAGCCCCTCTGCCTCTTCCCTCTTCCTGGATTCACTCAGACGTTTTTAAAACTCACAGCCTGTGCACACACACACACTTCCAGCCCCTCTGCCTCTTCCCTCTTCCTGGATTCACTCAGACGTTTTTAAACTCACAGCCAGCCTGTGCACACACACACACACTTCCAGCCCCTCTGCCTTTTCCTGGATTCACTCAGACGTTTTTAAAACTCACAGCCTGTGCACACACACACACTTCCAGCCCCTCTGCCTCTTCCCTCTTCCTGGATTCACTCAGACGTTTTTAAAACTCACAGCCTGTGCACACACACACACACTTCCAGCCCCTCTGCCTCTTCCCCCTTCCTGGATTCACTCAGACGTTTTTAAAACTCACAGCCTGTGCACATCACACACTTTCCAGCCCCTCTGCCTCTTCCCTCTTCCTGGATTCACTCAGACATTTTTAAAACTCACAGCCTACACACACACACTTCCAGCCCCTCTGCCTCTTCCCTCTTCCTGGATTCACTCAGACGGTTTTTAAACTCACAGCCTGTGCACACACACACACACACTTCAGCCCCTCTGCCTCTTCCCTCTTCCTGGATTCACTCAGACGTTTTTAAAACTCACAGCCTGTGCACACACACACACTTCCAGCCCCTCTGCCTCTTCCCTCTTCTTCCTGGATTCACTCAGACGTTTTTAAACTCACAGCCTGTGCACACACACACACTTCCAGCCTTCCCCTCTGCCTCTTCCCTCTTCCTGGATTCACTCAGACATTTTTTAAAACTCACAGCCTGTCACACGCACACACTTCCAGCCCCTCTGCCTCTTCCCTCTTCCTGGATTCACTCAGACCTTTTTAAAACTCACAGCCTGTGCACATGCACACACTTCCAGCCCCTCTGCCTCTTCCCCCTTCTGGATTCCCTCAGACAAAACTCACAGCTTGCACTCACACACACACTTCACAGCCCCTCTGCCTCTTCCCTTTCCTGGATTCACTCAGACAAAAACTCACAGCCTGTGCACACACACACACTTCCAGCCCCTCTGCCTCTTCCCTCTTCCTGGATTCAGTCAGACATTTGAAAACTCACAGCCTCTCACACACACACACTTCCAGCCCCTCTGCCTCTTCCCTCTTCCTGGATACACTCAGACATTTTTAAAACTCACAGCCTGTCACACGCACACACTTCCAGCCCCTCTGCCTCTTCCCTCTTCCTGGATTCACTCAGACGTTTTTAAACTCACAGCCTGTGCACACACACACACTTCCAGCCCCTCTGCCTCTTCCCTCTTCCTGGATTCACTCAGACGGTTTTTAAAACTCACAGCCTGTGCACACACACACACTTTCCAGCCCCTCTGCCTCTTCCCTCCCTGGATTCCTCAGATTCACTCCAGCAGCCTGTGCCACACACACTCCAGCCCCTTTTTCCCTCTTCCTGGATTCACTCACGTTTTTAAACTCACAGCCTGTGCACACACACACACTTCCAGCCCCTCTGCCTCTTCCCTCTTCCTGGATTCACTCAGACAAAACTCACACAGCCTGCACACACACACTTCCAGCCCCTCTGCCTCTTCCCTCTTCCTGGATTCACTCAGACGTTTTTAAAACTCACAGCCTGTGCACACACACACACTTCCAGCCCCTCTGCTCTTCCTCCCTCTTCCTGGATTCACTCAGACGTTTTTTAAAACTCACAGCCTGTGCACACACACACACACTTCCAGCCCCTCTGCCTCTTCCCTCTTCCTGGATTCACTCAGACGGTTTTTAAAACTCACAGCCTGTGCACACACACACACACACCACAGCCCCTCTGCCTCTTCCCTCTTCCTGGATTCACTCACACGTTTTTAAAACTCACAGCCTGTGCACACACACACTTCCAGCCCCTCTGCCTCTTCCCTCTTCCTGGATTCACTCAGACGTTTTTAAGACTCACAGCCTGTGCACACACACACACTTTCCCAGCCCCTCTGCCTCTTCCCTCTTCCTGGATTCACTCAGACGTTTTTAAAACTCACAGCCTGTGCACACACACACACTTCCAGCCCCTCTGCCTCTTCCCTCTTCCTGGATTCACTCAGACGTTTTTAAACTCACAGCCTGTGCACACACACACACACACTTCAGCCCCTCTGCCTCTTCCCTCTCCCTCTTCCTGGATTCACTCAGACGTTTTTTTTTAAAACTCACAGCCTGTGCACACACACACACACACTTCCAGCCCCTCTGCCTCTTTCCTCTTCCTGGATTCACTCAGACGTTTTTAAAACTCACAGCCTGTGCACAGGGACACACACACTTCCAGCCCCTCTGCCTCTTCCCTCTTCCTGGATTCACTCAGACGTTTTTAAACCTCACAGCCTGTGCACACACACACACTTCCAGCCCCTCTGCCTCTTCCCTCTTCCTGGATTCACTCAGACATTTTTAAAACTCAAAGCCTGTGCACACACACACACACACTTCCAGCCCCTCTGCCTCTTCCCTCTTCCTGGATTCACTCAGACGTTTTTAAAACTCACAGCCTGTGCACACACACACACACTTCCAGCCCCTCTGCCTCTTCCCTCTTCCTGGATTCACTCAGACGTTTTTTCAACTCACAGCCTGTGCACACACACACACTTCCAGCCACTCTGCCTCTTCCCTCTTCCTGGATTCACTCAGACTCACAGCCTGTGCACACACACACACACACTTCCAGCCCCTCTGCCTCTTCCCTCTTCCTGGATTCACTCAGACGGTTTTAAAACTCACAGCCTGTGCACACACACACACTTCCAGCCCCTCTGCCTCTTCCCTCTTCCTGGATTCACTCAGACACTCACAGCCTCACACACCACACCACACCCCCTCTGCCTCTTCCCTCTTCCTGGATTCACTCAGACGTCACGTTTTTAAACTCACAGCCTGTGCACACACACACACTTCCAGCCCCTCTGCCTCTTCCCTCTTCCTGGATTCACTCAGACGTTTTTAAAACTCACAGCCTGTGCACACACACACACACTTCCAGCCCCTCTGCCTCTTCCCTCTTCCTGGATTCACTCAGACGTTTTTAAAACTCACAGCCTGTGCACACACACACACTTCCAGCCCCTCTGCCTCTCTCCCTCTTCTTCTGGATTCACTCAGACGTTTTTAAAACTCACAGCCTGTGCACACACACACACACTTCCAGCCCCTCTGCCTCTTCCCTCTTCCTGGATTCACTCAGACGTTTTTAAAACTCACAGCCTGTGCACACACACACACACTTCCAGCCCCTCTGCCTCTTCCCTCTTCCTGGATTCACTCAGACATTTTTAAACTCACAGCAGCCTGTGCACACACACACACACACTCCAGCCCCTCTGCCTCTTCCCTCTTCCTGGATTCACTCAGACGTTTTTAACTCACAGCCTGTGCACACACACACACACTTCCAGCCCCTCTGCCTCTTCCCTCTTCCTGGATTCACTCAGACATTTTTTAAAACTCACAGCCTGTGTGCACACAAACACACACTTCCAGCCCCTCTGCCTCTTCCCTCTTCCTGGATTCACTCAGAGTTTTTTAAAACTCACAGCCTGTGCACAGCACACACACACACACAGCCCCTCTGCCTCCCTCTCTTCCTGGATTCACTCAGACGTTTTTAAACTCACAGCCTGTGCCACACACACACACTTCCAGCCCCTCTGCCTCTTCCCCTCTTCCTGGATTCACTCAGACGTTTTTTAAAACTCACAGCCTGTGCACACACACACACACACTCCAGCCCCTCTGCCTCTTCCCTCTTCCTGGATTCACTCAGACGTTTTTTAAAACTCACAGCCTGTGCACACACACACACACACACACACACTGCTCTTCCCTCTTCCTGGATTCACTCAGACGGTTTTTAAAACTCACAGCCCACACACACTTCCAGCCCCTCTGCCTCTCCCTCTTCCTGGATTCACTCAGACGTTTTTTAAAACTCACAGCCTGTGCACACACACACACTTCCAGCCCCTCTGCCCCTTCCCTCTTCCTGGATTCACTCAGACGTTTTTAAAACTCACAGCCTGTGCACACACACACACTTCCAGCCCCTCTGCCTCTTCCCTCTTCCTGGATTCACTCAGACGGTTTTTAAAACTCACAGCCTGTGCACACACACACACTTCCAGCCCCTCTGCCTCTTCCCTCTTCCTGGATTCACTCAGACGTTTTTAAACTCACAGCCTGTGCACACACACACACACTTCCAGCCCCTCTGCCTCTTCCCTCTTCCTGGATTCACTCAGACGTTTTTAAAACTCACAGCCTGTGCACACACACACACACTTCCAGCCCCTCTGCCTCTTCCCTCTTCCTGGATTCACTCAGACGTTTTTAAACTCACAGCCTGTGCACACACACACACTTCCAGCCCCTCTGCCTCTTCCCTCTTCCTGGATTCACTCAGAGTTTTTAAAACTCACAGCCTGTGCACACACACACACACTTCCAGCCCCACTGCCTCTTCCCTCTTCCTGGATTCACTCAGACATTTTAAAACTCACAGCCTGTGCACACACACACACACACACTTCCAGCCCCTCTGCCTCTTCCCTCTTCCTGGATTCACTCAGACATTGAAAACTCACAACCTGTGCATACACACAAACACACACTTCCAGCCCCTCTGCCTCTTCCCTCTTCCTGGATTCACTCAGACGTTTTAAAATTCACAGCCTGTGCAAACACACACACACACCAGCCCCTCTGCCTCTTCCCTCTCTTCCTGGATTCACTCAGACGTTTTTAAAACTCACAGCCTGTGCACACACACACACTTCCAGCCCCCTGCCTCTTCCCTCTCCTGGATTCACTCAGACCACAGCCTTTTTCCAGCCTCTCTGCCTCTTCCCTCTTCCTGGATTCACTCAGACGTTTTTTAAAACTCACAGCCTGTGCACACACACACACTTCCAGGCCCTCTGCTTTGTCCCTCATCCTGGATTCACTCACACGTTTTTAAAACTCACAGCATGTGCACACAAACACACACTTCCAGCCCCTCTGCCTCTTCTCTCTTCCTGGATTCTCAGACATTTTAAAACCCACAGCCTGTGCACAGCACACACTTCCAGCCCCTCTGCCTCGTCCCTTTTCCTGGATTCACTCAGACGGTTTTTAAAACTCACAGCCTGTGCACACACACACACTTCCAGCCCCTCTGCCTCTTCCCTCTTCCTGGATTCACTCAGACGTTTTTAAAACTCACAGCCTGTGCACACACACACACTTCCAGCCCCCTGCCTCTTCCCTCTTCCTGGATTCACTCAGATGTTTTAAAACTCACAGCCTGTGCACACACACACACACACTTCCAGCCCGCTGCCTCTTCCCTCTTCCTGGATTCACTCAGACTCACAGCCTGTGCACAC
The DNA here is from genome assembly GCA_029890345.1 of Natrix helvetica helvetica. NCBI lineage: Eukaryota > Metazoa > Chordata > Lepidosauria > Squamata > Natricidae > Natrix > Natrix helvetica. Next base: position 252,479 of record JAKRSI010000572.1, on the reverse strand, counting down.
ACACACACTTCCAGCCCCTCTGCCTCTTCCCTCTTCCTGGATTCACTCAGACGTTTTTTAAACTCACAGCCTGTGCACACACACACACACACACTTCCAGCCCCTCTGCCTCTTCCCTCTTCCTGGATTCACTCAGACGTTTTTAAGACTCACAGCCTGTGCACATCACACACACTTCCAGCCCCTCTGCCTCTTCCCTCTTCCTGGATTCACTCAGACGTTTTTAAACTCACAGCCTGTGCACACACACACACACTTCCAGCCCCTCTGCCTCTTCCCTCTTCCTGGATTCACTCAGACGTTTTTAAAACTCACAGCCTGTGCACACACACACACACTTCCAGCCCCTCTGCCTCTTCTCTCTTTCTGGATTCACTCAGAGGTTTTTAAGACTCACAGCCTGTGCACAGCACACACACTTCCAGCCCCTCTGCCTCTTCTGTCTTCCTGGATTCACTCAGACGGTTTTAAGACTCACAGCCTGTGCACAGACACACACACTCCACCCCTCTCCCTCTTCCCTCTTCCTGGATTCACGTAGACGGTTTTAAGACTCACAGTCTATGCACATCCACACACTTCCATCCCCTCTGCCTCTTCCCTCTTCCTGGATTCACTCAGACGTTTTTAAGACTCACAGCCTGTGCACACCACACACACTTCCAGCCCCTCTGCCTCTTCCCTCTTCCTGGATTCACTCAGACGTTTTTTTAAAACTCACAGCCTGTGTGCACACACACACACCAGCCCCTCTGCCTCTTCCCTCTTCCTGGATTCACAGACACACAGCCTTCACACACACACTTCCAGCCCCTCTGCCTCTTCCCTCTTCCTGGATTCACTCAGACGTTTTTAAAACTCACAGCCTGTGCACACACACACACACTTCCAGCCCCTCTGCCTCTTCCCTCTTCCTGGATTCACTCAGAGTTTTTAAAACTCACAGCCTGTGCACACACACACACACTCCAGCCCCTGCCCTCTCCCCTCTTCCTGGATTCACTCAGACGTTTTTAAAACTCACAGCCTGTGCACACTCACAGCCTCTGCACACACACACACACTCACACCTCCACACACACACACTTCCAGCCCTCTGCCTCTTCCCTCTTCCTGGATTCACTCAGACGGTTTTAAGACTCACAGCCTGCACATCCACACACTTCCAGCCCCTCTGCCTCTTCCCTCTTCCTGGATTCACTCAGAACACAGCCTGTGCACAGCACACACACACTTCCAGCCCTCTCTGCCTCTTCCCTCTTCCTGGATTCACTCAGACGTTTTTTTAAAACTCACAGCCTGTGCACACACACACTTCCAGCCCCTCTGCCTCTTCCCTCTTCCTGGATTCACTCAGACGTTTTTAAAACTCACAGCCTGTGCACACACACACACTTCCAGCCCCTCTGCCTCTTCCCTCTTCCTGGATTCACTCAGACACGGTTTAAACTCACACAGCCTGTGCACACACACACACACTTCCAGACCCTCTGCCTCTTCCCTCTTCCTGGATTCACTCAGACGTTTTTTAAAACTCACACCTGTGCACAGCACACACACTCTGCCCCTCTGCCTCTTCCCTTCCTGGATTCACTCAGACGTTTTTAAAACTCACAGCTTGTGCACACACACACACTTCCAGCCCCTGCCTCTTCCCTCTTCCTGGATTCACTCAGACGTTTTTAAAACTCACAGCCTGTGCACACACACACACCAGCCCCTCTGCCTCTTCCCTCTTCCTGGATTCACTCAGACAGACGTTTTAAAACTCACAGCCTGTGCACACACACACACTTCCAGCCCCTCTGCCCTCTTCCCTCTTTCCTGGATTCACTCAGACGTTTTTAAAACTCACAGCCTGTGCACACACACACACTCACAGCCCCTCTGCCTCTTCCCTCTCCTGGATTCACTCAGACACAAACTCACAGCACTGTGCACACACACACACACTTCCAGCCCCTCTGCCTCTTCCCTCTTCCTGGATTCACTCAGATGGTTTTTAAAACTCACAGCCTGTGCACACACACACTTCCAGCCCCTGTCCTCTTCCCTCTTCCTGGATTCACTCAGACGTTTTTAAACTCACAGCCTGTGCACACACACACACACACTCCAGCCCCTCTGCCTCTTCCCTCTTCCTGGATTCACTCAGACGTTTTTAAAACTCACAGCCTGTGCACACACACACACACTTCAGCCCCTCTGCCTCTTCCCTCTTCCTGGATTCACTCAGACGTTTTTAAAACTCACAGCCTGTGCACACACACACACACTTCCACTCACCCTCTGCCCTTTCCAGCCCCTCTGCCTCTTCCCCTCTTCCTGGATTCACTCAGACGGTTTTTAAAACTCACAGCCTGTGCACACACACACTTCCAGCCCCTCTGCCTCTTCCCTCTTCCTGGATTCACTCAGATTTTTTAAAACACACAGCCTGTGCACACACACACACTTCCAGCCCCTCTGCCTCTTCCCTCTTCCTGGATTCACTCAGACGTTTTTAAAACTCACAGCCTGTGCACACACACACACTTCCAGCCCCTCTGCCTCTTCCCTCTTCCTGGATTCACTCAGACTTTTAAAACTCACAGCCTGTGCACAAACACACACTTCCAGCCCCTCTGCCTCTTCTCTCTTCCTGCATTCACTCAGACGTTTTTAAAACTCACAGCCTGTGCACACACACACACCCAGCCCCTCTGCCTCTTCCCTCTTCCTGGATTCACTCAGACGTTTTTAAAACTCACAGCCTGTGCACACACACACACTTCCAGCCCCTCTGCCTCTTCCCTCTTCCTGGATTCACTCAGACGTTTTTAAAACTCACAGCCTGTGCACACACACACACTTCCAGCCCTCTGCCTCTTCCCTCTTCCTGGATTCACTCAGACAGGTTTTTAAAACTCACAGCCTGTGCACACACACACACACTTCCAGCCCCTCTGCCTCTTCCCTCTTCCTGGATTCACTCAGACGTTTTTAAAACTCACAGCCTGTGCACATCACACACTTTCCAGCCCCTCTGCCTCTTCCCTCTTCCTGGATTCACTCAGACAGTTTTTTAAACTCACAGCCTGTGCACACACACACACACTTCCAGCCCCTCTGCCTCTTCCCTCTTCCTGGATTCACTCAGATGTTTTTAAAAACACAGCCTGTGCACACACACACACTTCCAGCCCCTCTGCCTCTTCCCTCTTCCTGGATTCACTCAGACGGTTTTTAAAACTCACAGCCTGTGCACACACACACACACTTCCAGCCCCTCTGCCTCTTCCCTCTTCCTGGATTCACTCAGACATTTTTAAAACTCACAGCCTGTGCACACACACACACACTTCCAGCCCCTCTGCCTCTTCCCTCTCCTGGATTCACTCAGACGTTTTTAAAACTCACAGCCTGTGCACACACACACTTCCAGCCCCTCTGCTCTTCCCTCTTCCTGGATTCACTCAGAGGTTTTTAAAACTCACAGCCTGTGCACACACACACACTTCCAGCCCCTCTGCCTCTTCCCTCTTCCTGGATTCACTCAGACGGTTTTTAAACTCACAGCCTGTGCACACACACACACTTCCAGCCCCTCTGCCTCTTCCCTCTTCCTGGATTCACTCAGACGTTTTAAAACTCACAGCCTGTGCACAGCACACACTTCCAGCCCCTCTGCCTCTTCCCTCTTCCTGGATTCACTCAGACAAAACTCACAGCCTGTGCACACACACACACTTCCAGCCCCTCTGCCTCTTCCCTCTTCCTGGATTCACTCAGACGTTTTTAAAACTCACAGCCTGTGCACACACACACACTTCCAGCCCCTCTGCCTCTTCCTCTTCCCTCTTCCTGGATTCACTCAGACGTTTTTAAAACACACAGCCTGTGCACACACACACTTCCAGCCCCTCTGCCTCTTCCCTCTTCCTGGATTCACTCAGACGGTTTTTAAAACTCACAGCCTGTGCACACACACACACTTCCAGCCCCTCTGCCTCTTCCCTCTTCCTGGATTCACTCAGACGTTTTTAAAACTCACAGCCTGTGCACACACACACACACTTCCAGCCCCTCTGCCTCTTCCCTCTTCCTGGATTCACTCACACGTTTTTTAAACTCACAGCCTGTGCACACAAACACACTTTCCAGCCCCTCTGCCTCTTCCCTCTTCCTGGATTCACTCAGACGTTTTTAAAACTCACAGCCTGTGCACACACACACACTTCCAGCCCCTCTGCCTCTTCCCTCTTCCTGGATTCACTCAGACGTTTTTAAAACTCACAGCCTGTGCACACACACACACACTCCAGCCCCTGCCTCTTCTCCTCTTCCTGGATTCACTCAGACGTTTTTAAACTCACAGCCTGTGCACACACACTTTCCAGCCCCTCTGCCTCTTTCCCTCTTCCTGGATTCACTCAGACACTCACACAGCCTGTGCACACACACACACACTTCCAGCCCTCTGCCTCTTCCCTCTTCCTGGATTCACTCAGAGGTTTTTTAAAACTCACAGCCTGTGCACACACACACACTTCAGCCCCTCTGCCTCTTCCCTCTTCCTGGATTCACTCAGACGTTTTTAAAACTCACAGCCTGTGCACACACACACACTTCCAGCCCCTCTGCCTCTTCCCTCTTCCTGGATTCACTCAGACGTTTTTTAAACTCACAGCCTGTGCACAGCACACACTTTCCAGCCCCTCTGCCTCTTCCCTCTTCCTGGATTCACTCAGAGGTTTTTAAAACTCACAGCCTGTGCACACACACACACACTTCCAGCCCCTCTGCCTCTTCCCTCTTCCTGGATTCACTCAGACGTTTTTAAAACTCACAGCCTGTGCACACACACACACTTCCAGCCCCTCTGCCTCTTCCCTCTTCCTGGATTCACTCAGACGGTTTTTAAACTCACAGCCTGTGCACACAGACACACACACTTCCAGCCCCCTCTGCCTCTTCCCTCTTCCTGGATTCACTCAGATGTTTTTAAAACTCACAGCCTGTGCACACACACACACACACTTCCAGCCCCTCTGCCTCTTCCCTCTTCCTGGATTCACTCAGACGTTTTTAAAACTCACAGCAGCCTGTGCACACACACACACACACTTCCAGCCCCTCTGCCTCTTCCCTCCCTCTTCCTGGATTCACTCAGACATTTTTAAAACTCACAGCCTGTGCACACACACACACTTCCAGCCCCTCTGCCTCTTCCCTCTTCCTGGATTCACTCAGACGGTTTTTAAAACTCACAGCCTGTGCACACACACACACTTCCAGCCCCTCTGCCTCTTCCCGTTTCCGGTATTCACTCAGATGTTTTTCCAACTCACAGCCTGTGCACCACACACTTCCAGCCCCTCTGCCTCTTCCCTCTTCCTGGATTCACTCAGACATTTTTAAAACTCACAGCCTGTGCACATCACACACACTTCCAGCCCCTCTGCCTCTTCCCTCTTCCTGGATTCACTCAGACGTTTTTAAAACTCACAGCCTGTGCACACACACACACACTTCCAGCCCCTCTGCCTCTTCCCTCTTCCTGGATTCACTCAGACGTTTTTAAAACTCACAGCCTGTGCACACACACACACTTCCAGCCCCTCTGCCTCTTTCCCTCTTCCTGGATTCACTCAGACATTTTTAAAACTCACAGCCTTGCACACACACACACAGCCCCTCTGCCTCTTCCCTCTTCCTGGATTCACTCAGACGTGTTTTTAAACTCACAGCCTGTGCACATCACACACACACACACTCCAGCCCCTCTGCCTCTTCCCTCTTCCTGGATTCACTAAGACGTTTTTAAAACTCACAGCCTGTGCACACACACACACTTCCACCCTCTGCCTTTTCCCTCTTCCTGGATTCACTCAGACGGTTTTAAAACTCACAGCCTGTGCACACACACACACACTTCACAGCCTCCCTTCCAGCCCTCTGCCTCTTCCCTCTTCCTGGATTCACTCAGACGTTTTTAAACTCACAGCCTGTGCACACACACACACACTTCCAGCCCCTCTGCCTCTTCCTCCCTCTTCCTGGATTCACTCAGACGTTTTTAAACCTCACAGCCTGTGCACACACACACACACTTCAGCAGCCCCTCTGCCTCTTCCCTCTTCCTGGATTCACTCAGACGGTTTTTAAAACTCACAGCCTGTGCACACACACACACACACTTCCAGCCCCTCTGCCTCTTCCCTCTTCCTGGATTCACTCAGACGTTTTAAAACTCACAGCCTGTGCACAGCACACACACTTCCAGCCCCTCTGCCTCTTCCCTCTTTCCTGGTTCACTCAGACGTTTTTTAAACTCACAGCCTGTGCACACACACACACTTCCAGACCCTCTGCCTCTTCCCTCTTCCTGGATTCACTCAGACATGTTTTTAAAACTCACAGCCTGTGCACACACACACACTTTCCAGCCCCCAGCCCTCTGCCTCTTCCCTCTTCCTGGATTCACTCAGACGTTTTTAAAACTCACAGCCTGTGCACACACACACACTTCCAGCCCCTCTGCCTCTTCCCTCTTCCTGGATTCACACTCAGACGGTTTTTTTAAAACTCACAGCCTGTGCACACACACACTTCCAGCCCCTCTGCCTCTTCCCCCTCTTCCTGGATTCACTCAGACACAAAACTCACAGCCTGTGCACACACACACACACTTCCAGCCCCTCTGCCTCTTCCCTCTTCCTGGATTCACTCAGACGTTTTTAAAACTCACAGCCTGTGCACACACACACACACTTCCAGCCCCTCTGCCTCTTCCCTCTTCCTCCTGGATTCACTCTCAGACGTTTTTAAAACTCACAGCCTGTGCACACACACACACACTTCCAGCCCCTCTGCCTCTTCCCTCTTCCTGGATTCACTCAGACGTTTTTTAAAACTCACAGCCTGTGCACAGGACACACTACCAGCCCCTCTGCTTCTTCCCTGTTCCTGGATTCACTCAGAGGTTTTTAAAACTCACAGCCTGTGCACACACACACAGACTTCCAGCCCCTCTGCCTCTTCCCTCTTCCTGTATTCACTCAGAGGTTTTTAAAACTCACAGCCTGTGCACACACACACTTCCAGCCCCTCTCTGCCTCTTCCCTCTTCCTGGATTCACTCAGACATTTTTTAAAACTCACACAGCCTGTGCACACACACACACACTTCCAGCCCTCTGCCTCTTCCCTCTTCCTGGATTCACTCAGACACCAACTCACAGCCTGTGACACACACACTTCCAGCCCCTCTGCCTCCCCTCTTCCTGGATTCACTCAGACGTTTTTAAAACTCACAGCCTGTGCACACACACACTTCCACCCCTCTGCAGCCCCTCTTCCCTCTTCCTGGATTCACTCAGACGTTTTTAAAACTGGATTCACTCAGACTCATTTTAAAAAACTCACAGCCTGTGCACACACACACACACTTCCAGCCCCTCTGCCTCTTCCCTCTTCCTGGATTCACTCAGACGTTTTTAAAACTCACAGCCTGTGCACACACACACACTTCCAGCCCCTCTGCCTCTTCCCTCTTCCTGGATTCACTCAGACGTTTTTAAAACTCACAGCCTGTGCACACACACACACTTCCAGCCCCTCTCCTGCCTCACCCACCATTCACTCAGACGTTTTAAAACTCACAGCCTGCACACTCTTCCAGACCCTCTGCCTCTTCCCTCTTCCTGGATTCACTCAGATGTTTTTTAAAACTCACAGCTTGTGCACAGGGACACACTTCCAGCCCCTGTACCACTTCCCTGTTCCTGGATTAACTCAGATGTTTTTAAAACTCACAGCCTGTGCACACACACACACACTTCCAGCCCCTCTGCCTCTTCCCTCTTCCTGGATTCACTCAGACGTTTTTAAAACTCACAGCCTGTGCACACACACACACTTCCAGCCCCTCTGCCTCTTCCCTCTTCCTGGATTCACTCAGACGGTTTTAAAACTCACAGCCTGTGCACAGGGACACACACTTCCAGCCCCTCTGCCTCTTCCCTCTTCCTGGATTCACTCAGACGTTTTTAAAACTCACAGCCTGTGCACACACACACACTTCCAGCCCCTCTGCCTCTCTTCCTCTTCCTGGATTCACTCAGACGGTTTTAAACAGCTCACACACACACTTCCAGCCCCTCTGCCTGGATTCACAGACAAAACTCACAGCCTGTGTGCACACACACACACACACTTCCAGCCCCTCTGCCTCTTCCCTCTTCCTGGATTCAATCAGAGTTTTTAAAACTCACAGCCTGTGCACACACACACACACACTTCCAGCCCCTCTGCCTCTTCCCTCTTCCTGGATTCACTCAGACGTTTTAAAACTCACAGCCTGTGCACAGCACACACACTTTCCAGCCCCTCTGCCTCTTCCCTCTTCCTGGATTCACTCAGACGTTTTTTAAAACTCACAGCCTGTGCACACACACACACTTCCAGCCCCTCTGCCTCTTCCCTCTTCCTGGATTCACTCAGACAGACGTTTTTAAAACTCACAGCCTGTGCACACACACACACACTTCCAGCCCCTCTGCCCCTCTTCCCTCCTCTTCCTGGATTCACTCAGACATTTTTTAAACTCACAGCCTGTGCACACACACACACACTTCCAGCCCCTCTGCCTCTTCCCTCTTCCTGGATTCACTCAGACGGTTTTTTAAAACACACAGCCTGTGCACACACACACACACTTCCAGCCCCTCTCTGCCTCTTCCCTCTTCCTGATTCACTCAGACGTTTTTAAAACTCACAGCCTGTGCACACACACACACACACACACACTTCCAGCCCCTCTGCCTCTTCCTCCCTCTTCCTGGATTCACTCAGACGTTTTTAAAACTCACAGCCTGTGCACACACACACACACTTCCAGCCCTCTGCCTCTTCCCCCTCTTCCTGGATTCACTCAGACGTTTTTAAACTCACAGCCTGTGCACATCACACACACACACTTCCAGCCCCTCTGCCTCTTCCCTCTTCCTGGATTCACTCAGACATTTTTAAAACTCACAGCCTCTGCACACACACACACTTCCAGCCCCTCTGCCTCTTCCCTCTTCCTGGATTCACTCAGACTTTAAAACCAACAGACTGTGCACACACACACACACACTTCCAGCCCCTCTGCCTCTTCCCTCTTCCTGGATTCACTCAGACGTTTTTAAAACTCACAGCAGCCACACACACACACACACTTCCAGCCCCTCTGCCTCTTCCCTCTTCCTGGATTCACTCAGACGTTTTTAAAACACACAGCCTGTGCACACACACACACTTCCAGCCCCTCTGCCTCTTCCCTCTTCCTGGATTCACTCAGACGGTTTTTAAAAACTCACAGCCTGTGCACACACACACACACTTCCAGCCCCTCTGCCTCTTCCCTCTTCCTGGATTCACTCAGACGTTTTTAAAACTCACAGCCTGTGCACACACACACACTTCCAGCCCCTCTGCCTCTTCCCTCTTCCTGGATTCACTCAGAGTTTAAAACCAACAGACTGTGCATACACACAAACACACACTTCCAGGCCCTCTGCCTTGCCCCTCTCCCTGGATTCAATCACACGTTTTTAATACTCACAGCCTGTGCACACAGACACACTTTCAGACCCTCTGCCTCTTCCCACTTTTTGGATTCACTCAGACGGTTTTTTAAACTCACAGCCTGTGCACACACACACACACTCCAGCCCCTCTGCCTCTTTCCCTCTTCCTGGATTCACTCAGACGTTTTTAAAACTCACAGCCTGTGCACAGCACACACACTTCCAGCCCCTCTGCCTCTTCCTTCTTCCTGGATTCACTCAGACGTTTTTTAAACTCACAGCCTGTGCACACACACACACTTCCAGCCCCTCTGCCTCTTCCCTTCTTCCTGGATTCACTCAGACGTTTTTAAAAACTCACAGCCTGTGCACACACACACACACTTCCAGCCCCTCTGCCTCTTCCCTCTTCCTGGATTCACTCAGACGTTTTTTAAAACTCACAGCCTGTGCACACACACACACTTCAGCCCCTCTGCCTCTTCCCTCTTCCTGGATTCACTCAGACGGTTTTTAAAACTCACAGCCTGTGCACACACACACACTTTCCAGCCCCTCTGCTCTCTTCCCTCTTCCTGGATTCACTCAGAGGTTTTTTAAAAAAGGGAAGAGGGCTGGAGACTGGAAGTGTGTGGAGTGTGCACAGTGCTGTGAGTCTTAAAAAACGTCTGAGTGAATCCAGGAAGAGGGAAGAGGCAGAGGGGCTGGAAGAGTGTGGAAGTGTGTGATGTGCACACAGGCTGTGAGTTTTAAAAACTCTGAAAATCTGAGGAAGAGAGGAAGGGGCAGAGGGGCTGGAAGTGTGTGGATGTGCACAGAGTGAGTCTTAAAAACCACAGGGAGTGAATCCAGGAAGAGGGAAGAGGCAGAGGGGCTGGAAGTGTGTGGATGTGCACAGACTGTGAGTTTTAAAAACGTCTGAGTGAATCCAGGAAGAGGGAAGAGGGAAGAGGCAGAGGGGGGTGGAAGTGTGTGGTGTGCACAGGCTGTGAGTTTTAAAAACTCTGAGTGAATCCAGGAAGAGGAAGAGGCAGAGGGGGCTGGAAGTGTGTGTGTGTGTGCACAGGCTGTGAGTTTTAAAAACATCTGAGTGAATCCAGGAAGAGGGAAGAGGGGAGAGGGGCTGGAAGTGTGTGTGTGTGTGCACAGACTGTGTGAGTTTTAAAAAACGTCTGAGTTAATCCAGGAAGAGGGAAGAGGCAGAGGGGTGGAAGTGTGTGCGTGTGCACAGGCTGTGAGTTTTAAAAACCTCTCTGAGTGAATCCAGGAAGAGGGAAGAGGCAGAGGGGCTGGAAGTGTGTGTGTGTGTGCTGTGCACAGGCTGTGAGTTTTAAAAACACGTCTGAGTGAATCCAGGAAGAGGGAAGAGGCAGAGGGGCTGGAAGTGGTGGATGTGTGCACAGGCTGAGTGAAAAACTCTGTGTGACAGGCCAGGGGCTGAAAAGTGTTTCAGTGTGCAGAGGAACTGTGAGTCTTAAAAACCTCTGAGTGAATCCAGGAAGAGGGAAGAGGGAAGAAGAGGGGCTGGAAGTGTGTTGTGCACCTCTGTGAGTGTTAAAACGTCTGAGTGAATCCAGGAAGAGGGAAGAAGGGGCTGGAAGTTGTTGAAATGTGTTATCTGAGTTTTTTAAAACGTCTGAGAATCCAGGAAGAGGGAGGAGAGGCTGGAGTGTGTGTGTGTGTTCTGTGAGCACAGCTGTGAGTTTTAAAAACCTCTGAGTGAATCCAGGAAGAGGGAAGAGGCAGAGGGGCTGGAAGTGTGTGTGTGTGCACAGGCTGTGAGTTTTAAAAACCTCTGAGTGAATCCAGGAAGAGGGAAGAGGCAGAGGGGCTGGAAGTGTGTGTGTGTGTGCAGGCTGTGAGTTTTAAAAACATCTGAGTGAATCCAGGAAGAGGGAAGAGGCAGAGGGGGGAAGTGTGTGTGGTGTGTGCACAGGCTGTGAGTTTTAAAAACCTCTCTGAGTGAATCCAGAATCCAGGAAGAGGGAAGAGGAGGCAGAGGGGCTGGAAGTGTGTGTGATGTGTGCACAGGCTGTGAGTGAGTTTTAAAAACATCTGAGTGAATCCAGGAAGAGGGAAGAGGCAGAGGGGCTGGAAAGTGTGTGTGCTGTGCACAGGCTGTGAGTTTTTTAAAAACTTCTGAGTGAATCCAGGAAGAGGGAAGAGGCAGAGGGGCTGGAAGTGTGTTTGTGTGCACAGGCTGTGAGTCTTAAAAAAACGTCTGAGTGAATCCAGGAAGAGGGAAGAGGCAGAGGGGCTGGAAGTGTGTGCCTGTGCACAGGCTGTGAGTTTTAAAAACGTCTGAGTGAATCCAGGAAGAGGGAAGAGGCAGAGGGGCTGGAAGTGTGTGTGTGTGTGCACAGGCTGTGAGTCTTAAAAACCGTCTGAGTGAATCCAGGAAGAGGGAAGAGGCAGAGGGGCTGGAGGTGTGTGTGTGTGCACAGGCTGTGAGTCAGTTTAAAACCTCTGAGTGAATCCAGGAAGAGGGAAGACAGAGGGGGGGAAGTGTGTGTGTGTGTGCACAGGCTGTGAGAGTTTTAAAAACCGTCTGAGTGAATCCAGGAAGAGGGAAGAGGCAGAGAGGGGCTGGAAGTGTGTGTGTGTGTGCACAGGCTGTGAGTTTTTAAAAAACTCTGAGTGAATCCAGGAAGAGGGAAGAGGCAGAGGGGCTGGAAGTGTGTGTGTGTGTGCACAGGCTGTGAGTTTTCAAACAGTCTGAGTGAATCCAGGAAGAGGGAAGAGGCAGAGGGGGGCTGGAAGTGTGTGTGTGTGCACAGGCTGTGAGTCTTAAAAACCGTCTGAGTGAATCCAGGAAGAGGGAAGAGGCAGAGGGGCTGGAAGTGTGTGTGTGTGCACAGGCTGTGAGTTTTAAAACAGTCTGAGTGAATCCAGGAAGAGGGGAGAGGCAGAGGGGCTGGAAGTGTGTGTGCATGTGCACAGGCTGTGAGTCTTAAAAAACATCTGAGTGAATCCAGGAAGAGGGGAAGACAGAGGGGCTGGAAGTGTGTGTGTGTGCACGGCTGTGAGTTTTAAAAACCGTCTGAGTGAATCCAGGAAGAGGGAAGAGGCAGAGAGGGGATGGAAAGTGTGTGTGTGTGTGCACAGGCTGTGAGTTTTAAAAAAATCTGAGTGAATCCAGGAAGAGGGAAGAGGGAGAGGGGAGAGGGAAGAAGTGTGTGATGTGCACAGGCTGTGAGTTTTTAAAAACCGTCTGAGTGAATCCAGGAAGAGGGAAGAGGCAGAGGGGCTGGAAGTGTGTGTGTGTGTGCACAGGCTGTGAGTTTTAAAAACCGTCTTCTGAGTGAATCCAGGAAGAGGAAAGAGGCAGAGGGGCTGGAAGTGTGTGTGATGTGCACAGGCTGTGAGTGTGAGTTTTAAAAACGTCTGAGTGAATCCAGGAAGAGGGAAGAGGCAGAGGGGGCTGGAAGTGTGTGTGTGTGTGCACAGGCTGTGAGTCTTAAAAACCTCTGAGTGAATCCAGGAAGAGGGAAGAGGGAGGCAGAGGGGGCTGGGTGTGTGTGTGTGCGTGTGCACAGGCTGTGAGTTTTTAAAAAGTCTGAGTGAATCCAGGAAGAGGGAAGAGGCAGAGGGGCTGGAAGTGTGTGTGTGTGCACAGGCTGTGAGTTTTAAAAACATCTGAGTGAATCCAGGAAGAGGGAAGAGGCAGAGGGGCTGGGAAGTGTGTGATGTGCACCTGGCTGTGAGTCTTAAAAAAACGTCTGAGTGAATCCAGGAAGAGGGAAGAGGCAGAGGGGCTGGAAGTGTGTGTGTGTGTGCACAGGCTGTGAGTCTTAAAAAAACGTCTGAGTGAATCCAGGAAGAGGGGAAGAGGCAGAGGGGCTGCTGAAGTGTGTGTGTGTGTGCACAGGCTGTGAGTTTTAAAAAACATCTGAGTGAATCCAGGAAGAGGGAAGAGGCAGAGGGGGGAAGTGTGTGTGTGTGTGTGTGTGCACAGGCTGTGAGTTTAAAAAACGTCTGAGTGAATCCAGGAAGAGGGAAGAGGCAGAGGGGCTGGAAGTGTGTGTGTGTGTGCACAGGCTGTGAGTCTTTAAAAAAACGTCTGAGTGAATCCAGGAAGAGGGAAGAGGCAGAGGGGGGGCTGAAGTGTGTGTGTGTGTGTGTGCAGGCTGTGAGTGCTTTTAAAAACCTCTGAGTGAATCCAGGAAGAGGGAAGAGGCAGAGGGTTGTAAGTGTGTGACTGTGCACAGGCTGTGAGTTTTAAAAACCTCTGAGTGAATCCAGGAAGAGGGAAGAGGCAGAGGGGCTGGAAGTGTGTGTGTGCACAGGCTGTGAGTTTTAAAAACCTCTGAGTGAATCCAGGAAGAGGGAAGAGGCAGAGGGGCTGGAAGTGTGTGTGTGTGCACAGGCTGTGAGTTTTCAAAAACATCTGAGTGAATCCAGGAAGAGGGAAGAGGCAGAGGGGCTGGAAGTGTGTGTGTGTGTGCACAGGCTGTGAGTTTAAAAAAACGTCTGAGTGAATCCAGGAAGAGGGAAGAGAGCAGAGGGGCTGGAAGTGTGTGTGAACCACACAGGCTGTGAGTTTTAAAAAACCTGAGTGAATCCAGGAAGAGGGAAGAGGCAGAGGGGGAAGTGTGTGTGTGTGTGTGCACAGGCTGTGAGTGTCTGAGTGAATCCAGGTGAGGGAAGTGTGAGTTGTGAGTTTTAAAAACCGTCTGAGTGAATCCAGGAAGAGGGAAGAGGCAGAGGGGCTGTGAGTGTGTGTGACTGTGAGTTGAGTTTAAAACATCTGAGTGAATCCAGGAAGAGGGAGTGGCAGAGGGGCTGGAAGTGTGTGTCTGTGTTGCACAGGCTGTGAGTCTTAAAAAAAAGTCTGAGTGAATCCAGGAAGAGGGAAGAGGGGCAGAGGGGCTGGAAGTGTGTGTGATGTGCACAGGCTGTGAGTCTTTAAAAAAAAAAAGAGTGAATCCAGGAAGAGGGAAGAGGGGAGAGGGGCTGGAAGTGTGTGTGCTGTGTGTGTGCACAGGCTGTGAGTTTTTAAAAACCGTCTGAGTGAGTGAATCCAGGAAGAGGGAAGAGGCAGAGGGGCTGGAAGTGTGTGTGTGTGTGTGCACAGGCTGTGAGTCTTAAAAACATCTGAGTGAATCCAGGAAGAGGGAAGAGGCAGAGGGGCTGGAAGTGTGTGTGTGTGTGCACAGGCTGTGAGTTTTTTAAAAACCCTGAGTGAATCCAGGAAGAAGGGAAGAGGGAGAGGGGCTGGAAGTGTGTGTGCTGTGCAAGGCTGTGAGTCTTAAGAACGTCTGAGTGAATCCAGGAAGAGGGAAGAGGCAGAGGGTTCTGGAAGTGTGTGTGTGTGTGCACAGGCTGTGAGTCTTAAAAAACCCTCTGAGTGAATCCAGGAAGAGGGAAGAGGCAGAGGGGCTGGAAGTGTGTGTGTGTGTGTGTGTGCACAGGCTGTGAGTTTTAAAAAACCGTCTGAGTGAATCCAGGAAGAGGGAAGAGGGAGAGGGGCTGGAAGTGTGTGTGTGTGCACAGGCTGTGAGTCTTAAAACCGTCTAATGAATCCAGGAAGAGGGAAGAGGCAGAGGGGCTGGAAGTGTGTGTGTGTGTGCAGTGCACTGTGAGTTTTAAAAAACTCTGAGTGAATCCAGGAAGAGGGAAGAGGCAGAGGGGGGGCTGGAAGTGTGTGTGTGTGTGTGCACAGGCTGTGAGTTTTAAAAACGTCTGAGTGAATCCAGGAAGAGGGAAGAGGCAGAGAGGGCTGGAAGTGTGTGCCTGTGCACAGGCTGTGAGTTTTAAAAACGTCTGAGTGAATCCAGGAAGAGGGAAGAGGCAGAGGGGCTGGAAGTGTGTGTGTGTGCACAGGCTGTGAGTTTTAAAAACCTCTGAGTGAATCCAGGAAGAGGGAAGAGGCAGAGGGGACTGGAAGTGTGTGTGTGTGTGTGCACAGGCTTTGAGTTTTAAAAAAACATCTGAGTGAATCCAGGAAGAGGGAAGAGGCAGAGGGGCTGGAAGTGTGTGTGCTGTGTGCACAGGCTGTGAGTTTTAAAAACACTCTGTGAATCCAGGAAGAGGGAAGAGGCAGAGGGGGCTGGAAGTGTGTGTGTGTGTGCACAGGCTGTGAGTTTTAAAAAAACGTCTGAGTGAATCCAGGAAGAGGGAAGAGGCAGAGGGGGTTGGAAGTGTGTGTGTGCACAGGCTGTGAGTCTTAAAAAACGTCTGAGTGAATCCAAGAAGAGGGAAGGGGCAGAGGGGCTGGAAGTGTGTGGATGTGCACCAGCTGTGAGTCTTAAAAACGTCTGATTGAATCCAGGAAGAGGGAAGAGGCAGAGGGTCTGGAAGTGTGTGTGTGTGTGCAGAAGCTGTGAGTCTTAAAAAACGTCTGAGTGAATCCAGGAAGAGGGAAGAGGCAGACGGGCTGGAATTGTGTGGATGTGCACAGGGCTGTGAGTCTTAAAAACCGTCTGAGTGAATCCAGGAAGAGGGAAGAGGCAGAGGGGCTGGAAGTGTGTGTGTGTGCACAGGCTGTGAGTTTTAAAAACGTCTGAGTGAATCCAGGAAGAGGGGAGAGGCAGAGGGGCTGGAAGTGTGTGTTTGTGTGTGTGTGCACAGGCTGTGAGTGTTTTTTAAAACCGTCTGAGTGAAATCCAGGAAGAGGGAAGAGGGGAGGGGCTGGAAGTGTGTGGTGCACAGGCTGTGAGTTTTAAAAACGTCTGAGTGAATGAATCCAGAAGGGGAAGAGGCAGAGGGGCTGGAAGGAAGTGTGTGTGATGTGCAACAGGCTGTGAGAGTTTTAAAAACTCTGAGTGAATCCAGGAAGAGGGAAGGGCAGAGGAGAGGGGCTGGAAGTGTGTGTGTGTGTGCACAGGCTGTGAGTTTTTTAAAACTCTGAGTGAAATCCAGGAAGAGGGAAGAGGGCAGAGGGGCTGGAAGTGTGTGGTGTGTGCACAGGCTGTGTGTGTTTAAAAACCGTCTGAGTGAATCCAGGAAGAGGGAAGAGGCAGAGGGGCTGGAAGTGTGTGGATGTGCCCTGGCTGTGAGTCTTAAAACCGTCTGAGTGAATCCAGGAGGGGGGCTGGAAGTGTGTGTGTGTGTGTGCAGGCTGTGAGTCTTTAAAAACGTCTGAGTGAAAATCCAGGAAGAGGGAAGAGGCAGAGGGGCTGGAAGTGTGTGTGTGTGTGTGTGTGCACAGTCTGTGAGTCTTTAAAAAAGTCTGAGTGAATCCAGGAAGAGGGAAGAGGGAGAGGGGAAGGAAAGTGGAAGTGTGTGTGTGAGTGTGTGATTGTGTGCACTGAGCTGTGAGTTTTAAAAACGTCTGAGTGAATCCAGGAAGAGGGAAGAGGCAGAGGGGCTGGGGTGTGGAAGTGTGTGAAGGTGTGACTGTGTGTTAAAAACCTGAGTGAGTCCAGAAAAAGAGGCTGAGAAGTGAATCCAGGTCTTAAGAGTGGGAAGAGGGAAGAGGCAGAGGGGCTGGAAGTGTGTGTTGTGCACAGGCTGTGAGTTTTTAAAAACGTCTGAGTGAATCCAGGAAGAGGGAAGAGGGGAGGGGCTGGGGCTGAAGTGTGTGTGTGTGTGCACAGGCTGTGAGTTTTAAAAAGTGTCTGAGTGAATCCAGGAAGAGGGAAGAGGCAGAGGGGCTGGAAGTGTGTGTGTGTGCACAGCAGAAGAGTCTTTTAAAAAACGTCTGAGTGAATCCAGGAAGAGGGAAGAGGCAGAGGGGCTGGAAGTGGGTGTGCAAGGGTGAGTGTGAGTCTTAAAAACCGTCTGAGTGAATCCAGAAGTGGGAAGAGGCAGAGAGGCTGTGTGTGTGTGTGTGTGCACAGGCTGTGAGTTTTAAAAAACTGTCTGAGTGAATCCAGGGAAGAGGGAAGAGGCAGAGGGGCTGGAAGTGTGTGGATGTGTGCAAAGGGCTGTGAGTCTTTAAAAAAAAACGTCTGAGTGAATCCAGGAAGAGGGGAGAGGGGGCAGCAGAGGGGCTGTGTGTGTGTGTGTGTGCACAGGCTGTGAGTTTTAAAAACCGTCTGAGTGAATCCAGGAAGAGGGAAGAGGCAGAGGGGCTGGAAGTGTGTGTGTGTGTGTGTGCACAGGGCTGTGAGTTTTAAAAACGTCTGAGTGAATCCAGGAAGAGGGAAGAGGCAGAGGGGGGAAGTGGAAGTGTGTGTGTGTGTGCACACAGCTGTGAGTTTTAAAAACTCTGAGTGAATCCAGGAAGAGGGAAGAGGCAGAGGG
Organism: Natrix helvetica helvetica; assembly: GCA_029890345.1. Lineage (NCBI taxonomy): Eukaryota > Metazoa > Chordata > Lepidosauria > Squamata > Natricidae > Natrix > Natrix helvetica. The sequence continues at coordinate 234,739 of JAKRSI010000572.1, read as the reverse complement.
GCTGGAAGTGTGTGTGTGCAAGGGCTGTGAGTCTTTTAAAAGTCTGAAATCCAGGAAGAGGGAAGAGGCAGAGGGGCTGGAAGTGTGTGTGTGTGTGCACAGGCTGTGTGAGTTTTAAAAAACCGTCTGAGTGAATCCAGGAAGAGGGAAGAGGCAGAGGGGCTGGAAGTGTGTGTGTGTGCACAGGCTGTGAGTTTTAAAAAACGTCTGAGTGAATCCAGGAGAGGCAGAGGGGCTGGAAGTGTGTGTGTGTGTGCACAGGCTGTGAGTCTTTAAAAAGTCTGAGTGAATCCAGGAAGAGGGAAGAGGCAGAGGGGCTGGAAGTGTGTGTGGAAAATGTGTGTGTGCATGCAAGCTGTGAGTCTTAAAAAACGTCTGAGTGAATCCAGGAAGAGGGAAGAGGCAGAGGGGCTGCAAGTGTGTGTGTGTGTGCACTCAGCTGTGAGTCTTAAAAATGTCTGAGTTAATTCAGGAAGAGGGAAGAGGCAGAGGGGCTGGAAGTGGTGTGTGTGGACAGTGTGAGTGAAGTCTGAGTGAATCAGGAAGAAGAGGAGAGGCAGAGAGTGTGTGTGTGTGTGTGTGAAAGGCTGTGAGTCTTAAAAACTTCTGAGTGAATCCAGGAAGAGGGAAGAGGCAGAGGGAAGGGGGGGAAGAGGCTGGAGTCTTAAAAACCGTCTGAGTGTGAAGGAAGAGGGAGAGGCAGAGAGGGCTGTGAGTGTTGTGTGTGCACACAGGCTGTGAGTGAAAAAAGTGAGTGAATCCAGGAAGAGGGAAGGGCAGAGGGGGCTGGAAGTGTGTGTGCACAGGCACTGTGAGTTTTAAAAACGTCTGAGTGAATCCAGAATCCAGAGGAGAAGTGAGTGGGGCTGGAAGTGTGTGTGTGCAAAGGTGTGAGTTTTAAAAAACGTCCGTCTGAGTGAATCCAGGAAGAGGGAAGAGGCAGAGGGGCTGGAAGTGTGTGTGTGTGTGTGTGTGTGTGCAGGCTGTGAGTTTTTTTAAAAACGTCTGAGTGAATCCAGGAAGAGGGAAGAGGCAGAGGGGGGGCTGGAAGTGTGTGGTGTGTGTGCATGTGAGGCTGTGAGTCTTAAAAACCTCTGAGTGAATCCAGGAAGAGGGAAGAGGGCAGAGGGGCTGGAAGTGTGTGTGTGTGCACAGGCTGTGAGTTTTAAAAACGTCTGAGTGAATCCAATCCAGGAAGAGGGAAGAGGCAGGGGCTGGAAGTGTGTGTGTGTGTGCACAGGCTGTGAGTTTTAAAAAACATCTGAGTGAATGAATCCAGGAAGAGGGAAGAGGCAAGGGGCAAGTGGTGGAAGGAGTGAGGAAGAGGGGCTGGGAAGAGGGTGTGTGTGGGCTGGAAGTGTGTGGAGTGAAGTCTGTGAGTTTTAAAAAACCGTCTGAGTGAATCCAGGAAGAGGGAAGAGGCAGAGGGGCTGTGTGTGTGTGTGTGTGTGCACAGGCTGTGAGTTTTAAAAAACGTCTGAGTGAATCCAGGAAGAGGGAAGAGGCAGAGGGGCTGGAAGAAGTGTGTGTGTGCACAGGTGTGAGTTTTAAAAACGTCTGAGTGAGTGAATCCAGGAAGAGGGAAGAGGGAGGGGCAGAGTGTGGAAGTGTGTGTGTGTGTGACAGGCTGTGAGTTTTAAAAAAAATCTGAGTGAATCCAGGAAGAGGGAAGAGGCAGAGGGGGGAAGTGTGTGTGTGTGTGCACACAGCTGTGAGTTTTGAAAAAAAAACTCTGAGTGAATCCAGGAAGAGGGAAGAGGCAGAGGGGCTGGAAGTGTGTGTGTGTGTGCACACACTGTGAGTTTTAAAAAACCGTCTGAGTGAATCCAGGAAGAGGGAAGGAGGCAGAGAGGGGCTGGAAGTGTGTGTGTGTGTGCACAGGCTGTGAGTCTTTGAAAAAAAACTCTGAGTGAATCCAGGAAGAGGGAAGAGGGGAGAGGGGGCTGGAAGTGTGTGTGTGTGTGCACAGGCTGTGAGTTTTAAAAACGTCTGAGTGAATCCAGGAAGAGGGGAAGAGGCAGAGGGGCTGGAAAAGTGTGTGTGTGTGTGCACAGGCTGTGAGTTTTAAAAAACATCTGTCTGAGTGAATCCAGGAAGAGGGAAGAGGCAGAGGGGCTGGAAGTGTGTGGATGTGTCAGGTGTGAGTTTTAAAAACATGTCTGAGTGAATCCAGGAAGAGGGAAGAGGCAGAGGGGGCTGGAAGTGTGTGTGTGTGTGTGTGCACAGGCTGTGAGTTTTAAAAAACGTCTGAGTGAATCCAGGAAGAGGGAAGAGGCAGAGGGGCTGGAAGTGTGTGTGTGTGCACAGGCTGTGTGAGTCTTAAAACCGTCTGAGTGAATCCAGGAAGAGGGAAGAGGGAGAGGGGCTGGAAGTGTGTGTGTGTGTGTGTGAGTCTGTTGTGTGTGAGTCTTAAAAAAACTGTGAGTGTCTGAGTGAGTCCAGGAAGAGGGAAGAGGAAGAGGGGCTGGAAGTGTGTGTGGAAGTGTGTGCACAGGCTGTGAGTCTTAAAAACGTCTGAGTGAAAATCCAGGAAGAGGGAAGAGGGAGAGGGGCTGGAAGTGTGTGTGTGTGTGCAACTGTGTGAGTTTAAAAACTAGGAAGAGGGAAGAGGGAGAGGAGAGGGGAGGAAGTGTGTGTGTGTGTGCACAGGCTGTGTGAGTTTTCTTAAAACGTCTGAGTGAATCCAGGAAGAGGGAAGAGGCAGAGGGGCTGGAAGTGTGTGTGGTGTGAGTGTGCACAGGCTGGAATGCACAGCACAGGGTGAGTGGAAAAAAAACCGTCTGAGTGAATCCCAGGAAGAGGGGGAAGAGGCAGAGGGGGCTGGAAGTGTGTGTGTGTGTGTGCACAGGGAGCTGTGAGTTTTAAAAAACTCTGAGTGAATCCAGGAAGAGGGAAGAGGCAGAGGGGGGCTGGAAGTGTGTGTGTGTGTGTGTGTGGCTGTGAGTTTTAAAAAACATCTGAGTGAAATCCAGGAAGAGGGAAGAGGAGAGGGGGAAGTGTGTGTGTGTGTGTGTGTGTGTGCAGAGATGCTGTAAAGGCTGTGAGTCTTAAAAACTCTGAGTGAATCCAGGAAGAGGGAAGAGGCAGAGGGGGCTGGAAGTGTGTGTGTGTGCACAGGCACTGTGTGTGTTTTAAAAACTCTGAGTGAATCCAGGAAGAGGGAAAGGAAGGGAGAGGGGCTGGAAGTGTGTGTGTGTGTGTGCAGGCTGTGAGTTTGTGAAAAAAAAACCTCTGAGTGAATCCAGGAAGAGGAAGAGGCAGAGGGGCTGGAAGTGTGTGTGATGTGCACAGGCTGTGAGTTTTAAAAAAACCGTCTGAGTGAATCCAGGAAGAGGGAAGAGGCAGAGGGGGCTGGAAGTGTGTGTGTGTGTGTGAGGGGCTGTGAGTTTTAAAAACATCTGAGTGAATCCAGGAAGAGGGAAGAGGCAGAGGGGGGAAGAAGTGTGTGAGTGAGTGCAAGGCTGTGAGTTTTAAAAAACCTGAGTGAATCCAGGAAGAGGGAAGAGGCAGAGGGGGGCTGGAAGTGTGTGTGATGTGTGCACAGGCTGTGAGTCTTAAAAAAAACCGTCTGAGTGAATCCAGGAAGAGGGAAGAGGCAGAGGGGCTGGAAGTGTGTGTGTGTGTGTGTGTGCACAGGCTGTGAGTTTTAAAAACCGTCTGAGTGAATCCAGGAAGAGGGAAGAGAGGAGAGGGGGCTGGAAGTGTGTGTGTGTGTGCACAGGCTGTGAGTTTTAAAAAAACCGTCTGAGTGAATCCAGGAAGAGGGAAGAAGAGGCAGAGGGGCTGGAAGTGTGTGTGTGTGCACAGGCTGTGAGTTTTAAAAACCGTCTGAGTGAATCCAGGAAGAGGGAAGAGGCAGAGGGGCTGGAAGTGTGTGTGTGTGCACAGGTGTGAGTTTTAAAAAGTCTGAGTGAATCCAGGAAGAGGGGAAGAGGCAGAGGGGTGGAAGTGTGTGAAGTGAGGCTGTGAGTCTTTTAAAACCGTCTACGTGAATCCAGGAAGAGGGAAGAGGGAGAGGGGCTGGAGTGTGTGTGTGTGTGCACAGGCTTGTGTGAGTTTAAAAAAGTCTGAGTGAATCCAGGAAGAGGGAAGAGGGCAGAGGGGCTGGAAGTGTGTGTGTGTGCACAGAGGCTGTGAGTTTTAAAAACATCTGAGTGAATCCAGGAAGAGGGAAGAGGCAGAGGGGGGGCTGGAAGTGTGTGTGATGTGTGTGCACAGGCTGTGAGTTTTAAAACGTCTGATGAATCCAGGAAGTGAATCCAGGAATAGGGAAGAGGCAGAGGGGCTGGAAGTGTGTGTGTGTGTGTGTGCACAGGCTGTGAGTTTTAAAACCGTCTGAGTGAATCCAGGAAGAGGGAAGAGGCAGAGGGGCTGGAAGTGTGTGGATGTGCACAGGCTGTGAGTTTTAAAAACGTCTGAGTGAATCCAGGAAGAGGGAAGAGGCAGAGGGGCTGGAAGTGTGTGTGTGTGTGCAGCAGCTGTGAGTCTTTAAAAAACATCTGAGTGAATCCAGGAAGAGGGAAGAGAGGGCAGGGGCTGGAAGTGTGTGGATGTGCACAGGCTGTGAGTTTTAAAAACATCTGAGTGAATCCAGGAAGAGGGAAGAGGCAGAGGGGCTGGAAGTGTGTGTGTGTGTGTGTGCACAGGCTGTGAGTTTTAAAAACATCTGAGTGAATCCAGGAAGAGGGAAGAGGCAGAGGGGCTGGAAGTGTGTGTGTGTGTGTGTGTGCACAGGCTGTGAGTTTTAAAAAAAAACGTCTGAGTGAATCCAGGAAGAGGGAAGAGGGAGAGAGGGGCTGGAAGTGTGGTGTGTGTGTGTGTGTGTGTGTGCACAGGCTGTGAGTTTTAAAAACGTCTCTGAGTGAATCCAGGAAGAAGGGAAGAGGCAGAGGGGGGCTGGAAGTGTGTGTGTGTGTGTGCACACAGGCTGTGAGTTTTAAAAACTGTCTGAGTGAATCCAGGAAGAGGGAAGAGGGGCAGAGGGGCTGGAAGTGTGTGTGATGTGTGCACAGGCTGTGAGTTTTAAAAAACCTCTGAGTGAATCCAGGAAGAGGGAAGGGAAGACAAGTGAAGGAGGGGAGTCAAAAACGTCTGGTGAATGTGAAGAGGGAAGAGGCTGGAAGTGTGTGTGTGTGTGCACAGGCTGTGAGTCTTAAAAACGTCTGAGTGAATCCAGGAAGAGGGAAGAGGCAGAGGGGCTGGAAGTGTGTGGTGTGCAGACAGCTGTGTGAGTTTTTAAAAAACCGTCTGAGTGAATCCAGGAAGAGGGAAGAGGGCAGAGGGGGTGGAAGTGTGTGCTGTGTGCACAGGCTGTGAGTTTTTAAAAACAGTCTGAGTGAATCCAGGAAGAGGGGATAAGCAGAGGGGCTGGAAGTACGTGTGCATGTGCACAGGCTGTGAGTTTTAAAAACCGTCTGAGTGAATCCAGGAAGAGGGAAGAGGAGAGAGGGGGGAAGTGTGTGTGGAACTGTGTGGTGCTGTGAGTTTGAGTGATTTTAAAAACGTCTGAGTGAATGAGGAATCCAGGAAGAGGGAAGAGGCAGAGGGGGCTGGAGGGGTGTGTGTGTGTGTGTGCACAGGCTGTGAGTCTTTTTTAAAACGTCTGAGTGAATCCAGGAAGAGGGAAGAGGCAGAGGGAGCTGGAAGTGTGTGTGTGTGCACAGGCTGTGAGTTTGTGAGTTTAAAAACATCTGAGTGAATCCCAGGAAGAGGGAAGAGGCAGAGGGGCTGGAAGTGTGTGTGCTGTGCACAGGCTGTGAGTTTTTAAAAAACCGTTGAGTGAATCCAGGAAGAGGGAAGAGGCAGAGGGGGCTGGAAGTGTGTGTGTGTGTGTGCAGGCTGTGAGAGTTTTAAAAACCGTCTGAGTGAATGAATCCAGGAGGAGGGAAGAGGCAGAGGGGCTGGAAGTGTGTGTGCAGTGCACAGGCTGTGAGTTTTAAAAACGTCTGAGTGAATCCAGGAAGAGGGAAGAGGGCAGAGGGGCTGGAAGTGTGTGTGTGTGTGTGTGTGCACAGGCTGTGAGTTTTAAAAAAACCTCTGAGTGAATCCAGGAAGAGGGAAGAGGGAGAGGCTGGGTGGAAGTGTGTGTGTGTGTGCACAGGCTGTGAGTCTTTAAAAACGTCTGAGTGAATCCAGGAAGAGGGAAGAGGCAGAGGGGGGCTGGAAGTGTGTGTGTGTGTGTGTGCACAGGCTGTGAGTTGTTTAAAAACGTCTGAGTGAATCCAGGAATCCAGGAAGAGGAAGAGGGAGAGGGGGGGGGGAAGTGTGTGTGGTGTGTGTGTGTGTGCACAGGCTGTGAGTTTTTAAAACCGTCTGAGTGAATCCAGGAAGAGGGAAGAGGCAGAAGAGGAAGAGGGGTGTGTGTGTGTCAGGAAGTGGTGTGCAGTGTGTGTGTGAAGCTGTTAAGTTTAAAAACCTTTGAGTGAATCCAGGAAGAGGGAAGAGGCAGAGGGGCTGGAAGTGTGTGTGTGTGTGCACAGGCTGTGAGTTTTAAAAAAATCTGAGTGAGTGAATCCAGGAAGGAAGAAGAGCAGAGGGGCTGGAAGTGTGTGTGTGCACAGGCTGTGAGTTTTAAAAAAAGTCTGAGTGAATCCAGGAAGAGGGAAGAGGCAGAGGGGGGAAGTGTGAAGTGTGTGGATGTGCATAGACTGTGAGTCTTAGTTTTAAAAACTGAGTGAATCCAGGAAGAGGGAAGAGGCAGAGGGGCTGGAAGTGTGTGTGTGTGTGTGCACAGGCTGTGTTAAAAAAACCGTCTGAGTGAATCCAGGAAGAGGGAAGAGGCAGAGGGGCTGGAAGTGTGTGTGTGTGTGCACAGGCTGTGAGTCTTAAAAACCGTCTGAGTGAATCCAGGAAGAGGGAAGAGGCAGAGGGGGGGCTGGAAGTGTGTGTGTGTGTGTGCAGGCTGTGAGTTTTAAAAACATCTGAGAGAAATCCAGGAAGAGGGAAGAGGCAGAGGGGCTGGAAGTGTGTGTGTGCAACAGGCTGTGTGAGTTTTAAAAAAAACTGAGTGAATCAAAGAGGGAAGAGGCAGAGGGGCTGGAAGTGTGTGTGTGTGTGTGTGATGTGAAAAAGTTTTAAAAGAAAGAGGGGTGGAAGTGTGTGTGAGTGTGTGCAAGTGTGTGAGTCTTTTTTAAAAACATCTGAGTGAATCCAGGAAGAGGGAAGAGGCAGAGGGGCTGGAAAGTGTGTGTGTGTGCACAGGCTGTGAGTTTTAAAAAACTTCTGAGTGAATCCAGGAAGAGGGAAGAGGCAGAGGGGCTGGAAGTGTGCCCTGTGCATAGGCTGTGAGCTTTAAAAACCTCTGAGTGAATCCAGGAAGAGGGAAAAGGCAGAGGGGCTGGAAGTGTGTGGAAGTGTGTGTGCACAGGCTGTGTGTGTTTTAAAAAAACCGTCTGAGTGAATCCAGGAAGAGGGAAGAGGCAGAGGGGCTGGAAGTGTGTGGTGTGTGCAGGCTGTGAGTTTTAAAAACGTCTGAGTGAATCCAGGAAGAGGGAAGGGCAGAGGGGCTGGAAGTGTGTGTGTGTGCAAGGCTGTGAGTTTTAAAATCTCTGAGTGAATCCAGGAAGAGGGAAGAGGCAGAGGGGCTTGAAGTGTGTGTGTGTGTGCACAGGCTGTGAGTTTTAAAAAACCGTCTGAGTGAATCCAGGAAGAGGGAAGGGCAGAGAGGGGCTGGAAGTGTGTGGAAGTGTGTGGATGTGCACTGGCTGTGAGTCTTAAAACCGTTTGAGTGAATCCAGGAAGAGGGAAGAGGAAGGAGAGGAGGGTGCTGGAGTGTGTGTGTGTGTGTGTGTGCACAGGCTGTGAGTTTTAAAAAAAAACTCTGAGTGAATCCAGGAAGAGGGAGGGAGCAGAGGGGGCAGAAGGGGTGGTGTGTGTGTGTGGGAGTGCATGTGAAGCTGTGTGTGTTTTAAAAAAAAGTCTGAGTGAATCCAGGAAGAGGGAAGAGGCAGAGGGGGGCTGGAAGGAATGTGAGTGCAGTGTGAGTGTGTGGACAGGCAGAGTGGCTGTGTGTGTGAGTGAGTTTTAAAAACCTCTGAGTGAATCCAGGAAGAGGGAAGAGGGAGAGGGGCTGGAGGGGCTGGAAGTGTGTGTGTGTGTGCACAGTGTGTGCAGGCTGTGAGTTTTAAAAACCGTGCTGAGTGAATCCAGGAAGAGGGAAGAGGCAGAGGGGGCTGGAGTGAAGTGTGTGGATGTGCACAGGCTGTGAGTTTTAAAAAAACGTCTGAGTGAATCCAGGAAGAGGGAAGAGGCAGAGGGGCTGGAAGTGTGTGTGTGTGTGTGTGCACAGGCTGTGAGTTTTTAAAAACGTCTGAGTGAATCCAGGAAGAGGGAAGAGGAGAGGGGCTGGAAGTGTGTGATGTGCACAGGCTGTGAGTTTTAAAAACGTCTGAGTGAATCCAGGAAGAGGGAAGAGGCAGAGGGGGGGATGTGTGTGTGTGTGCACAGGCTGTGAGTTTTAAAAACCGTCTGAGTGAATCCAGGAAGAGGGAAGAGGCAGAGGGGCTGGAAGTGTGTGTGTGTGTGTGCACAGGCTGTGAGTTTAAAAAAGTCTGAGTGAATCCAGGAACAGGGAAGAGGCAGAGGGGCTGGAAGTGTGTGTGTGTGCACAGGCTGTGGGTTTTAAAAAATGTCTGAGTGAATCCAGGAAGAGGGAAGAGGCAGAGGGGCTGGAAGTGTGTGTGTGTGTGCACAGGCTGTGAGTTTTAAAAACCATCTGAGTGAATCCAGAAAGGGAAGAGAGGAGAGGGGGGAAGTGTGTGGTGCACAGGCTGTGAGTCTTAAAAACCTCTGAGTGGTCCAGGAAGTGGGAAGAGGCTGAGAAGTGTTGTGTGTGCAGTGCACAGGCTGTGAGTTTTAAAAACGTCTGTGAATCCAGGAAGAGGGAGAGAGGCAGAGGGGCTGGAAGTGTGTGGAAGTGCACAGGCTGTGTGTGGTTTTAAAAACTCTGAGTGAATCCAGGAAGAGGGAAGAGGCAGAGGGGCTGAAAGTGTGTGTGGTGTGCACAGGCTGTGAGTTTTAAAAACGTCTGAGTGAATCCAGGAAGAGGGAAAGGCAGAGAGGGGCTGGAAGTGTGTGGGTGAGTGTGAGTGTGTGGAGTGTGTGAAAAGCAGTGTGTGTGTGTGTGTTGAAAAAAACTCTGAGTGAATCCAGGAAGAGGGAAGGGGAGGGGGGCTGGAAGTGTGTGTGTGTGCACAGGGCTGTGAGTTTTAAAAAACGTCTGAGTGAATCCAGGAAGAGGGAAGAGGCAGAGGGGCTGGAAGTGTGTGTGTGTGTGTGGCTGTGAGTTTTAAAAAAAAACTGTGAGTGAATCCAGGAAGAGGGAAGAGGCAGAGGGGCTGGAAGTGTGTGTGTGACAGAGGCTGAGTGAGTTTAAAAACGTCTGAGTGAATCCAGAGGGAAGAGGGAGAGGGGCTGGAAGTGTGTGTGTGTGTGTCTGGCTGTGAGTCTTAAAAACGTCTGAGTGAATCCAGGAAGAGGGAAGAGGCAGAGGGGCTGGAAGTGTGTGTGAAGCAAGGCTGTGCACAGAATCCAGGAAGAGGGAAGAGGCAGAGGGGCTGGAAGTGTGTGTGTGTGCACAGGCTGTGAATCTTAAAAACCGTCTGAGTGAATCCAGGAAGAGGGAAGAGGCAGAGGGGCTGGAAGTGTGTGGATGTGCACAGGCTGTGAGTTTTAAAAAACGTCTGAGTGAATCCAGGAAGAGGGAAGAGGCAGAGGGGGGCTGGAAGTGTGTGTGTGTGTGCACAGGCTGTGTGAGTCTTTAAAAACGTCTGAGTGAATCCAGGAAGAGGGAAGAGGCAGAGGGGCTGAAAGTGTGTATGTGTGCACAGGCTGTGAATTTTAAAAAATCTGATTGAATCCAGGAAGAGGGAAGAGGCAGAGGGGCTGAAGTGTGTGTGTGTGCACACAGGCTGTGAGTTTTAAAAACAGTTGAGTGAAATCCAGGAAGAGGGAAGAGGCAGAGGGGCTGAAGTGTGTGATGTGCACAGTGTGAGTTTTAAAAACGTCTGAGTGAATCCAGGAAGAGGGAAGAGGCAGAGGGGCTGGAAGTGTGTGTGATGTGCATGCAAAGTTTTAAAAAAACTCTGAGTGAATCCAGGAAGAGGGAAGAGGCAGAGGGGCTAGAAGTGTCTGTGTGTGCACAGGCTGTGAGTTTTAAAAACCGTCTGAGTGAATCCAGGAAGAGGGAGAGAGAGAGGGAGAGGGGCTGGAAGTGTGTGTGTGTGCAGTGCTGTGAGTCTTAAAAAGTTTTAAAAACAGAGTGAATCCAGGAAGAGGGAAGAGGCAGAGGGGGCTGGAAGTGTGTGTGAGTGTGCAAAGGCTGTGAGTTTTAAAAACCGTGTTTGAGTGAATCCAGGAATAAAGAGGGAGAGGCAGGGGGGAAGTGTGTGGTGTGCAAAGGCTGTGAGTTTTTTAAAAACCGTCTGAGTGAATCCAGGAAGAGGGAAGAGGCAGAGGGGCTGGAAGTGTGTGTGTGTGCACAGGCTGTGAGTTTTAAAAACCTCTGAGTGAATCCAGGAAGAGGGAAGAGGCAGAGGGGCTGGAAGTGTGTGCCTGTGCAGAGGCTGTGAGTTTTAAAAACCTCTGAGTGAATCCAGGAAGAGGGAAGAGGCAGAGGGGCTGGAAGTGTGTGGTGTGGAAGTGAGTTTTAAAAAACTGAGAAGTCCAGGAAGAAAGAAGATGAGCACCGGTGTGTGTGTTGTGAGGGGCTGTCTGAGTGAATCCAGGGAAGAGGGAAGAGGCAGAGGGGGGGGAAGTGTGTGTGTGTGCAAGCACAGTGTGAGTCTTAAAAACGTCTGAGTGAATCCAGGAAGAGGGAAGAGGCAGAGAGGCTGGGAGTTTGTGTGTGCACAGGCTGTGAGTCTTTAAAAACATCTGAGTGAGTCCAGGAAGAGGGGACTGAGGCAGAGGGTGCTGAAAAGTGTGTGTGTGTGCAGTGCTGTGAGTCTTGAAAAAAGTTTGAGTGAATCCAGAAGAGGGAAGAGGGGAAGGAGAGGAGCTGAAGTGTGGGGCTGTGTGTGTGTGTGTGCACAGGCTGTGAGTTTTAAAAATCTGAGTGAATCCAGGAAGAGGGAATCCAGGGAGAGGGGCTGGAAGTGTGTGTGTGTGTGCACAGGCTGTGAGAATTAAAAACCTCTGAGTGAATCCAGGAAGGTGGGAGAGGGAGAGGGGCTGGACGTTTGGGTGCTGTGCACAGGCTGTGAGTTTTTAAAAAAACCTGAGTGAGTGAATCCAGGAAGAGGGAAGAGGCAGAGAGGCTGGAGTGTGTGGGTGTGTGTGTTCAGCAGCTGTGAGTTTTTAAAAACTGTGTGAATCCAGGAAGAGGGAGAGGCAGAGGGGCTGGAAGTGTGTGTGATGAACAGTGTGAATTTAAAAACAGAGTGAATCCAGGAAGAGGGAAGAGGCAGAGGGGCTGGAAGTGTGTGTGTGCACAGGCTGTGTGTTTTAAAAAAAAACTCTGAGTGAATCCAGGAAGAGGGAAGAGGCAGGGGCTGGAAGTGTGTGGATGTGCACAGGCTGTGTGAGTTTTAAAAAACGTCTGAGTGAATCCAGGAAGAGGGAAGAGGCAGAGAGGGGAGGGGGTGTGTGTGTGTGCACAGGCTGTGAGTCTTTTAAAAATCTGAGTGAATCCAGGAAGAGGGAAGAGGGGAGAGGGGCTGGAAGTGTGTGTGTGTGTGTGTGTGTGTGCACAGGCTGTGAGTCTTTAAAAAACTCTGAATCCAGGAAGAGGGAAGAGGAAGGGGAGGAAGGGAGGTGTGTGTGTGTGTGGTGTGTGGAAGAGGGTGCAGAGGGTGGAAGTGTTGTGCTGTGCAAGGCTGTGAGTTTTTAAAAACCGTCTGAGTGAATCCAGGAAGAGGGAAGGGAAGAGGCAGAGAGGGGCTGGAAGTGTGTGTGTGTGTGTGCAGGGCTGTGAGTTTTAAAAAAACCTGAGTGAATCCAGGAAGAGGGAAGGGAGAGGGGCTGGAAGAGGAGAGGCAGGAAGTGAAAACCGTGTGAGAAGGTGTGGCAGAGTGTGAAGTGTGTGTGTGTGCTGCACAGGCTGTGAGTTTTTAAAAACCGTCTGAGTGAATCCAGGAAGAGGGAAGAGGGAGGGGGGCAGGGGGGCTGGAAGTGTGTGTGTGTGTGTGTGTGCAGGCTGTGAGTTTTAAAAACCGTCTGAGTGAATCCAGGAAGAGGAAGAGGGAGAGGGGCTGGAGTGGTGTGTGGGTGTGAAGTGTGTTTTTATCTGTGTGTCCAGGAAGGTGAGGCAGAGGTGCTGGAAGTGTGTGTTTTGCAAAACGAGAGTGAATCCAGGAAGAGGGAAGAGGGCAGAGGGGCTGGAAGTGTGTGTGTGTGTGTGTGTGCACCTGTGAGTTTGAGTTTTAAAAAACGTCTGAGTGAATCCAGGAAGAGGAAGAGGCAGAGGGGCTGGAAGTGTGTGGTGTGTGTGACAGGTGCTGTGAGTGTTTTTTAAAAACCTCTGAGTGAATCCAGGAAGAGGGAAGAGGCAGAGGGGCTGGAAGTGTGTGTGTGTGCTGGCTGTGTGAGTCTTAAAAACCTCTGAGTGAATCCAGAAGAGGGAAGAGGCAGAGGGGGGGGGAAGTGTGTGTGTGTGTGCAGCTGGCTGTGAGTTTTAAAAAAACTGTCTGAGTGAATCCAGGAAGAGGGAAGGAGAGGAGGGCTGGAAGTGTGTGTGTGTGCACAGGCTGTGAGTTTTGAATCTGAGTGAATCCAGGAAGAGGGAAGAGGCAGAGGGGCTGGAAGTGTGTGTGTGTGCACAGGCTGTGAGTTTTAAAAACTGTCTGAGTGAATCCAGGAAGAGGGAAGAGGGCAGAGGGGCTGAAGTGTGTGGTGTGTGTGCACCGGCTGTGAGTGAGTTTTTAAAAACGTCTGAGTGAATCCAGGAAGAGGGAAGGGGCAGAGGGGCTGGAAGTGGAGAGGAGTGTGGTGTGTGTGTGTGTGTGAACTGTGCTGTGAGTTTTAAAAACCGTCTGAGTGAATCCAGGAAGAGGGAAGAGGCAGAGGGGCTGGAAGTGTGTGTGTGTGTGTGTGCAGTGCACAAACTGTGAGTTTTAAAAACGTCTGAGTGAATCCAGGAAGAGGGAAGAGGCAGAGGGCTGGAAGTGTGTGTGTGTGTGTGCACAGGCTGTGAGTCTTAAAAACCGTCTGAGTGAATCAGGAATCCAGGAAAGGGGAAGAGGCAGAGGGGCTGGAAGTGTGTGTGTGTGTGTGTGTGTGCAGTGACAGGCTGTGAGTTTTAAAAAAACGTCTGAGTGAATCCAGGAAGAGGGAAGAGGCAGAGGGGCTGGAAGTGTGTGGTGCACAGTGTGTGAGTGTTAAAAACCTGTGAGTGAATCCAGTGAGTCTGCCCTAGTGAAAAGGTCTGAGTGAAATCCAGGAGTGATAGGGAAGTCTGAGTGAATCAGGAAGGGAGGGGAGGCAAGTGGAGTGTGTGTGTGATGTGCACAGGCTGTGAGTTTTAAAAACATCTGAGTGAATCCAGGAAGAGGGAAGAGGCAGAGGGGCTGGAAGTGTGTGTGTGTGTGTGTGTGTGTGCACAGGCTGTGAGTCTTAAAAACGTCTGAGTGAATCCAGGAAGAGGGAAGAGGCAGAGGGGCTGGAAGTGTGTGTGTGTGCACCAGCTGTGAGTTTTAAAAACATCTGAGTGAATCCAGGGAAGAGGGGCAGGGGGCTGTGTGTGTGTGTGTGTGAGTCTTAAAAAACATGCTGAGTGAGTCTGAGTGTGTGAAAAACTGTTGTCTGAGTGAATCCAGGAAGAGGGGAAGAGGCAGAGGGGGAGGAAGTGTGTGTGAAACAGTGTGAGTCTTAAAAAAACCTCTGAGTGAATCCAGGAAGAGGGAAGAGGCAGAGGGTTGTAAGTGTGTGACTGTGCACAGGCTGTGAGTTTTAAAAACGTCTGAGTGAATCCAGGAAGAGGGAAGAGGCAGAGGGGCTGGAAGTGTGTGTGTGTGCACTGTGAGTCTTAAAAACCGTCTGAGTGAATCCAGGAAGAGGGAAGAGGCAGAGGGGGCTGGAAGTGTGTGTGTGTGTGCACAGGCTGTGAGTCTTAAAAAAAAACTGAGTGAATCCAGGAAGAGGGAAAGAGGGAGAGGGGCTGGAGAGGGGCTGGATGTGTGTGTGTGTGTGTGCACAGGCTGTGAGTTTTAAAAAACTGAGTGAGTGAATCCAGGAAAAAGAGGCAGAGGGGCTGTGTGTGTGTGTGACAGGCTGTGAGTTTTTAAAAACATCTGAGTGAATCCAGGAAGAGGGAAGAGGCAGAGGGGGCTGGAAGTGTGTGTGTGTGCACAGGCTGTGTGTCAAAAAAAGTTGAGTGAATCCAGGAAGAGGAAGAGGGAGAGAGGCAGAGGGGCTGAGAAGGAGGAGAGGAGGTGGAGTGTGTGTGTGTGCACAGAGTGAGTTTTAAAAACGTCTGAGTGAATCCAGGAAGAGGGAAGAGGCAGAGGGGCTGGAAGTGTGTGTGTGTGTCTGTGCACAGGCTGTGAGTTTTAAAAACATCTGAGTGAATCCAGGAAGAGGGAAGAGGGCAGAGGGGCTGGAAGTGTGAAAGTGTGTGTGTGTGCACAGGCTGTGAGTTTTAAAACGTCTGAGTGAATCCAGGAAGAGGGAAGAGGCAGAGGGGCTGGAAGTGTGTGGTGTGCACAGGCTGTGAGTTTTAAAAAACTGAGTGAATCCAGGAAGAGGGAAGAGGCAGGGCAGGGGGGAAGTGTGTGTGTGTGCACAGGCTGTGAGTTTTAAAAATCATCTGAGTGAATCCAGGAAGAGGGAAGAGGCAGAGGGGCTGGAAGTGTGTGCGTGTGTGTGCACAGGCTGTGAGTTTTAAAAACCGTCTGAGTGAATGAATCCAGGAAGAGGGAAGAGGCAGGCAGGGGGCTGGAAGTGTGTGTGTGTGTGCACAGGCTGTGAGTTTTAAAAACCGTCTGAGTGAATCCAGGAAGAGGGAAGAGGCAGAGGGGGCTGGAAGTGTGTGAAGTGTGTGTGTGCACACAGGCTGTGAGTCTTAAAAACGTCTGAGTGAATCCAGGAAGAGGGAAGAGAGGGCAGAGGGGCTGGAAGTGTGTGGATGTGTGACAAGTGCTGTGAGTTTTAAAAACATCTGAGTGAATCCAGGAAGAGGGAAGAGGCAGAGGGGGGGGAAGTGTGTGTGTGTGTGTGCACAGGCTGTGAGTTTTAAAAAACGTCTGAGTGAATCCAGGAAGAGGGAAGAGGCAGAGGGGGCTGGAAGTGTGTGTGTGTGTGTGCACAGACTGTGAGTTTTAAAAACCAGTCTGAGTGAATCCAGGAAGAGGGAAGAGGCAGAGGGGGGCTGGAAGTGTGTGTGTGTGTGTGTGTGTGTGTGTGTGCACAGGCTGTGAGTTTTAAAAAAACCTCTGAGTGAATCCAGGAAGAGGGAAGAGGCAGAGGGGCTGGAGTGTGTGTGTGTGGATGTGCACAGGCTGTGAGTTTTAAAAAACCTCTGAGTGAATCCAGGAAGAGGGAAGAGGGCAGAGGGGCTGGAAGTGTGTGTGTGTGCACAGGCTGTGAGTTTTTTTAAAAACGTCTGAGTGAATCCAGGAAGAGGGAAGAGGCAGAGGGTGGAAGTGTGTGGTGTGTGCACAGCTGTGAGTCTTAAAAACCGTGTGAGTGAATCCAGGAAGAGGGAAGAGGCAGAGGGGGCTGGAAGTGTGTGTGAAAACAGGCTGTGAGTTTTTAAAACCGTCTGAGTGAATCCAGGAAGAGGGAAGAGGCAGAGGGGCTGGAAGTGTGTGTGTGTGTGCAGAGGCTGTGAGTCTTTTAAAAAAAAACTCTGAGTGAAATCCAGGAAGAGGGAAGAGGCAGAGGGGGCTGGAAGTGTGTGTGTGTGCACAGGCTGTGAGTTTTTAAAAACTCTGAGTGAATCCAGGAAAGAGGGAAGAGGCAGAGGGGCTGGAAGTGTGTGTGTGTGCACAGGCTGTGAGTTTTAAAAACCTCTGAGTGAATCCAGGAAGAGGGAAGAGGGAGGGGGGGGTGTGTGTGGAAGTCAGGCTGTGAGTTTTAAAAAACCTCTGAGTGAATCCAGGAAGAGGGAAGAGGCAGAGGGGCTGGAAGTGTGTGTGTGTGTGCACAGTGTGAGTTTTAAAACCGTCTGAATCCAGAATCCAGGAAGAGGGAAGAGGCAGAGAGGGCAGGTGGAGGGGCTGAAGTGTGTGTGAATGGTGTGTGACAGGCTGTGAGTTTTTAAAAACGTCTGAGTGAATCCAGGAAGAGGGAAGAGGCAGAGGGGCTGGAAGTGTGTGTGTGTGTGTGTGCAGGCTGTGAGTTTAAAAAACATCTGAGTGAATCCAGGAAGAGGGAAGAGGCAGAGGGGCTGGAGGGTGGAAGTGTGTGTGTGTGTGAACAGGCTGTGAGTTTTAAAAATGTCTGAGTGAATCCAGGAAGAGGGAAGAGGCAGAGGGGCTGGAAGTGTGTGTGATGTGCACAGGCTGTGAGTCCCTTTGAAAAAACCTCTGAGTGAATCCAGGAAGAGGGAAGAGGCAGAGGGGCTGGAAGTGTGTGTGTGTGCACAGGCTGTGAGTAAAACTGAGTGAATCCAGGAAGAGGGAAGAGGCAGAGGGGGGGGGTGGAAGTGTGTGTGGTGTGTGCACAGGCTGTGTGAGTTTTAAAAAAAACTGACTGAGTGAATCCAGGAAGAGGGAAGAGGCAGAGGGGCTGGAAGTGTGTGTGTGTGCACAGGCTGTGAGTCTTAAAACCGTCTGAGTGAATCCAGGAAGAGGGAAGAGGCAGAGGGGCTGGAAGTGTGTGTGTGTGCACAGGCTGTGAGTTTTAAAACTGTCTGAGTGAATCCAGGAAGAGGGAAGAGGCAGAGGGGCTGGAAGTGTGTGTGTGTGTGCAGTGGCTGTGAGTTTTAAAAACGTCTGAGTGAATCCAGGAAGAGGGAAGAGGCAGGAGAGGGGCTGGAAGTGTGTGCGTGTGCACAGGCTGTGAGTTTTAAAACATCTGAGTGAATCCAGGAAGAGGGAAGAGGCAGAGGGGCTGGAAGTGTGTGTGTGTGTGTGCACAGGCTGTTTTAAAAACGTCTGAGTGAATCCAGGAAGAGGGAAGAGGGCAGAGGGGGGCTGGAAGTGTGTGTGTGTGTGGGTGTGAGTTTTAAAAAAAAATCTGAGTGAATCCAGGAAGAGGGAAGAGGCAGAGGGGGCTGGAAGTGTGTGTGTGTGCACAGGCTGTGAGTTTTTAAAAAATCTGAGTGAATCCAGGAAGAGGGAAGAGGCAGAGGGGCTGGAAGTGTGTGTGTGTGTGCACAGGCTGTGAGTCTTAAAAAAAAAAAATCTGAGTGAATCCAGGAAGAGGGAAGAGGGGAGGGGGGCTGGAAGTGTGTGGAGTGCACAGTGCTGTGTGTGTGAAAACCGTGTTGCTGAGTGAAAAACGTCTCCAGGAAGAGGGAAGGAGGCAGAGGGGGGGGAAGTGTGTGTGTGTGTGCACACAGCTGTGAGTTTTAAAAAAACTGTCTGAGTGAATCCAGGAAGAAGAGGCAGAGGGGGGCTGGAAGTGTGTGTGTGTGTGCACAGGCTGTGAGTTTTAAAAACCGTCTGAGTGAATCCAGGAAGAGGGAAGAGGCAGAGAGGGGGAGGTGTGTGTGTGCTGTGTGTGTGGCTGTGAGTTTTAAAAAAACCTCTGAGTGAATCCAGGAAGAGGGAAGAGGGGAGGGGGGCTGGAAGTGTGTGTGGTGTGCACAGGCTGTGAGTTTTAAAAACCGTCTGAGTGAATCCAGGAAGAGGGAAGAGGGCAGAGGGGCTGGAAGTGTGTGTGTGAGTGCACAGGCTGTGAGTCTTAAAAAACCGTCTGAGTGAATCCAGAAGAAGGAGGCAGAGGGGCTGGAAGTGTGTGTGTGTGCACAGGCTGTGAGTCTTAAAAAAACCGTCTGGTGAATCCAGGAAGAGGGGGAAGGGCAGTGTGTGTGTGTGTGCACAGGCTGTGAGTGTGAGTTTTAAAAAACCGTCTGAGTGAATCCAGGAAGGAAGAGGCAGAGGGGGGGGAAGTGTGGTGTGCAGGGTGAGTTTTTAAAAACTGAATCCAGGAAGTGGAAGTGTGTGTGTGCATTGCACAGTGTGAGTTTTAAAAACCGTCTGAGTGAATCCAGGAAGAGGGAAGAGGCAGAGGGGGCTGGAAGTGTGTGTGTGTGTGCACAGGCTGTGAGTTTTTTAAAAACGTCTGAGTGAATCCAGGAAGAGGGAAGAGGGCCAGGGGCTGGAAGTGTGTGGTGTGCATGCAGGCTGTGAGTTTTTTAAAAAACGTCTGAGTGAATCCAGGAAGAGGGAAGAGGCAGAGGGAGGGGCTGGAAGTGTGTGTGTGTGTGTGCACAGGCTGTGAGTTTTAAAAAAACGTCTGAGTGAATCCAGGAAGAGGGAAGAGGCAGAGGGGCTGGAAGTGTGTGTGTGTGTGTGTCAGGCTGTGAGTTTTTTAAAAAAAATGTGTGAATCCAGGAAGAGGGAGGCAGAGGCAGAGGGGGCTGGAAGTGTGTGTGTGTGCACAGGCTGTGAGTTTTAAAAACCGTCTGAGTGAATCCAGGAAGAGGGAAGAGGCAGAGGGGCTGGAAGTGTGTGTGTGTGCACAGGCTGTGAGTTTTAAAAACCTCTGAGTGAATCCAGGAAGAGGGAAGAGGCAGAGGGGCTGGAAGTGTGTGTGTGTGTGTGTGCACAGGCTGTGAGTTTTAAAAACATCTGCTGAGTGAATCCAGGAAGAGGGAGGGCAGAGAAGTGGTGTGGAAGGGTGTGTGTTTTAAAAACCTCTGAGTGAATGTGGAAGGGAAGGGCAGTGAAGTGTGTGATGTGCAAGTGTGAGTTTAAAAAAAGAGTGAATGAATCAGGAAGAGGGAAGAGGCAGAGGGGCTGGAAGTGTGTGGAGTGACAGGCTGTGAGTTTTTAAAAACCGTCTACGTGAATCCAGGAAGAGGGAAGAGGGAGAGGGGGAAGTGTGTGTGTGTGCACAGGCTGTGAGTGAGTTTTAAAAACGTTCTGAGTGAATCCAGGAAGAGGGAAGAGGGCAGAGGGGCTGGAAGTGTGTGTGTGTGTGTGCAGTTGTGAGTTTTAAAAACGTCTGAGTGAATCCAGGAAGAGGGAAGAGGCAGAGGGGCTGGAAGTGTGTGTGTGTGTGCACAGGCTGTGAGTTTTAAAAACCGTCTGAGTGAATCCAGGAAGAGGGAAGAGGCAAAGGGGGCTGGAAGTGTGTGTGTGTGCACAGGCTGTGAGTTTTAAAAAAAAAATCTCTGAGTGAATCCAGGAAGAGGGAAGAGGCAGAGGGGCTGGAAGTGTGTGTGTGTGCAAAGGCTGTGAGTTTTAAATTTCTGAATGAATCCAGGAAGAGGGAAGAGGCAGAGGGGCTGGAAGTGTGTGTTGTGCACAGGCTGTGAGTCTTCAAAACGTCTGAGTGAATCCAGGAAGAGGGAAGAGGCAGAGGGGCTGGAAGTGTGTGTGTGTGCACAGTGTGAGTTTTAAAAAAACCTCTGAGTGAATCCAGGAAGAGGGAAGAGGCAGAGGGGCTGGAAGTGTGTGTGTGTGTGTGCACAGACTGTGAGTTTTAAAAACATCTCTGAGTGAATCCAGGAAGAGGGAAGAGGCAGAGAGGACGGACGTGTGTGCGTGTGCACAGGCTGTGACTATTAAAAACATCTTAGTGAAGAGGCAGAGGGAGGGAAGAGGAGAGTGGCTGGAGTGTGTGTGTGTGCAAGAACTGTGTGGAAAAAAACTCTGAGTGAATCCAGGAAGAGGGAAGAGGCAGAGGGCCTGGAAGTGTGTCCGTGTGCACAGGCTGTTGGTTTTAAAACATCTGAGTAAATCCAGGAAGAGGGAAGAGGCAGAGGGGCTGGAAGTGTGTGTGTGTGTGTGTGGCTGAGTGAGTTTTAAAAAAACAGAGTGAATCCAGGAGAGGGGAAGAGGGAGGGGCTGGAAGTGTGTGATGTGTGTACAGGCTGTGTGAGTTTTAAAAAAACTGTCTGAGTGAATCCAGGAAGAGGGAAGAGGCAGAGGGGCTGGAAGTGTGTGTGAAGTGTGCAGAGTGTGAGTTTTAAAAACCGTCTGAGTGAATCCAGGAAGAGGGAAGAGGGCAGAGGGGAAGTGGTGTGTGGATGTGCAAGTGTGGTGAGTGTTAAAAAAACCAGGAATCCAGGAAGAGGGAAGAGGCAGAGAGGGCTGGAAGTGTGTGTGTGTGTGCAGGCAGTGTGAAAAAACCTCTGAGTGAATCCAGGAAGAGGAAGAGGAGTGTTGAAGAAGTGTGTGAGTGGAAGGCTGTGAGTTTAAAAACTCTGAGTGAATCCAGGAAGAGGGAAGAGGGAGAGGGGCTGGAAGAAGTGTGTGTGTGTGCACCAGCTGTGAGTTTTTTAAAACGTCTGAGTGAATCCAGGAAGAGGGAAGAGGCAGAGGGGGGGGAAGTGTGTGTGTGTGTGTGCACAGGCTGTGAGTTTTAAAAACATCTGAGTGAATCCAGGAAGAGGGAAGAGGCAGAGGGGCTGGAAGTGTGTGTGTGTGTGCACAGGCTGTGAGTTTTAAAAAACCGTCTGAGTGAATCCAGGAAGAGGGAAGAGGCAGAGGAGGGGGCTGGAAGTGTGTGGATGTGCAACAGGCTGTGAGTCTTAAAAAAACTGAGTGAATCCAGGAAGAGGGAAGAGGCAGAGGGGCTGGAAGTGTGTGTGTGCACAGTGTGAGAGTCTTTAAAAAACGTCTGAGTGAATCCAGGAAGAGGGAAGAGGCAGAGGGGCTGGAAGTGTGTGTGTGTGCATGTGCAGGCTGTGTGAGTTTTAAAAACGTCTGAGTGAATCCAGGAAGAGGGAAGAGGGAGAGGGGGGGCTGGAAGTGTGTGTGACAGGCTGTGGTGCTGAGTTTAAAAAACTGAGTGAATCCAGGAAGAAGGGAAGAGGCAGAGGGGTGGAAGTGTGTGGATGTGCAGGCTGTGAGTTTTTAATCTGAGTGAATCCAGGGAAGAAGAGGGAAGGGGCAGAGGGGCTGGAAGTGTGTGTGTGTGCACAGGCTGTGAGTTTAAAAAAGTCTGAGTGAATCCAGGAACAGGGAAGAGGCAGAGGGGGTGGAAGTGTCTGTGTGTGTGTGTGCACAGGCTGTGAGTTTTAAAAACCTCTGAATGAATCCAGGAAGAGGGAAGAGGCAGAGGGGCTAAAGTGTGTGCTGTGCACAGCCTGTGAGTTTTAAAAAATCCTGAGTGAATCCAGGAAGAGGGAAGAGGCAGAGGGGGCTGGAAGTGTGTGGTGTGCACAGGCTGTGAGTGCACTCCAGGAAGAGGGAAGAGGCAGAGGGGCTGGAAGTGTGTGTGTGTGCACAGTGTGTGTGAGTTTTAAAAACCTCTGAGTGAATCCAGGAAGAGGGAAGAGGCAGAGGGGGGCTGGAAGTGTGTGTGTGTGCACAGGCTGTGAGTGTGAGTTTTAAAAACGTCTGAGTGAATCCCAGGAAGAGGGAAGAGGCAGAGGGGCTGGAAGTGTGTGTGTGTGCACAGGCTGTGAGTTTTTAAAAAGTCTGAGTGAATCCAGGAAGAGGGAAGAGGGCAGAGGGGCTGGAAGTGTGTGTGTGACTGCACAGGCTGTGAGTTTTAAAAACCGTCTGAGTGAATCCAGGAAGAGGGAAGAGGCAGAGGGGCTGGAAGTGTGGCTGTGAAACAGTGTGTGAGTTTTAAAAACCTCTGAGTGAATCCAGGAAGAGGGAAGAGGCAGAGGGGCTGGAAGTGTGAGTGCACAGGCTGTGAGTTTTAAAAACCGTCTACGTGAATCCAGGAAGAGGGAAGAGGGAGAGGGGCTGGAAGTGTGTGGTGTGTGTGTGGCTGTGTTCAGTGTGAGTTTTAAAAACGTCTGAGTGAATCCAGGAAGAGGGAAGAGGCAGAGGGGGGGCTGGAAGTGTGTGTGTGTGTGTGTGTGCACTGTGAGTGAGTTTTAAAAAACGTCTGAGTGAGTGAATCCAGGAAGAGGGAAGAGGCAGAGGGGGCTGGAAGTGTGTGTGTGTGTGTGTGCACAGGCTGTGAGTTTTAAAAACCGTCTGAGTGAATCCAGGAAGAGGGAAGAGGCAGAGGGGGGCTGGAAGTGTGTGTGTGTGTGTGCACAGGCTGTGAGTTTTTAAAAACATCTCAGTGAATCCAGGAAGAGGGAAGAGGCAGAGGGGCTGGAAGTGTGTGTGTGTGCAGGCTGTGAGTCTTTTAAAAAACCTGAGTGTGAATCCAGGAAGAGGGAAGAGGCAGAGGGGCTGGAAGTGTGTGGGTGTGCAGTGCTGTGAGTCTTTTTAAAAAACCGTCTGAGTGAATCCAGGAAGAGGGAAGAGGGGGAGAGGGGCTGGAAGTGTGTGTGCTGTGCACAGGCTGTGAGTTTTAAAAAAAACCGTCTGAGTGAATCCAGGAAGAGGGAAGAGGGGAGGGGGCTGGAAGTGTGTGTGTGTGTGCACAGGCTGTGTGTCTTTTAAAACGTCTCTGAGTGAATCCAGGAAGAGGGAAGAGGCAGAGGGGCTGGAAGTGTGTGTGTGTGTGTGACACAGGCTGTGAGTTTTAAAAAACAGTCTGAGTGAATCCAGGAAGAGGGAAGAGGCAGAGGGGGCTGGAAGTGTGTGTGTGTGTGCACAGGCTGTGAGTTTTAAAAACTCTGAGTGAATCCAGGAAGAGGGAAGAGGCAGAGGGGCTGGAAGTGTGTGTGTGTGTGCACACAGCAGCTGTGTGAGTCTTAAAAACCGTCTCTGAGTGAATCCAGGAAGAGGGAAGAGGCAAGGGGCTGGAAGTGTGTGTGTGCAGGCAGGCTGTGAGTTTTAAAAAAACAGGCTGAGTGAATCCAGGAAGAGGGGAGAGGCAGAGGGGAAGGCTGGAAGTGTGTGCAGTGTGGCTGACTGTGAGTCTTTAAAAACGTCTGAGTGAATCCAGGAAGAGGGAAGAGGGCAGAGGGGCTGGAAGTGTGTGTGTGTGCACAGGCTGGCTTGAGAGTTTTTAAAAAAATCTGAGTGAATCCAGGAAGAGGGAAGAGGCAGAGGGGCTGGAAGTGTGTGTGTGTGTGCACAGCACAGGCTGTGAGTTTAAAAAACCGTCTGAGTGAATCCAGGAAGAGGGAGAGGCAGAGGGGCAGAGGGGTGTGTGTGTGTGTGTGTGTGCACAGGCTGTGAGTTTTTTTAAAAAAACGTCTGAGTGAATCCAGGAAGAGGGAAGAGGCAGAGGGGCTGGAAGTGTGTGTGAGTGTGCACAGGCTGTGTGAGTTTTAAAAAACGTCTGAGTGAATCCAGGAAGAGGGAAGAGGCAGAGGGGCTGGAAGTGTGTGTGGTGTGTGTGCACAGGCTGTGAGTCTTAAAAACAAGTCTGAGTGAATCCAGGAAGAGGGAAGAGGCAGAGGGGGAAGTCAGGAAGTGAGGGAAGAGAGGCAGAGGGGCTGGAAGTGTGTGTGTGTGCACAGGCTGTGTGAGATTTTAAAAACATCTGAGTGAATCCAGGAAGAGGGAAGAGGCAGAGGGGCTGGAAGTGTGTGTGTGTGTGTGTGCACAGTGCTGTGAGTTTTTAAAACCGTCTGAGTGAATCCAGGAAGAGGGAAGAGGAGGGAGGGCTGGAAGTGTGTGTGTGTGTGTGTGTGGCTGTGAGTGTGTTGTGAGTTTTAAAAAAAATCTGAGTGAATCCAGGAAGAGGGAAGAGGCAGAGGGGCTGGAAGTGTGTGTGTGTGTGTGTGGTGTGGAGGCTGTGAGTCTTAAAAAACCGTCTGAGTGAATCCAGGAAGAGGGAAGAGGGCAGAGGGGGCTGGAAGTGTGTGGTGCACAGGCTGTGAGTCTTAAAAACAGAGTGAATCCAGGAAGAGGGAAGAGGAGGCAGAGGGGGCTGGAAGTGTGTGTGTGTGCACAGGCTGTGAGTTTTAAAAAACGTCTGAGTGAATCCAGGAAGATGGAGGCAGAGGGGCTGGAAGTGTGTGTGTGTGCACAGGCTGTGAGTTTTAAAAACGTCTGAGTGAATCCAGGAAGAGGGAAGAGGCAGAGGGGAGGGGGAAGTGTGTGTGTGTGCACAGGCTGTGAGTTTTTTAAAAACGTCTGAGTGAATCCAGGAAGAGGGAGAGGGGAAGGGGCTGGAAGTGTGTGTGTGTGTGTGCACACAGCTGTGAGTTTTAAAATCTGAGTGAATCCAGGAAGAGGGAAGAGGCAGAGGGGCTGGAAGTGTGTGTGTGTGTGCACAGGCTGTGAGTTTTAAAAACCTCTGAGTGAATCCAGGAAGAGGGAGGAGGAGGGAGAGGGGGCTGGAAGTGTGTGTGTGTGTGTGCACAGGCTGTGTGAGTTTTAAAAACGTCTGAGTGAATCCAGGAAGAGGGAAGAGGGCAGAGGGGAAGGAAGTGTGTGTGTGTGCAGGCTGTGAGTTTTAAAAAGATCTGAGTGAATCCAGGAAGAGGGAGAGGGGCTGGAAGTGTGTGGATGTGCACAGGCTGTGAGTTTTAAAAAACCTCTGAGTGAATCCAGGAAGAGGGAAGAGGGGCAGAGGGGGAAGTGTGTGTGTGTGCACACCAGGCTGTGAGTTTTAAAAAAAATCTGAGTGAATCCAGGAAGAGGGAAGAGGCAGAGGGGCTGGAAGTGTGTGTGTGTGTGTGTGCACAGTCTGTGTGAGTTTTAAAAAAAATGTCTGAGTGAAATCCAGGAAGAGGGAAGAGGAGAGAGGGGGCTGGAAGTGTGTGTGTGTGCACAGGCTGTGAGTTTTTAAAAACCGTCTGAGTGAATCCAGGAAGAGGGAAGAGGCAGAGGGGCTGGAAGTGTGTGTGTGCAGTGCACAGGCTGTGAGTTTTAAAAAAACCGTCTGAGTGAATCCAGGAAGAGGGAAGAGGCAGAGGGGGCTGGAAGTGTGTGTGTGTGTGTGCACAGGCTGTGAGTTTTAAAAACTGAGTGAATCCAGGAAGGAAGGAAGAGGCAGAGGGGCTGGAAGTGTGTGTGTGTGTGCACCAGTGGCTGTGTGAGTCTTAAAAATGTCTGAGTGAATCCAGGAAGAGGGGAAGAGGCAGAGGGGGGGGAAGTGTGTGTGAAGTGCATGGGCTGTGAGTTTTTTAAAAAAAGTCTGAGTGAATCAGGAAGAGGGAAGAGGCAGAGGGGCTGGAAGTGTGTGTGTGTGCACAGGCTGTGAGTTTTAAAAAATCTGAGTGAATCCAGGAAGAGGGAAGAGGCAGAGGGGCTGGAAGTGTGTGTGTGTGTGTGTGCACAGGCTGTGAGTTTTTAAAAAGTCTGAGTGAATCCAGGAAGAGGGAAGAGGCAGAGGGGCTGGAAGTGTGTGAGTGTGCAAGGCTGTGAGTGAGTTTTAAAAAAACTCTGAGTGAATCCAGGAAGAGGGAAGAGGGAGAGGGGGGCTGGAAGTGTGTGTGAGTGTGCACAGGCTGTGCTGTGAGTGTTTTAAAAACCTCTCTGAGTGAATGAATCCAGGAAGAGGGAAGAGGTAGAGGGGCTGAACGTGTTTGTGTGTGTGCACAGGGTGTGAATATTAAAAACCTCTGAGAGAATCCAGGAAGAGGGAAGAGGAGAGGGTGCTGGAAGTGTGTGTGTGTGTGTGCACAGGCTGTGAGTTTTAAAAAAATCTGAGTGAATCCAGGAAGAGGGAAGAGGAGAGGCAGAGGGGACTGGAAGTGTGTGTGTGTGCACACAGGCTGTGAGTTTTTAAAAAACTCTGAGTGAATCCAGGAAGAGGGAAGAGGCAGAGGGGCAGGAAGGGTGTGAAGTGTGTGTGTGTGCACAGGTGTGAGTTTTAAAAACGTCTGAGTGAATCCAGGAAGAGGGAAGAGGCAGAGGGGCTGGAGAGGTGGAAGTGTGTGTGTGTTGTGTGGCTGTGAGTTTGTAAACAGTGAGTTTTTTAAAAATCTGAAATCCAGGAAGAGGGAAGAGGCAGAGAGGCTGGAAGTGTGTGTGTGTGTGCACCGGCTGTGAGTCTTAAAAACTGTCTGTGTGAATGGCAGAGTGGGCTGTGTTTGAAAAAAAAAGTCTGAGTGAATCCAGGAAGAGGGAAGAGGCAGAGGGGCTGGAAGTGTGTGTGAGTGTGTGTGCACAGGCTGTGAGTTTTAAAAAAAAACTGAGTGAATCCAGGAAGAGGGAAGAGGGCAGAGGGGCTGGAAGTGTGTGTGTGTGTGTGTGCACAGGCTGTGAGTTTTTTAAAAAATCTGTCTGAGTGAATCCAGGAAGAGGGAAGAGGCAGAGGGGCTGGAAGTGTGTGGAAGTGTGTGTGTGTGCACAGGCTGTGAGTTTTAAAAACGTCTGAGTGAATCCAGGAAGAGGGAAGAGGCAGAGGGGGAGGAAGTGTGTGAAGTGTGTGTGTGTGCAGGCTGTGAGTTTTAAAAACCGTCTGAGTGAATCCAGGAAGAGGAAGGGGAAGAGGCTGGAGGGGTGTGTGTGGCATGGACAGTGTGAGTTTTTAAAAAACTGTGAGTGAATCCAGGAAGAGGGAGGCAGAGGGGGGAAGGAAGTGAGTGTGTGTGTGTGCACAGGCTGTGAGTTTTTAAAAACATCTGAGTGAATCCAGGAAGAGGGAAGAGGCAGAGGGGGCTGGAAGTGTGTGGTGTGGTGTGTGAGTGTTAAAAGTGTGTGTGAGTGAGTCTTAAAAAAGTGTTGTGTGTGCACAGTTGAGTGAATCCAGGGAGTGAATCCAGGAAGAGGGAAGAGGCAGAGGGGCTGGAAGTGTGTGTGTGTGTGTGCACAGGCTGTGAGTTTTAAAAAAATCTGAGTGAATCCAGGAAGAGGGAAGAGGCAGAGGGGCTGGAAGTGTGTGTGTGTGTGCACAGGCTGTGAGTTTTTAAAAAAACCGTCTGAGTGAATCCAGGAAGAGGGAGAGGGGGAGGGCAGGGGGGATGGAGGTGTGAGTGTGTGTGTGATGTGTGTGTGTGTGAGTGTGCACAGGCTGTGAGTCTTAAAAACGTCTGAGTGAATCCAGGAAGAGGGAAGAGGGAGGGGGCTGGAAGTGTGTGTGTGTGCACAGGCTGTGAGTTTTAAAAAAATCTGAGTGAATCCAGGAAGAGGGAAGAGGGCAGAGGGGCTGGAAGTGTGTGTGTGTGTGTGCACAGGCTGTGAGTTTTTAAAAACCTCTGAGTGAATCCAGGAAGAGGGAAGAGGGGAGGGGCTGGAAGAGGAGGGGAGGGTGAAGGAAGAGGGAGGGGCAGTGTGTGTGTGTGATGTGTGCACAGGCTGTGAGTTTTAAAAAACGTCTGAGTGAATCCAGGAAGAGGGAAGAGGCAGAGGGGGGCTGGAAGTGTGTGTGTGTGTGTGCACAGGCTGTGAGTTTTTAAAAACCTCTGAGTGAATCCAGGAAGAGGGAAGAGGGAGGGGGCTGGAAGTGTGTGTGTGTGCAGTGCACAGGCTGTGAGTTTTAAAAAACTCTGAGTGAATCCAGGAAGAGGGAAGAGGCAGAGGGGCTGGAAGTGTGTGTGTGCACAGGCTGTGAGTTTTAAAAACCGTCTGAGTGAATCCAGGAAGAGGGAAGAGGCAGAGGGGCTGGAAGTGTGTGTGTGTGTGTGTGTGCACACAGGCTGTGAGTTTTAAAAACGTCTGAGTGAATCCAGGAAGAGGGAAGAGGCAGAGGGGCTGGAAGTGTGTGTGAGTGTGCACAGGCTGTGAGTTTTAAAAACGTCTGAGTGAATCCAGGAAGAGGGAAGAGGCAGAGGGGCTGGAAGTGTGTGTGTGCACAGGCTGTGAGTCTTAAAAAACGTCTGAGTGAATCCAGGAAGAGGAGGAGGCAGAGGGGCTGGAAGGAAATGTGTGCACAGGCTGTGAGTGAGTGTTCGTCTGAGTGAATCCAGGAAGAGGGAAGAGGCAGAGGGGCTGGAAGTGTGTGTGTGTGTGTGCAGTGCACAGGCTGTGAGTCTTAAAAAACGTGTCTGAGTGAATCCAGGAAGAGGGAAGAGGCAGAGGCAGGGGGCTGGAAGTGTGTGTGTGTGTGTGCACAGGCACTGTGAGTTTTAAAAACCTCTGAGTGAATCCAGGAAGAGGGAAGAGGCAGAGGGGCTGGAAGTGTGTGTGTGTGTGCAGGCTGTGAGTTTTAAAAACATCTGAGTGAATCCCAGGAAGAGGGAAGAGGCAGGCAGAGGGGCTGGAAGTGTGTGTGTGTGTGCACAGGCTGTGAGTCAAAAACCGTCTGAGTGTGAGTGTGTGAAAAGGTGTGAGAAAAAACATCTGAGTGAATCCAGGAAGAGGGAAGAGGCAGAGGGGCTGGAAGTGTGTGTGATGTGCACAGGCTGTGAGTTTTAAAAACCTCTGAGTGAATCCAGGAAGAGGGAAGAGGGAGAGAGTGGAAGTGTGTGTGTGTGCACAGGCTGTGAGTTTTAAAAACCGTCTGAGTGAATCCAGGAAGAGGGAAGAGGCAGAGGGGCTGGAAGTGTGTGTGTGTGTGTGCACAGTGTGAGTGAGTTTTAAAAACGTCTGAGTGAATCCAGGAAGAGGGAAGAGGCAGAGGGGCTGGAAGTGTGTGTGTGTGCACAGGCTGTGAGTTTTAAAAACCGTCTGAGTGAATCCAGGAAGAGGGAAGAGGCAGAGGGGGCTGGAAGTGTGTGTGTGTGTGTGTGTGCACAGGCTGTGAGTTTTTAAAAACGTCTGAGTGAATCCAGGAAGAGGGAAGAGGCAGAGGGGGCTGGAAGTGTGTGTGTGTGCACAGGGCTGTGAGTTTTTAAAAACGTCTGAGTGAATCCAGGAAGAGGGAAGAGGCAGAGGGGGCTGGAAGTGTGTGTGTGTGCACAGGCTGTGAGTTTTAAAAAATCTGAGTGAATCCAGGAAGAGGGAAGAGGGCAGCAGGGGGGCTGGAAGTGTGTGCAGTGTGCACAGGCTGTGAGTTTTTTTAAAAACCTCTGAGTGAATCCAGGAAGAGGGAAGAGAGGCAGAGGGGCTGGAAGTGTGTGTGTGTGTGCACAGGCTATGAGTTTTAAAAACGTCTGAGTGAATCCAGGAAGAGGGAAGAGGCAGAGGGGCTGGAAGTGTGTGTGTGTGCAAGGTGAGTGAGTTTTTAAAACGTCTGAGTGAATCCAGGAAGAGGGAAGAGGAGGCAGAGGGGCTGGAAGTGTGTGTGTGTGTGCACAGGCTGTGAGTTTTTTTAAAAATCTGAGTGAATCCAGGAAGAGGGAAGAGGGAGAGGGGCTGGAAGAAGTGTGTGTGCTGTGCACAGGCTGTGAGTTTTAAAAACTCTGAGTGAATCCAGGAAGAGGGAAGAGGGCAGAGGGGCTGGAAGTGTGTGTGTGTGTGTGCACAGCTGTGAGTGTGTTTTTTTAAAAACCTCTGAGTGAATCCAGGAAGAGGGAAGAGCAGAGGGGGGCTGGAAGTGTGTGTGATGTGCACCCCTGTGAGTCTTAAAAACCTTTTGAAAACTCTGAGTGAATGAGGAAGAGTTGAGTGAAGGGGAGAGAGGGGAGGGCCAGAGGAGTGAGTGTGAGTGAATGTGGTGTGTGTGTGCTGAGTGTGAGTTTTAAAAAACGTCTGAGTGAATCCAGGAAGAGGGAAGAGGCAGAGGGGCTGGAAGTGTGTGGTGTGTGCACAGGCTGTGAGTTTAAAAACCGTCTGAGTGAATCCAGGAAGAGGGAAGAGGCAGAGGGGCTGGGGTGTGGAAGTGTGTGTGTGTGTGCACAGCACAGGCTGTGAGTTTTAAAAACATCTGAGTGAATCCAGGAAGAGGGAAGAGGCAGAGGGGCTGGAAGTGTGTGTGTGTGTGTGCACAGGCTGTGAGTGTAAAAGTCTGAGTGAATCCAGGAAAGAGGCAGAGGGGCTGAAGTGTGGGTGGAGTGAGTGTGCAAGGAAGGTGTGAGTCAGAAAAGTGTGTGTGAAAAACATCTGAGTGAATCCAGGAAGAGGGAAGAGGCAGAGGGGGGGCTGGAAAGTGTGTGGGATGTGCAGGCTGTGAGTTTTAAAACTGTCTGAGTGAATCCAGGAAGAGGGAAGAGAGGCAGAGGGGCTGGAAGTGTGTGTGTGTGCAGGGCTGTGAGTTTTAAAACCGTCTGAGTGAATCCAGGAAGAGGGAAGGGTCAGAGGGGCTGGAAGTGTGTGTGGTGTGTGTGCAAGGTGTGAGTCTTTTAAAAACTCTGAGTGAATCCAGGAAGAGGGAAGAGGCAGAGGGGGGCTGGAAGTGTGTGTGTGCACAGGCTGTGAGTTTTAAAAACGTCTGAGTGAATCCAGGAAGAGGGAAGGGAGGGCAGAGGGGCTGTGTGTGTGTGTGTGTGCACAGGTGTGTTTTTAAAAAAACGTCTGAGTGAATCCAGGAAGAGGGAAGAGGGGCAGAGGGGCTGGAAGTGTGTGTGTGTGTGCACAGGCTGTGAGTTTAAAAAAGTCTGAGTGAATCCAGGAAGAGGGAAGAGGGAGCAGAGGGGCTGGAAGTGTGTGTGTTTGCACAGGCTGTGAGTGAGTTTAAAAAACCGTCTGAGTGAATCCAGGAAGAGGGAAGAGGCAGAGGGTTGTAAGTGTGTGCCTGTGCAGAGGCTGTGAGTTTTAAAAAAAGTGAGTGAATCCAGGAAGAGGGAAGAGGGAGAGGGGCTGGAAGTGGAAGTGTGTGTGTGTGCAGTGCTGTGTGAGTTTTAAAAACCGTCTGAGTGAATCCAGGAAGAGGGAAGAGGGAGGGGCTGGAGAAGTGGTGAAGGGAGTGTGTGTGTGAGTGTGTGTGTGGGAAGGGCTTGGAAGTGGTGTGTGTGAGTTGAAAAATGAAAAATCTGAGTGAATCCAGGAAGAGGGAAGAGGCAGAGGGGCTGGAAGTGTGTGTGTGTGCACAGGCTGTGAGTGTGAGTTTAAAAAACCGTCTGAGTGAAATCAGGAAGAGGGAAGAGGGCAGAGGGGCTGGAAGTGTGTGTGTGTGTGCACAGGCTGTGAGTTTTAAAAACCGTCTGAGTGAATCCAGGAAGAGGGAAGAGGAAGAGGGGAGGGAAGGGTGTGTGTGTGTGTGTGCACAGGCTGTGAGTCTGTAAAACCGTCTACGTGAATCCAGGAAGAGGGAAGAGGGAGAGGGGAAGAGTCTGGAAGTGTGTGGAATGTGCACAGGCTGTGAGTCTTAAAAACCGTCTGAGTGAATCCAGGAAGAGGGGAGAGGGTGAGGGGCAGAGAGGGAGTGTGTGTGTGTGTGTGTGCAGGCTGTGAGTGAGTGTGTTTTAAAAAAAACGTCTGAGTGATCCAGGAAGAGGGGAGAGGCAGAGAGGGGCTGGAAGTGTGTGGATGTGTGCACAGGCTGTGAGTCTTAAAAACATCTGAGTGAATCCAGGAAGAGGGAAGGGAGAGGCAGAGGGGCTGGAAGTGTGTGTGTGTGCACAGGCTGTGAGTTTTTAAAAACCGTCTGAGTGAATCCAGGAAGAGGGAAGGGAGAGGAGGGGGCTGGAAGTGTGTGTGTGTGTGCACAGGCTGTGAGTTTTTTAAAACGTCTGAGTGAATCCAGGAAGAGGGAAGAGGCAGAGGGGCTGGAAGTGTGTGTGTGTGTGTGCACAGGCTGTGAGTTTTCTTAAAAAAAACGTCTGAGTGAAATCCAGGAAGAGGGAAGAGGCAGAGGGGCTGGAGGGAGTGTGTGGATGTGCACAGGCTGTGAGTCTTAAAAACCTCTGAGTGAATCCAGGAGAGGAAGAGGCAGAGGGGGGGCTGGAAGTGTGTGTGTGTGCACAGGCTGTGAGTTTTAAAAACCGTGTCTCTGAGTGAATCCAGGAAGAGGGAAGAGGGAGAGGCAGGGGGGCTGGAAGTGTGTGTGTGTGCACAGGCTGTGCAGGGCTGTGAGTTTTAAAAAACGTCTGAGTGAATCCAGGAAGAGGGAAGAGGCAGAGGGGCTGGAAGTGTGTGGAAGTGTGTGCACAGTGCAGTGAGGCTGTGAGTTTTAAAAACTCTGAGTGAATCCAGGAAGAGGGAAGAGGCAGAGGGGGCTGGAAGTGTGTGTGTGTGTGTGAACAGGCTGTGAGTTTTAAAAATCTGAGTGAATCCAGGAGGGAAGAGGGAGGGGGCTGGAAGTGTGTGTGTGTGTGTGCAGTGAGCACAGGCTGAGTTTTTAAAAAACGTCTGAGTGAATCCAGGAAGAGGGAAGAGGCAGAGGGGGGGCTGGAAGTGTGTGAGTGTGTGTGCAAGTGTGTGAGTGTGTGAGGCAGTGAGTGGCTGGAAAAACGTCTGTGAGTGTGAGTTTAAAAAACGTCTGAGTGAATCCAGGAGAGGAGGGAAGAGGCAGAGGGGGGGAAGTGTGTGAAGTGTGTGTGTGTGCACAGGCTGTGAGTTTTAAAAACCGTCTGAGTGAATCCAGGAAGAGGGAAGAGGCAGAGGGGCTGGAAGTGTGTGTGTGTGTGTGTGCACAGGCTGTGAGTTTTAAAACAGTCTGAGTGAATCCAGGAAGAGGGAAGAAGGCAGAGGGGCTGGAAGTGTGTGGATGTGCAGAGGTGTGTGAGTCTTAAAAACATCTCTGAGTGAATCCAGGAAGAGGGAAGAGGCAGAGTTGGAAGTGTGTGTGTGTGTGTGCAAGGCAGTGTGAGTCTTAAAAATCCTGAGTGAAGAGGAAGAGGGAGAGGGGAGGGGCTGGAAGTGTGTGTGAAGTGTCATGTGCACAGGCTGTGAGTCTTAAAAAAAATCTGAGTGAATCCAGGAAGAGGGAAGAGGCAGAGGGGCTGGAAGTGTGTGGTGCACAGGCTGTGAGTTTTAAAAAGTCTGAGTGAATCCAGGAAGAGGAAGAGGGCAGAGGGGCTGGAAGTGTGTGCATGTGCACAGGCTGTGAGTCTTAAAACCGTCTAAGTGAATCCAGGAAGAGGGAAGAGGCAGAGGGGCTGGAAGTGTGTGGATGTGCACAGGCTGTGAGTTTTAAAAAAAACGTCTGAGTGAATCCAGGAAGAGGGAAGAGGCAGAGGGGCTGGAAGTGTGTGTGTGTGTGTGTGTGCACAGGCTGTGAGTTTTAAAAACCGTCTGAGTGAATCCAGGAAGAGGGAAGAGGCAGAGGGGCTGGAAGTGTGTGTGTGTGCAGGGCTGTGAGTGTTTAAAAAGTTTGAGTGAATCCAGGAAGGGAAGCAGAGGTGGAAGTGTGTGTGTGTGTGCAAAGGCTGTGAGTCTTAAAAAACTCTGAGTGAATCCAGGAAGAGGGAAGAGGCAGAGAGGGCTGGAAGTGTGGTGTGTGTGTGTGTGTGTGCTGTGAGCTGTGTGAAAGTTGAGTTTTAAAAACATCTGAGTGAATCCAGGAAGAGGGAAGAGGGAGGCAGAGGGGCTGGAAGTGTGTGTGTGTGATGTGCACAGGCTGTGAGTTTTAAAACCGTCTGAGTGAATCCAGGAAGAGGGAAGAGGCAGAGGGGCTGGAAGTGTGTGTGTGTGTGTGTGTGCACAGTGCAAGTGAGTTTTAAAAACCGTCTGAGTGAATCCAGGAAGAGGGAAGAGAGAGCAGAGGGGCTGGAAGTGTGTGTGTGCACAGGCTGTGAGTTTTAAAAACAGTCTGAGTGAATCCAGGAAGAGGGAAGAGGCAGAGGGGCTGGAAGTGTGTGTGTGTGTGCAGGCTGTGAGTCTTTAAAAAAACTGAGTGAATCCAGGAAGAGGGAGGCAGAGAGGGGCTGGAAGTGTGTGTGTGTGTGCGCAGGCTGTGAGTTTTAAAACCGTCTGAGTGAATCCAGGAAGAGGGAAGAGGCAGAGGGGCTGGAAGTGTGTGTGTGTGTTGCACAGGCTGTGTGAGTTTTAAAAAACGTCTGAGTGAATCCAGGAAGAGGGAAGAGGGCAGAGGGGCTGGAAGTGTGTGTGTGTGTGCACAGGCTGTGAGTGTTTAAAAAACGTCTGAGTGAATCAGGAAAGGGAAGAGGCAGAGGGGCTGTGTGTGTGCAGTGTGAGTTTTAAAAACGTCTGAGTGAATCCAGGAAGAGGGAAGAGGCAGAGGGGCTGGAAGTGTGTGTGTGTGTGTGTGCACAGGCTGTGAGTTTTAAAAACATCTGAGTGAATCCAGGAAGAGGGAAGAGGCAGAGGGGGAAGTGGAAGTGTGTGTGTGTGTGCACAGGCTGTGAGTTTTAAAAAACGTCTGAGTGAATCCAGGAAGAGGGAAGAGGCAGAGGGGCTGGAAGTGTGTGTGTGTGTGCACAGGCTGTGTGAGTTTAAAAACCGTCTGAGTGAATCCAGGAAGAGGGAAGAGGCAGAGGGGCTGGAAGTGGAAGTGTGTGTGTGTGCAAGGTGTGAGTCTTAAAAAAACTGAGTGAATCCAGGAAGAGGAAGAGTGAGAGGCAGAGGGGGTGTGTGTGTGTGCACAGGCTGTGAGTCTTAAAACATCTGAGTGAATCCAGGAAGAGGGAAGAGGCAGAGGGGCTGGAAGTGTGTGTGTGTGTGTGTGTGTGTGTGCCTGTGAGTTTTAAAAACATCTGAGAGTGAATCCAGGAAGAGGGAAGAGGCAGAGGGGCTGGAAGTGTGTGTGTGTGCACAGGCTGTGAGTTTTAAAAACCTCTGAGTGAATCCAGGAAGAGGG
The DNA here is from genome assembly GCA_029890345.1 of Natrix helvetica helvetica. Classification (NCBI taxonomy): domain Eukaryota; kingdom Metazoa; phylum Chordata; class Lepidosauria; order Squamata; family Natricidae; genus Natrix; species Natrix helvetica. The sequence goes on along the minus strand of JAKRSI010000572.1, from coordinate 200,419 downwards.
AAGAGGCACAGGGGCTGGAAGTGTGTGTGTTTGCAAAGGCTGTGTGTTTTTAAACATCTGAGTGAATCCAGGAAGAGGGACGAGGCAGAGGGGCTGGAAGTGTGTGTGTGTGCACAGGCTGTGAGTTTTAAAAACGTCTGAGTGAATCCAGGAAGAGGGAAGAGGCAGAGGGGCTGGAAGTGTGTGTGTGTGTGCACAGGCTGTGATTAAAAAAATCTCTGAGTGAATCCAGGAAGAGGGAAGAGGCAGAGGGGGGGGAAGTGTGGTGTGTGCACAGGCTGTGAGTCTTAAAAACCGTCTGAGTGAATCCAGAAGAGGAAGAGGGAAGAGGCAGAGGGGCTGGAAGTGTGTGTGTGTGCTTGAGCTGTGAGTTTTAAAAAACATCTGAGTGAAATCCAGGAAGAGGGAAGAGGCAGAGGGGCTGGAAGTGTGTGTGTGTGCACAGGCTGTGAGTTTTAAAAAAACGTCTGAGTGAATCCAGGAAGAGGGAAGAGGCAGAGGGGGGCTGGAAGTGTGTGTGTGTGTGTGTGCAGGCTGTGAGTGAGTTTTAAAACGTCTGAGTGAATCCAGGAAGAGGGAAGAGGCAGAGGGGCTGGAGGGGAGTGTGTGTGTGTGCACAGGCTGTGAGTTTTAAAAAAACGTCTGAGTGAATCCAGGAAGAGGGAAGAGGCAGAGGGGCTGGAAGTGTGTGCCTGTGCACAGGTGTGAGTTTTAAAAACGTCTGAGTGAATCCAGGAAGAGGGAAGAGGGCAGAGGGGCTGGAAGTGAAAGTGTGTGTGTGCACAGGGCTGTGAGTTTTAAAAACCTCTGAGTGAATCCAGGAAGAGGGAAGAGGCAGAGGGGCTGGAAGTGTGTGTGTGTGTGTGTGTGTGCACAGGCTGTGAGTTTTAAAAACCTCTGAGTGAATCCAGGAAGAGGGAAGAGGTCAGAGGGGCTGGAAGTGTGTGTGTGTGTGCACAGGCTGTGAGTTTTAAAAACGTCTGAGTGAATCCAGGAAGAGGGAAGAGGCACAGGGGCTGGAAGTGTGTGTGTGTGTGCACAGGCTGTGAGTTTTAAAAACATCTGAGTGAATCCAGGAAGAGGGAAGAGGCAGAGGGTTGTAAGTGTGTGCCTGTGCACAGGCTGTGAGTTTTAAAAACCTCTGAGTGAATCCAGGAAGAGGGAAGAGGCAGAGGGGCTGGAAGTGTCTGTGTGTGACAGGCTGGCTGTGAGTTTTAAAAAAACGTCTGAGTGAATCCAGGAAGAGGGAAGAGGCAGAGGGGGGGGGAAGTGTGTGTGTGTGTGTGTGCACAGTGCTGTGTGAGAGTTTTAAAAACCGTCTGAGTGAATCCAGGAAGAGGCAGAGAGGCTGAGAGTGGGAAGAGGTGGTCTTAAAAAAGGAATGTGAGTGGAAGTGTGTGTGTGCACAGGCTGTGAGTTTTTAAAAACTCTGAGTGAATCCAGGAAGAGGGAAGAGGCAGAGGGGCTGGAAGTGTGAAGTGTGCACAGGCTGTGAGTGTGTGAGAATCAGGAAGAGGGAAAGCTGTGAGTTTTAAAACAGTGAGTGAAAAACTCTGAGTGAATCCAGGAAGAGGGAAGAGGAGGAGGGGCTGGAAGTGTGTGGTGTGCACAGGCTGTGAGTTCAAAACTGTCTGAGTGAATCCAGGAAGAGGGAAGAGGCAGAGGGGGCTGGAAGTGTGTGTGTGTGCACAGCTGTGAGTCTTTTAAAAACTGAGTGAATCCAGGAAGAGGGAAGAGGCAGAGGGGCTGGAAGTGTGTGTGTGTGTGTGCAGGCAGTGTGAGTTTTAAAAAAACATGTTGAGTGAATCCAGGAAGAGGGAAGAGGGGAGAGGGGCTGGAAGTGTGTGTGAGTGCAGAGGCTGTGAGTTTTAAAAACCGTCTGAGTGAATCCAGGAAGAGGGAAGAGGCAGAGGGGCTGAAGGGGGAAGTGTGAGGAGTGTGGAAGAGGGTGGCACTGGAAGTGTGGAGTGTGTGAGGCTGTGAGTCTTAAAAAACGTCTGAGTGAATCCAGGAAGAGGGAGAGAGGCAGAGGGGCAGGAAGGGTGGAAGTGTGAAGTGTGTGTGCTAAGAGGAGTGAGTTTAAAAACGTCTGAGTGAAATCCAGGAAGAGGGAAGAGGGGAGAGGGGCTGGAAGTGTGTGTGTGTGTGCACAGGCTGTGAGTTGTGAGTTTAAAAACTGAGTGAATCCAGGAAGAGGGAAGAGGCAGAGAGGGGGAAGTGTGTGTGTGTGTGTGTGCACAGGCTGTGAGTTTTAAAAACGTCTGAGTGAATCCAGGAAGAGGGAAGAGGCAGAGGGGGCTGGAAGTGTGTGTGATGTGCACAGGCTGTGAGTTTTAAAAACGTCTGAGTGAATCCAGGAAGAGGGAAGAGGCAGAGCAGAGGGGGCTGGAAGTGTGAAAGTGTGTGTGTGTGCACAGGCTGTGAGTTTTAAAAACCGTCTGAGTGAATCCAGGAAGAGGGAAGAGGCAGAGAGGGGGCTGGAAGGGTGTGTGTGTGTGTGTGCACTGGCTGTGAGTTTTAAAAACCGTCTGAGTGAATACAGGAAGAGGGAAGAGGCAGAGGGGCTGGAAGTGTGTGTGTGTGTGCACAGGCTGTGAGTTTTAAAAAAAGTCTGAGTGAATCCAGGAAGAGGGAAGAGGGGGCAGAGGGGCTGGAAGGAGGGTGTGAGTGTGCAGAGGTGAGTGTGTGAATCAGGAGTGGAAGTGTGTGTGTGTTGTGCAAGTGTGAGTTTTAAAAAACTCTGAGTGAATCCAGGAAGAGGGAAGAGGCAGAGGGGCTGGAAGTGTGTGTGTGTGTGTGTGTGCACAGGGCTGTGAGTTTTTAAAAAAAACCTCTGAGTGAATCCAGGAAGAGGGAAGAGGCAGAGGGGCTGGAAGTGTGTGTGTGTGCACAGGCTGTGAGTCTTAAAAAACGTCTGAGTGAATCCAGGAAGAGGGAAGAGGCAGAGGGGCTGAAGTGTGTGTGCTGTGCACAGGCTGAGTTTTTAAAAACCGTCTGAGTGAATCCAGGAAGGGAAAGAGGCAGAGGGGCTGGAAGTGTGTGTGTGTGTGCACAGGCTGTGAGTTTTAAAAAATCTGAGTGAATCCAGGAAGAGGGAAGAGGCAGAGGGGCTGGAAGTGTGTGCATGTGACAGGCTGTGAGTTTTAAAAATGACTGAGTGAATCCAGGAAGAGGGAAGAGGCAGAGGGGCTGGAAGTGTGTGTGTGTGTGCACAGGCAGGCTGTGAGTTTTAAAAAAACATCTGAGTGAATCCAGGAAGAGGGAAGAGGCAGAGGGGCTGGGAAGTGTGTGTGTGTGTGCACAGGCTGTGAGTTTTAAAAACGTCTGAGTGAATCCAGGAAGAGGGAAGAGGCAGAGGGGGGGAAGTGTGTGGTGTGTGCACAGGCTGTGAGTTTTAAAAAACGTCTGAGTGAATCCAGGAAGAGGGAAGAGGGGCAGAGGGGCTGGAAGTGTGTGTGTGTGTGCACAGGCTGTGAGTTTTTTAAAAAAAACGTCTGAGTGAATCCAGGAAGAGGGGGAAGGCAGAGGGGGGCTGGAAGTGTGTGTGTGTGTGCACAGGCTGTGAGTTTTAAAAACGTCTGAGTGAATCCAGGAAGAGGGAAGAGGGAGAGGGGCTGGAAGGGTGTGTGTGTGTGCACAGGCTGTGAGTTTTAAAATCCTGTGAGTGAATCCAGGAAGAGGGAAGAGGCAGAGGGGCTGGAAGTGTGTGCTGTGCAGAGCTGTGAGTTTTAAAAAAACGTCTGAGTGAATCCAGGAAGAGGGAAGAGGCAGAGGGGCTGGAAGTGTGTGTGTGCACAGGCTGTGAGTTTTAAAAACGTCTGAGTGAATCCAGGAAGAGGGAAGAGGCAGAGGGGGTGGAACTGTGTGTTTGTGTGCACAGGCTGTGAGTGAGTTTTTAAAAAAAGTCTGAGTGAATCCAGGAAGAGGGAAGAGGCAGAGGGGGTGGAAGTGTGTGGATGTGCACAGGCTGTGAGTTTTAAAACCTCTGAGTGAATCCAGGAAGAGGGAAGAGAGAGGGGCTGGAAGTGTGTGTGTGTGTGCACAGGCTGTGAGTTTTAAAAACCTCTGAGTGAATCCAGGAAGAGGGAGGGGCTGGAGAGGCAGAGGGGGGCTGGAAGTGTGTGAGTGTGTGTGTTGGCTGTGAGTTTTAAAAACGTCTCTGAGTGAATCCAGGAAGAGGGAAGAGGCAGAGGGGGCTGAAAGTGTGTGTGTGTGTGTGCACAGGCTGTGAGTTTTAAAACCGTCTGAGTGAATCCAGGAAGAGGGAAGAGGCAGAGGGGCTGGAAGTGTGTGGATGTGCACAGGCTGTGAGTCTTAAAAACATCTGAGTGAATCCAGGAAGAGGGAAGAGGCAGAGGGGCTGGAAGTGTGTGTGTGTGCACAGGCTGTGAGTCTTAAAAACATCTGAGTGAATCCAGGAAGAGGGAAGAGGCAGAGGGGGCTGGAAGTGTGTGATGTGTCTGTGAGTTTTAAAAACCGTCTGTGAATCCAGGAAGAGGGAAGAGGCAGAGGGGCTGGAAGTGTGTGTGTGTGTGCACAGGCTGTGAGTTTTAAAAACCTCTGAGTGAATCCAGGAAGAGGGAAGAGGCAGAGGGGTGTGTGTGTGTGTGTGTGCACAGGCTGTGAGTTTTAAAACCGTCTGAGTGAATCCAGGAAGAGGGAAGAGGCAGAGGGGCTGGAAGTGTGTGTGGATGTGCACAGGCTGTGAGTTTTTAAAAACGTCTGAGTGAATCCAGGAAGAGGGAAGAGGCAGAGGGGCTGGAAGTGTGTCTGTGTGTGCACAGGCTGTGAGTTTTAAAAAACCGTCTGAGTGAATCCAGGAAGAGGGAAGCGGCAGAGGGGCTGGAAGTATGTGTGTGCACACAGGCTGTGAGTCTTAAAAACGTCTGAGTGAATCCAGGAAGAGGGAAGAGGCAGAGGGGTCTGGAAGTGTGTGTGTGTGTGCACACTGTGAGTGAGTTTTAAAAACGTCTGAGTGAATCCAGGAAGAGGGAAGAGGCAGAGGGGCTGGAAGTGTGTGTGCCTGTGCACAGGCTGTGAGTTTTAAAAACCTCTGAGTGAATCCAGGAAGAGGGAAGAGGCAGAGGGTCTGGAAGTGTGTGTGTGTGCACAGGCTTTGAGGTTTAAAAACCTCTGAGTGAATCCAGGAAGAGGGAAGAGGCAGAGGGGCTGGAAGTGTGTGTGTGTGCACAGGCTGTGAGTTTTAAAAAACGTCTGAGTGAATCCAGGAAGAGGGAAGAGGCAGAGGGGGCTGGAAGTGTGTGTGTGTGTGTGTGCAGGCTGTGAGTCTTAAAAACCTCTGAGTGAATCCAGGAAGAGGGAAGAGGCAGAGGGGGGCTAGAAGTGTGTGTGTGTGTGCACAGGCTGTGAGTTTTAAAAACCTCTGAGTGAATCCAGGAAGAGGGAGGAGGCAGAGGGGCTGGAAGTGTGTGTTTGTGCACAGTGTGTGTGAGTTTTAAAAATGTCTGAGTGAAATCAGGAAGAGGGAAGAGGCAGAGGGGCTGGAAGTGTGTGTGTGTGCACAGTCTGTGAGTCTTAAAAAAGTCTGAGTGAATCCAGGAAGAGGGAAGAGGCAGAGGGGCTGGAAGTGTGTACGTGTGCACAGTCTGTGAGTCTTAAAAAAGTGTGAGTGAATCCAGGAAGAGGGAAAGGCAGAGGGGCTGGAAAGTGTGTGACAGGCTGTGAGTTTTTAAAAAACGTCTGAGTGAATCCAGGAAGAGGGGAGGCAGAGGGGCTGGAAGTGTGTGTGTGTGTGTGTGTGCACAGGCTGTGAGTTTTAAAAAAACGTCTGAGTGAATCCAGGAAGAGGGAAGAGGCAGAGGGGGGCTGGAAGTGTGTGTGTGTGTGTGTGCACAGGCTGTGAGTTTTAAAAAACTGAGTGAATCCAGGAAGAGGGACGAGGCAGAGGGGCTAGAAGTGTTTGTGTGTGCACAGGCTGGAGTTTTAAAAACTGTGTGAGTGAAGAGGGAAGAGGGAAAAGGGCTGTGAAGAGAGGAATCACAGGGCTGAGAGTGAGTGAATCCAGGAAGAGGAAGAGGCAGAGGGGTGGAAGTGTGTGTGTGCACAGGCTGTGAGTTTTAAAAAAAAACGTCTGAGTGAATCCAGGAAGAGGGAAGAGGCAGAGGGGCTGGAAGTGTGTGTGTGTGCACAGGCTGTGAGTCTGTGAGTTTTAAAACCGTCTGAGTGAATCCAGGAAGAGGGAAGAGGCAGAGGGGCTGAAAGAGTGTGTGCGTGTGCACAGGCTGTGAGTCTTAAAACTGTTTGAGTGAATCCAGGAAGAGGGAAGAGGCAGAGGGGCTGGATGTTTGTGTGCGTGTGCACTGGCTGTGAGTCTTAAAAACTGTGAGAGTGAATCCAGGAAGAGGGAAGAGGGGAGAGGGGGGGGAAGTGTGTGTGTGTGCACAGGCTGTGAGTTTTTTAAATCTGAGTGAATCCAGGAAGAGGGAAGAGAGAGTGTGGAAGTGAAGTGTCTTAGAGTCAGAGAGTGAGTTTTAAAATCTCTGAGTGAATCCAGGAAGAGGGAAGAGGGCAGAGGGGCTGGAAGTGTGTGGATGTGCACAGGCTGTGAGTTTTAAAAACGTCTGAGTGAATCCAGGAAGAGGGAAGAGGCAGAGGGGCTGGAAGTGTGTGTGTGTGTGCAGTGTGGCTGTGAGAGTTTTAAAAAATGTTCTGAGTGAATCCAGGAAGAGGGAAGAGGCAGAGGGGCTGGAAGTGTGTGTGTGTGCACAGGCTGTGAGTTTTAAAAAAGACAGTCTGAGTGAATCCAGGAAGAGGGAAGAGAGGGCAGAGGGGCTGGAAGTGTGTGTGTGCACACAGGCTGTGAGTTTTTAAAAACGTCTCTGAGTGAATCCAGGAAGAGGGAAGAGGCAGAGGGGCTGGAAGTGTGTGTGTGTGCACAGGCTGTGAGTTTTGAAAAACGTCTGAGTGAATCCAGGAAGAGGGAAGAGGCAGGGGCTGGAAGTGTGTGTGGATGTGCACTCAGGACTGTGAGTTTTTAAAAACCTCTGAGTGAATCCAGGAAGAGGGAAGAGAGGGAGAGGGGCTGGAAGTGTGTGTGTGTGACAGGCTGTGAGTTTTTGAAACTCTGAGTGAATCCAGGAAGAGGGAAGAGGCAGAGGGGCTTGAAGTGTGTGACCTGTGCTCACGCTGTGAGTCTTTTTAAAAACCTGAGTGAATCCAGAAGAGGGAAGAGGCAAGGGGTGGAAGTGTGTGTGTGTGTGCACAGGCTGTGAGTCTTAAAAAACATCTGAGTGAATCCAGGAAGAGGGAAAGAGGCAGAGGGGGATAGGGGAAGTGTGTGGGATGTGCACAGGCTCTGAGTCTTCCCTCTCTGGAATCCCCTCTTCCTGGATTCACTCAGAGTTTTTAAAAACTCACAGCCTGTGTGCACATGTGCACACACTTTCCAGCCCCTCTGCCTCTTCCCTCTTCCTGGATTCACTCAGACGTTTTTAAAACTCACAGCCTGTGCACAGGGACACACTTCCAGCCCCTCTGCCTCTTCCCTCTTCCTGGATTCACTCAGAGGTTTTTAAAAACTCACAGCCTGTGCACAGGACACACACACTTCCAGCCCCTCTGCCTCTTCCCTCTTCCTGGATTCACTCAGACGGTTTTTAAAAACTCACAGCCTGTGCACAGGCACACACTTCCAGCCCCTCTGCCTCTTCCCTCTTCCTGGATTCACTCAGACGTTTTTAAAACTCACAGCCTGTGGACACACACACACTTCCAGCCCCTCTGCCTCTTCCCTCTTCCTGGATTCACTCAGACGGTTTTTTAAAACTCACAGCCTGTGCACATCACACACACTTCCAGCCCCTCTGCCTCTCCCTCTTCCTGGATTCACTCAGACGTTTTTTTAAAACTCACAGCCTGTGCACACACACACACACACACTTCCAGCCCCTCTGCCTCTTCCCTCTTCCTGGATTCACTCAGACGTTTTTTAAAACTCACAGCCTGGTGCACACACACACACACTTCCAGCCCCTCTGCCTCTTCCCTCTTCCTGGATTCACTCAGACGGTTTTTTAAAACTCACAGCCTGTGCACATGCACACACACTTCCAGCCCCTCTGCCTCTTCCCTCTTCCTGGATTCACTCAGACATTTTTAAAACTCACAGCCTGTGACACACACACACACACACTTCCAGCCCCTCTGCCTCTTCCCTCTTCCTCTTCCTGGATTCACTCAGACGTTTTTAAAACTCACAGCCTGTGCACATCACACACACTTCCAGCCCCTCTGCCTCTTCCCTCTTCCTGGATTCACTCAGACTTTTTAAAACTCACTTCTGTGCACACACACACACTTCCAGCCCCTCTGCCTCTTTCCCTTCCTGGATTCACTCAGACGGTTTTTTTAAAACTCACACAGCTGTGCACACACACACACTTTCCAGCCCCTCTGCCTCTTCCCTCTTCCTGGATTCACTCAGACAGACGTTTTTAAAACTCACAGCCTGTGCACACACACACACACACTTCCAGCCCCTCTGCCTTCCCTCTTCCTGGATTCACTCAGACGTTTTAAAAACTCACAGCCTGTGCACACACACACACACACTTCCAGCCCCTCTGCCTCTCCCTCTTCCTGGATTCACTCAGACGTTTTTAAACTCACAGCCTGTGCACACACACACACACACACACACCTTCCAGCCCCTCTGCCTCTTCCCTCTTCCTGGATTCACTCAGACGTTTTTAAAACTCACAGCCTGTGCAGCACAGCACACACACACACTTTCCAGCCCCTCTGCCTCTTCCCTCTTCCTGGATTCACTCAGACGTTTTTTAAACTCACAGCCTGTGCACACCACACACTTCCAGCAGCTCTGCACTTCCTCTTCCACACCCTTTTAAAACACAGACTGTGCACCCTCTGCCCTCTGATCTTCCCTCTTCCTGGATTCACTCAGAGGTTTTTAAAACTCACAGCCTGTGCACACACACACACACTTCCAGCCCCTCCAGCCCTCCTTTCCTCTTCCTGGATTCACTCAGAGGTTTTTTTAAACTCACAGCCTGGCACACACACACACTTCCAGCCCCCTCTGCCTCTTCCCTCTTCCTGGATTCACTCAGACCTTTTTTTTAAAACTCACAGCCTGTGCACACACACACACACTTCCAGCCCCTCTGCCTCTTCCCTCTTCCTGGATTCACTCAGACGTTTTTAAAACTCACAGCCTGTGCACACACACACACACACTTCCAGCCCCTCTGCCTCTTCCCTCTTCCTGGATTCACTCAGACGGTTTTTAAAAACTCACAGCCTGTGCACACACACACACACACAACACTTCCAGCCCCTCTGCCTCTTCCCTCTTCCTGGATTCACTCAGACGTTTTTAAAACTCACAGCCTGTGCACACACACACACTTCCAGCCCCACTGCCTCTTCCCTCTTCCTTGATTCACTCACACATTTTAAAACTCCCAGCCTGTGCACACACACACACTTCTAGCCCCTCTGCCTTTTCCCTCTTCCTGGATTCACTCAGACGGTTTTTAAAAACAGCCTGACTCACAGCCACACACACACACACACACACACACTTTCCAGCCCTCTGCCTGCCTCTTCCTCTTCCTGGATTCACTCAGACGTTTTTAAAACTCACAGCCTGTGCACAGGACACACACACACACACACTTCCAGCCCCTCTGCCTCTGCCTCTTCCCTCTCCTGGATTCACTCAGACGTTTTTAAAACTCACAGCTGTGCACACACACACTTTCCAGCCCCTCTGCCTCTTCCCTCTTCCTGGATTCACTCAGACGTTTTTTAAAACTCACAGCCTGTGCACACACACACACTTCCAGCACACCCTCCTCCAGCCCTTCCTCTTCCTGGATTCACTCAGACTTTTTAGACAGTTTTGTTCACTGAGCTCTTCTTCCCTCTTCCTGGATTCACTCAAAACTCACAGCCTGTGCACACACACACACTTCCAGCCCCTCTGCCTCTTCCCTCTTTCCTGGATTCACTCAGACACTTTTTAAAACTCACAGCCTGTGCACATCACACACACACTTCCAGCCCCTCTGCCTCTTCCCTCTTCCTGGATTCACTCAGAAGTTTTTAAAACTCACAGCCTGTGCACACACACACACACTTCCAGCCCCTCTGCCTCTTCCCTCTTCCTGGATTCACTCAGACGTTTTTTTAAAACTCACAGCCTGTGCACATCCACACACATCCAGCCCCTCTGCCTCTTCCCTCTTCCTGGATTCACTCAGACGTTTTTAAAACTCACAGCCTGTGCACACACACACACTTTCCAGCCCCTCTGCCTCTTCCCTCTTCCTGGATTCACTCAGACGTTTTTAAAACTCACAGCCTGTGCACAGCACACACACACTTCCAGCACCTCTGCCTCTTCCCTCTTCCTGGATTCACTCAGACGTTTTTAAAACTCACAGCCTGTGCACACACACACACACTTCCAGCCCCTCTGCCTCTTCCCTCTTCCTGGATTCACTCAGACACATTTTAAACTCACAGCAGCTGTGCACAACACACTTCCAGCTCAGCCTCTTCACTCACCTGGATTCACTCAGACAAAACACACAGCTGTGCCACACCACACACACTTCCAGCCCCTCTGCCTCTTCCCTCTTCCTGGATTCACTCAGACGGTTTTTAAAACTCACAGCCTGTGCACAGGCACACACACACACTTCCAGCCCCTCTGCCTCTTCCCTCTTCCTGGATTCACTCAGACAATTTAAAAACTCACAGCCTGTGCACATCCACACACTTCCAGCCCCTCTGCCTCTTCCCTCTTCCTGGATTCACTCAGACGTTTTTAAAACTCACAGCCTGCTGCACACACACACACACTTCCATCCCCTATGCCTCTTCCCTCTTCCTGGATTCACTGAGATGTTATTAAAACTCACAGCCTGTGCACACAGGCACTGTGCATTCACTCAGCCTCACAGCTCTGCACACACTTCCACTCCAGCCCCTCTCTTCTTTCCCTCTTCCTGGATTCACTCAGACGGTTTTTAAAACTCACAGCCTGTGCACATCACACACACACTTCCAGCCCCTCTGCCTCTTCCCTCTCTCCTGGATTCACTCAGACGTTTTTAAAACTCACAGCCTGCACACACACACACACACACATTCACAGACCCTCTCAGCCCTCTGCCTCCCTCTTCCTGGATTCACTCAGACGTTTTTAAAACTCACAGCCTGTGCACAGCCTGTGCACACACACACACCACACCTCCAGCCCTCTGCCTCTTCCCTCTTCCTGGATTCACTCAGACATTTTTAAAACTCACAGCCTGTCACACACACACTTCCAGCCCCTCTGCCTCTTCCCTCTTCCTGGATTCACTCAGACATTTTTAAAACTCACAGCCTGTCACACGCACACACTTCCAGCCCCTCTGCTCTTCCCTCTTCCTGGATTCACTCAGACATTTTTTTAACTCACAGCCTGTGCACACACACACACTTCCAGCCCCTGCCTCTTCCCTCTTCCTGGATTCACTCAGACAGTTTTTTAAAACTCACAGCCTGTGCACACACACACACTTCCAGCCCCTCTGCCTCTTCCCTCTCTTCCTGGATTCACTCAGAGACGTTTTTAAAACTCACAGCCTGTGCACACACACACACACTTCCAGCCCCTCTGCCTCTTCCCTCTTCCTGGATTCACTCAGACGTTTTAAAACTCACAGCCTGTGCACACACACACACACACTTCCAGCCCCTCTGCCTCTTCCCTCTTCCTGGATTCACTCAGAAGGATTTTTAAACTCACAGCCTGTGCACACACACATCTGCCTCTTCCCTCTTCCTGGATTCACTCAGAGGTTTTTAAAACTCACAGCCTGTGAACACACACACAGACTTCCAGCCCCTCTACCTCGTCCCTCTTCCTGGATTTACTCAGAGGTTTTTAAAACTCACAGCCTGTGCACACACACACACTTCCAGCCCCTCTGCCTCTTCCCTCTTCCTGGATTTCACTCAGACGTTTTTTTTAAAACTCACAGCCTGTGCACACACACACACACTTCCAGCCCCTCTGCCTAGTCCCTCTTCCTGGATTCACTCAGACGTTTTTAAAACTCACACAGCCTGTGCACATCCACACACACACTCCAGCCCCTCTGCCTCTTCCCTCTTCCTGGATTCACTCAGACGTTTTTTTTAACTCACAGCCTGCACACACACACACACACTTCCAGCCCTCTGCCTCTTCCCCTTCCTGGATTCACTCAGACACTTTTTAAAACTCACAGCCTGTGCACACACACAACACTTCCAGCCCCTCTGCCTCTTCCCTTCTTCCTGGATTCACTCAGACGTTTTTAAAACTCACAGCCTGTGCACACACACGCACACACTTCCAGCCCCTCTGCCTCTTCCCTCTTCCTGGATTCACTCAGACGTTTTTAAAACTCACAGCCTGTGCACACACACACACACACCAGCCCCTCTCTGCCTCTTCCCCTCTTCCTGGATTCACTCAGACGTTTTTAAAACTCACAGCCTGTGCACACACAACACTTCCAGCCCCTCTGCCTCTTCCCTCCCTGGATTCACTCAGACACAAAACTCACAGCCTGTGCACACACACACACTTCCAGCCCCTCTGCCTCTTCCCTCTTCCTGGATTCACTCAGATGTTTTTTAAAACTCACAGACTGTGCACACACACACACACACTTCCAGCCCCTCTGCCTCTTCCCTCTTCCTGGATTCACTCAGAGACGTTTTTAAAACTCACAGCCACACACACACACACTTCCAGCCCCTCTGCCTTCTTTCCCTCTTCCTGGATTCACTCAGACACACTCACAGCCTTTGCACACACACACACAGCACTTCCTCTTTCCCTCTTCCTGGACACTCAGACATTTTTAAAACTCACAGCCTGTCACACGCACACACTTCCAGCCCCTCTGCCTCTTCCCTTCCTGGATTCACTCAGACATTTTTAAAACTCACAGCCTGGTGCACACTGGATTTCACTTTCCAGCCCCTCTGCCTCTTCCCTCTTCCTGGATTCACTCAGACAGTTTTTAAAACTCACAGCCTGTGTGCACACACACACAACTTCAGCCCCTCTCCTCTTCCCTCTTCTGGATTCACTCAGACGGTTTTTAAAACTCACAGCCTTTTTCACAGACTTCAGCCCCTCTGCCTTTCACTCAGACAAACACACACCTGTGCACACACACACACTTCCAGCCCCTGCTGCCTCTTCCTCTTCCTGGATTCACTCAGACGTTTTTTTTAAACTCACAGCCTGTGCACAGGCACACACACACTTCCAGCCCCTCTGCCTCTTCCCTTCTTCCTGGATTCACTCAGACAGTTTTAAAACAAAACTCACAGCCTGTGCACACACACACTTCCAGCCCCCTCTGCCTCTTCCCTCTTCCTGGATTCACTCAGACATTTTTTAAAACTCACAGCACACACTCACACACCAGCCCCTCCTGCCTCTTCCCTCTTTCCTGGATTCACTCAGACTGAGAGTTTTTAAACTCACAGCCTGTGCACACACACACACTTCACAGCCCCTCTGCCTCTTCCCTCTTCCTGGATTCACTCAGACGTTTTTAAACTCACAGCCTGTGCACACACACACACACACTTCCAGCCCCTCTGCCTCTTCCCTCTTCCTGGATTCACTCAGACGTTTTTAAAACTCACAGTCTGTGCACAGACACACACACACACTTCACACACTTCCAGCCCCTCTGCCTCTTCCCTCTTCCTGGATTCACTCAGACGGTTTTTAAACACAGCCTGTGCACACACACACACACACACACCAGCACTCTCTCTCTCTTCCCTCTTCCTGGATTCACTCAGACCCTCACAGCTTTTACAGGCAACACACTCCACTTCCAGCCCCTCTGATTCTTCCTGGATTCACTCAGACGTTTTTAAAACTCACAGCCTGTGCACACACACACACTTCAGCACCTCTCACCTCTTCCAGCTTCCCTTCCCCTCCCTCTTCCTGGATTCACTCAGACAGTTTTTTTTTTAAACTCACAGCCTGTGCACACAGCCTGTGCACACACACACACACTTCCAGCCCCTCTGCCTCTCTCCCTCTTCCTGGATTCACTCAGACGTTTTTAAAACTCACAGACCTGTGCACACACACACACACAGCCCCTCTGCCTCTTCCCCTTTCCTGGATTCACTCAGACATTTTTAAAAAACAGCCTGGATTTTCACAGGACACTTGTGCCAGCTCTGTGTCCAACTCCAGTTCACTTCACACTCTTCCTCTGCCTCTTCCCTCTTCCTGGATTCACTCAGACAGACACTTTTTAAAACTCACAGCCTGTGCACATGCACACACACACACTTCCAGCCCCTCTGCCTCTTCCCTCTCTTCTGGATTCACTCAGACACGTTTTTTAAACTCACAGCCTGCACACACACACACACTTCCAGCCCCTCTGCCTCTTCCCTCTTCCTGGATTCACTCAGACATTTTTTAAAACTCACAGCCTGTGCACACACACACACACTTCCAGCCCCTCTGCCTCTTCCCTCTTCCTGGATTCACTCAGACATTTTAAAACTCACAGCCTGTGCACAGCACACACACTTCCAGCCCCTCTGCCTCTTCCCTCTTCCTGGATTCACTCAGACGTTTTAAAACTCACAGCCTGTGCACACACACACACACACACACACAGCCCCCTCTGCCTCCTCTCCCTCTTCCTGGATTCACTCAGATTCACTCAGACGTTTTTAAGACTCACAGCCTGTGCACATGCACACACTCTTCCAGCCCCTCTGCCTCTTCCCTTCTCCTGGATTCACCCAGACTGTTTTAAAACTCACAGCCTGTGCACACGCACACACACTTCCAGCCCCTCTGCCTCTTCACTCTTCTTCCTTCACTCAGACACTTTTTAAAACTCACAGACTGTGCACACACACACACACACTTCCAGCCACTCTGCCTCTTCCCTCTTCCTGGATTCAATGAGACATTTTTAAAACTCACAGACTGTGCACAGCACACACTTCACACTTCTTCCAGCCCCTGCCTCTTCCCTTTCCTGGATTCACTCAGATCAGACCTTTTTAAAACTCACAGCCTGTGCACACACACACACTTCCAGCCCCTCTGCCTCTTCCCTCTTCCTGGATTCACTCAGACGGTTTTCAAAACTCACAGCCTGTGCACACGCACACACACTTCCAGCCCCTCTGCTCTTCCCTCTTCCTGGATTCACTCAGACGTTTTTAAAACTCACAGCCTGTGCACACACACACACACTTCCAGCCCCTCTGCCTCTTCCCTCTTCCTGGATTCACTCAGACGGTTTTTTTTAAAACTCACAGCTGTGCACACACACACACTTCCAGCCCCTCTGCTCTTCCCTCTTCCTGGATTCACTCTTTTTTTTAAACTCACAGCCTGGCACACCACTCTTTCCAGCCCCTCTTCCTCTTCCCCTCTTCCTGGATTCACTCAGACTTTTTTAAAACTCACAGCCTGTGCACACGCACACACTTCCAGCCCCTCTGCCTCTTCCCCTCTTCCTGGATTCACTCAGACGTTTTTAAAACTCACAGCCTGTGCACAGCACACACACTTCCAGCCCCTCTGCCTCTTCCCTCTTCCTGGATTCACTCAGACGTTTTTAAACTCACAGCCTGTGCACTGTGCACACACACACCACCCACCCCTCTGCCTCTTCCCTCTTCCTGGATCTCAGACGTTTTTAAAACTCACAGCCTGTGCACACACACACACACACTTCCAGCCCCTCTGCTCTTCCCTCTTCCTGGATTCACTCAGACAGTTTTTTAAAACTCACAGCCTGTGCACACAGCACACACACACTTCCCCTCTCCTCTTCCTCTTCCCTCTTCCTGGATTCACTCAGACGTTTTTTTTACTCACAGCCTGTGCACACACACACACACACACACACTTCCAGCCCCTCTGCCTCTTCCCCTCTTCCTGGATTCACTCAGACAGGTTTTTAAAACTCACAGCCTGTGCACACACACACACTTCCAGCCCCCTCTGCCTCTTCCCTCTTCCTGGATTCACTCAGACGGTTTTTAAAAACTCACAGCTGTGCACAGCACACACACACACAGCACTTCCCAGCCCATTTCCAAGACTCACTCAGCACAGCCTCCACTCTTCCTGCCCCTCCTCTCTTCCTTTTCTGATTCACACTCAGACGTTTTAAAACTCACAGCCTGTGCACACACACACACACTTCCAGCCCCTCTGCCTCTTCCCTCCTTCCCTGGATTCACTCAGACGTTTTTAAAACTCACAGCCTGTGCACACACACACACACTTCACACCCCTCCAGCCCCTCTGCCTCTTCCCTCTTCCTGGATTCACTCAGACGGTTTTTAAAACTCACAGCCTGTGCACACACACACACACACACACACACCAGCCAGCCCCTCTGCCTCTCCTTCTTCTTCCTGGATTCACTCAGACGTTTTTTTTAAAAACTCACAGCCTGTGCACACACACACACACACACACACACTCCAGCCCCTCTGCCTCTTCCCTCTTCCTGGATTCACTCAGACGTTTTTAAAACTCACAGCCTTGCACACACACACTTCAGCCCCAGCTCTGCCTCTTCCCTCTTCCTGGATTCACTCAGACGTTTTTTAAAACTCACAGCCTGTGCACACAAACATACTTCCAGCCCCTATGCTTCTTCCCTCTTCCTGGATTCACTCAGACGTTTTTGAAAACTCACACCCTGTGCACACGCACACACTTCCAGCCCCTCTGCCTCTCCCTCTTCCCTCTTCCTGGATTCACTCAGACAGTTTTTAAACTCACAGCTGTGCACACCTTTTGCACACACACACTTGCCTGCCTTCTCCCCTCTTCCTGCCTCTCCCTTCCACTCTTCTGGATTCACTCAGACTCTTTTTTTAAACTCACAGCCTTGCACACACACACTTCCAGCCACCCACACTGCCTCTCTTCTCTCCTCTTCCTGGATTCACTCAGACTCAGTTTTTTTAAAAACACACAGCCTTTTTTTAAAACTCACACACTCAGACAAAACTCACACCTGTCACACACTTCACACCAGCCCTCTGCCTCTTCCCTCTTCCTGGATTCACTCAGACGTTTTTTTTAAAACTCACAGCCTGCCTACACACACACACACACACCAGCCCCTCCAGCCCCTCTGCCTCTTCCCTCTTCCTGGATTCACTCAGACGTTTTTTAAAACTCACAGCCAGTACACACACACTTTCCAGCCCCTCTGCCTCTTCCCTTTCTGGATTCACTCAGACTTTAAAACTCACAGCCTGTGCACACACACACACACTTCCAGCCCCTCTGCCTCTTCCCTCTTCCTGGATTCACTCAGACGTTTTTTTAAACTCACAGCCTGTGCACACACACACACACACTTCCAGCCCCTCTGCCTCTTCCCTCTTCCTGGATTCACTCAGACGTTTTTTTAAAACTCACAGCCTGTGCACACACACACTTCCAGCCCCTCTGCCTCTTCCCTCTTCCTGGATTCACTCACTCAGACGTTTTTAAAACTCACAGCCTGTGCACTGCACACACACACACCAGCCCCTGCCTCTGCCTCTCCCCTCTTCCTGGATTCACTCAGACATTTTTTTTAAACTCACAGCACACCTGTGCACAGTGCACACACACACTTCCAGCCCCTCTGCCTCTTCCCTCTTCCTGGATTCACTCAGACGTTTTTTTTTCACAGCCTGTGCACACACACACACACACTTCCACCCAGCCCCTCTGCCTCTTCCCCTCTTCCTGGATTCACTCAGACATTTTTAAAAACTCACAGCTGGTGCACACACACACACTTCCACCCCTCTGCCTCTTCACCTGGATTCACTCACAGACGGTTTTAAAACTCACAGCCTGTGCACACACACACACACTTCCAGCCCCTCTGCCTTCCCTCTTCCTGGATTCACTCAGACACTTTTTTAAAACTCACAGCACCTGTGCACACTGCACACACACACACACACACACACTTCTCCCCTCTGCCTCTTCCCTCTCCTGGATTCACTCAGACAAAGACTTTTTAAAACTCACAGCTGTGTGCACACACACACACACACTTCCAGCCCCTCTGCCTCTTCCCTCTTCCTGGATTCACTCAGACGTTTTTAAAACTCACAGCCTGTGCACAGTGCACACACACTTCCAGCCCCTCTGCCTCTTCCCTCTTCCTGGATTCACTCAGACAGTTTTTAAAACTCACAGCCTCAGCACAGCACACACACTTCCAGCCCCTCTGCCTCTTCCCTCTTCTGCTCTCCTCTTCATTTTTCAGACTCACAGCCTTTAAGAACTTCACTCTGCCTCAGCCCTCTTCCTGGAGCACACAGACAACACAGCCTGTGCACACACACACACACTTCCAGCCCCTCTGCCTCTTCCCTCTTCCTGGATTCACTCAGACGTTTTTTAAAAACTCACAGCCTGTGCACACACACACACACACACACACTTCCAGCCCCTCTCTGCCTCTCTTCCTCTTCCTGGATTCACTCAGACAGGTTTTTAAAACTCACAGCCTGTGCACACACACACACACACACCCAAGCCCCTCTGCCTCTTCCCTCCCTCTTCCTGGATTCACTCAGACGTTTTTTTAAAACTCACAGCCTGTGTGCACACACACACACACACTCAGCCCCTCTGCCTCTTCCTCTCTTCCTGGATTCACTCAGAGACACTGGTACACAAACTTTCCACTCCCTTCACATTCACTCAGCTTTTTTAAACTCACAGCCTGTGCACTTCCAGCCCTCTTTCCTGGATTCCTGGATTCACTCAGACTGTTTTTAAACTCACAGCCTGCACACACTCACACACACACTCACCTTCCAGCCCTCTGCCTCTTCCCTCTTCCTGGATTCACTCAGACATTTTTAAACTCACAGCCTGTGCACAGCACACACACTTCCAGCCCCTCTGCCTCTTCCCTCTTCCTGGATTCACTCAGACATTTTTAAAACTCACAGCCTGTGCACACACACACACACTTCCAGCCCCTCTGCCTCTTCCCTCTTCCCTGATTCACTCAGACGTTTTTTTTTTTCACTCACAGCCTGTGCACACACACACACACACACTTCCAGCCCTTCTCTGCCTCTCCCCTCCTTCCTGGATTCACTCAGACGTTTTAAAACTCACAGCCTGTGCACATCACACACACACTTCACACCCAGCTCCTCTTCCCTTCTCCTCCCTTCCTGGATTCACTCAGACGTTTTTAAAACTCACAGCCTGTGCACACACACACACTTCCAGCCCTCTGCCTCTTCCCTCTTCCTGGATTCACTCAGACAGTTTTTTAAAACTCACAGCCTGTGCACACTGCACACACACACTTCCAGCCCCTCTCACTCTCTCCTCTTCATTCACTCAGACTTTTTTAAACTCACAGCCACTGCACATCACTCTCCTCAGCCCCCCCCTCTGCCTCTTCCCTCTTCCTGGATTCACTCAGACTTTTTAAAACTCACAGCACCAGTTCACACACACACACTCACACCCACACACCCCCAGCCCCTCTTCCCTCTCCTCTTCCTGGATTCACTCAGACACTTTTTTTCAACTTTGTCACCACACACACACACACACACTTCCAGCCCCTCTGCCTCTTCCCTCTTCCTGGATTCACTCAGAGTTTTTTAAACTCACAGCAGCTGTGCACAGCACACACACTTCCAGCCCCCTCTGCCTCTTCCCTCTTCCCTGGATTCACTCAGACGGTTTTTAAAACTCACAGCCTGTGCACACACACACTTCCAGCCCCTCTGCCTCTTCCCCCTCTTCCTGGATTCACTCAGACGTTTTTAAAACTCACAGCCTGTGCACAGCACACACACACTTCCAGCCCCTCTCCCTCCCTCTTCCTCTTCCTCTCTTCCTGAGACAGACAAGATTTTTAAACTCACAGCTGCCTGTGCAATTCACACACACACACACACACACACCACACCTCTGCCCCTCTGCCTCTTCCCTCTTCCTGGATTCACTCAGACGTTTTTAAAACTCACAGCCTGTGCACACACACACACACACCACACTCCCCCCCCTCTGCCTCTTCCCTCTTCCTCTTCCTGGATTCACTCAGACGTTTTTTAAAACTCACAGCAGCTGTGCACAGCACACACACACACTTCCAGCCCCTCTGCCTCTTCCCTCTTCCTGGATTCACTCAGACGTTTTTTTTAAAACTCACAGCCTTTTTATGACACTTCCAGCCCCTCTTCTCTTCCCTCTTCCTGGATTCACTCAGACGGTTTTTAAAACACAGCTGTGCACATCACACACACTTCCAGCCCCTCTGCCTCTTCCCTCTTCCTGGATTCACTCAGACGTTTTTAAACTCACAGCCTGTGCACACACACACACTTCCAGCCCCCTCTCCTCTTCCCTCCTGGATTCACTCAGACGTTTTTTAAACTCACAGCTGGTGCACACACACACACACTTCCAGCCCCTCTGCCTCTTCCCTCTTCCTGGATTCACTCAGACGTTTTTTAAACTCACAGCCACTGTGCACACACACACACACTTCCAGCCCCTCTGCCTCTTCCCTCTTCCTGGATTCACTCAGACGGTTTTTTTAAACTCACAGCCTGTGTGCACACACACACACACACACCCCCCCTCTGCCTCTTCCTCTTTCCTGGATTCACTCAGACGTTTTTTAAAACTCACAGCCTGTGCACACACCTTTGCAGTTTTTTCCACACCTGGATTCACAGACAACTTCCAGCTCTCAGCCCCTCTCCCAGCCCCTCCTCTTCCCTTTCCTGGATTCACTCAGACATTTTTTAAAACTCACAGCCTGTGCACACACACACACTTCCAGCCCCCCTCTGCCTCTTCCCTCTTCCTGGATTCACTCAGACGGTTTTTTTAAACTCACAGCCTGTGCACAGCACACACTTCCAGCCCCTGCACTCACCTGACACACACACTTCCAGCCCCTCTCCTCTTCCCCCTCTTCTGGATTCCTGGATTCACTCAGACGTTTTTAAAACTCACAGCCTGTGCACACACACACACACTTCCAGCCCCTCTGCCTCTTCCCTCTTCCTGGATTCACTCAGACGGTTTTTTTAAACTCACAGCCTGTGCACACACACACAGCCCCTCAGCCTCTTCCCCTTTCCTGGATTCACACACACACACACTGCCTCACACACCACTTTTTCCAGCCCCTCTGCCTCTTCCCCTCTCCTGGATTCACTCAGACGTTTTTTAAAACTCACAGCCTGTGTGTCACACACACACACACTTCAGCCCCTCTCCTCCTCTTCCCTCTTCCTGGATTCACTCAGACATTTTTAAAACTCACAGCCTGTGCACACACACACACACACACAGCCCCTCTGCCTCTTCTCCCCTTCCTGGATTCACTCAGACACTAAAACTCACAGCCTGTGCACTGCACACACTTCCAGCCACCTCTCCTCTTCCTCTTCCTGGATTCACTCAGACGGTTAAACAGATTCACTCAGACTTCAGCATTTTTTAAAACACAGCTCACACACACACACACACACACCAGCCCCCCTCTGCCTCTTCTTCCTCTCTTCCTGGATTCACTCAGACGTTTTTAAAACTCACAGCCAGTGCACACAGCACACACACACACACACTTCCAGCCCCTCTGCCTCTTCCCTCTTCCTGGATTCACTCAGAACGTTTTTAAAACTCACAGCCTGTGCACAGCACACACTTCACACAGCCTCCTTCCCTTTCAATTCAGACTGGTTTTTTACTCCAGCTTCTGTGCACACTCACTTCAGCCCCCTCTGCCTCTGCAAACTCAGACGTTTTTAACTCACAGCCTGACTCACACACACTTCCAGCCCCTCTGCCTCTTCCCTCTTCCCTGGATTCACTCAGACAAACTCACAGCACACAGGTTTACACACACCAGCCCCCCTCGCCTCTTCCCTCTTCCTGGATTCACTCAGACATTTTTTTAAAACTCACAGCCTGTGCACACACACACACACTTCCAGCCCCTCTGCTTTCTTCCCTCTTCCTGGATTCACTCAGATGTTTTTAAAACTCACAGCCTGTGCACAGCACACACACACCAGCCCCTCTGCCTCTTCCTTCCCTCTTCCTGGATTCACTCAGACAGTTTTTTTCACAGCTGTGCACACACACACACACACACACACACACCCCTTCCAGCTTCTTCCAGCCTCTTCCCTCTTCCTGGATTCACTCAGACGTTTTTTTAAACTCACAGCCTGTGCACACACACACACACACACACTTCCACCCCTCCAGCCCCTCTGCCTCTTCCCTCTTCCTGGATTCACTCAGACACTTAAACTCACAGCCTGTGCACAGCACACACACTTCCAGCCCCTCTGCCTCTTCTTCCCTTCTTCCTGGATTCACTCAGACAGACGTTTTTAAAACTCACAGCCTGTGCACACACACACACACACACACCACTTCCAGCCCCTCTGCCTTCCCTCTTCCCTGGATTCACTCAGACGTTTTTAAAACTCACAGCCTGTGCACAGCACACACACTTCCAGCCCCTCTGCCTCTTCCCTCTTCCTGGATTCACTCAGACGTTTTTTTTAAAACTCACAGCTGTGCACACTCACACACTTCCACCTTCTGCCCCTCTGCCTCTTCCCTCTTCCTGGATTCACTCAGACGTTTTTTTAACTCACAGCCTGTGCACACACACACACACACAGCTTCCAGCCCCTCTGCCTCTTCCCTCTTCCTGGATTCACTCAGACGGTTTTTAAAACTCACAGCCTGTGCAGCACACACACACAGCACACTGCACACACACTTCCTGGACACACACACAAAACCACACTTCCAGCCCCTCTCTCTTCCCTCTTCCTGGATTCACTCAGACGTTTTTTAAAACAACAGCCTGTGCACAGCCACACACTTCCAGCCCCTCTGCCTCTTCCCTCTTCCTGGATTCACTCAGACAAAAAACTCACACAGCCAGTGCACACACACACACACTTCCAGCCCCTCTGCCTCTTCCCTCTTCCTGGATTCACTCAGACATTTTTTTTTTAAAAAACAGCCTCACATTTTTAAACTTCTTCCCTCACCTGGTTCACACACACACACTCACACACACACACTTCCAGCCCCTCTGCCTCTTCCCTCTTTCCTGGATTCACACTCAGACGTTTTTAAAACTCACAGCCTGGTGCACACACTCACACTTTCAGCCCCTCTGCCTCTTTCCTCTTCCTGGATTCACTCAGACACACAAACTCACAGCCTGTGCACACACACACACACTTCCAGCCCCTCTGCCTCTTCTTCCCTCCTTCCCTGGATTCACTCAGACGTTTTTTTAAAACTCACAGCCTGTGTGCAACACACACACACACTCCAGCCCCCTCAGCCCTCCTCCATTCCTCTTCCCTCCTCTCCTCTTCTCTTCCTGATTCACTCAGACATTTTTAAAACTCACAGCCTGTCACACGCACACACTTCCAGCCCCTCTGCCTCTTCCCTCTTCCTGGATACACTCAGACATTTTAAAAACTCACAGCCTGTCACACTCACACACTTCCATCCCCTCTGCCTCCCTCTTCCTGGATTCACTCAGATGTTTTTAAAACTCACAGCCTTTTCACACACACACTCTCAACCCTCTGCCTCTTCCTTGGATTCACTCAGACAAAACTCACAGCCTGTGCACACCTCACACTTCCCAGCCCCTCTGCCTCTTCCCTCTTCCTGGATTCACTCAGACGGTTTTTAAAACTCACAGCCTGTGCACACACACACACTTCCAGCCCCTCTGCCTCTTCCCTGTTCCTCCATTCACTCAGATCTTTTAAAACTCACAGCCTGTGCAACACACACACACACACACTTCCAGCCCCTCTGCCTCTTCCCTCTTCCTGGATTCACTCAGACAAAACTCACAGCCTGTGCACACACACACACTTCCAGCCCCTCTGCCTCTTCCCTCTTCCTGGATTCACTCAGACTTTTTTTTAAAACTCACAGCCTGTGCACACACACACACACTTCCAGCCCCTCTGCCTCTCTCCCTCTTCCTGGATTCACACTCAGACGGTTTTTAAAACTCACAGCCTGTGCACACACACACACACTTCCAGCCCCTCTGCCCTCTTCCCTCTTCCTGGATTCACTCAGACACTTTTTAAAACTCACAGCCTGCTGTGCTGTGCACACACACACACTTCCAGCCCCTCTGCCTCTTCCCTCTTCCTGGATTCACTCAGACGTTTTTTAAAACTCACAGCCTGTGCACACATCACACACACACACCAGCCCTCTGCCTCTTCCCTCTTCCTGGATTCACTCAGACTTTTTAAAACTTT
This sequence comes from Natrix helvetica helvetica, assembly GCA_029890345.1. NCBI lineage: Eukaryota > Metazoa > Chordata > Lepidosauria > Squamata > Natricidae > Natrix > Natrix helvetica. The sequence goes on along the minus strand of JAKRSI010000572.1, from coordinate 176,041 downwards.
TTACACTCACACTTCAAGTGCTCACACACACACACACCACACCACTCCAGCCCCTCTGCCTCTTCCCTCTTCCTGGATTCACTCAGACGTTTTTAAAACTCACAGCCTGTGTGCACACACACACACTTCACAGCCCCTGCCTCTTCCCCTCTCCTGGATTCCTGGATTCACTCAGACGGTTTTAAAACTCACAGCCTGTGCACACACACACACACACACTCAGACACTTTTAAAAACTCACACCTTGCACACACACACACTTCCCCCTGCCTCTTCCCTCTTCCTGGATTCACTCAGACGTTTTTAAAACTCACAGCCTGTGCACACACACACACACTTCCAGCCCCTCTGCCTCTTCCCTCTTCCTGGATTCACTCAGACGTTTTTAAACTCACAGCCTGTGCACACACACACACACTTCAGCCCCCTGCCTCTTCCCTCTTCCTGGATTCACTCAGACGTTTTTTTAAAACTCACAGCCTGTGCACACACACACACACACACACAGCCCCTCTGCCTCTTCCCTCTTCCTGGATTCACTCAGACTTTTTTAAACTCACAGCTGTGCACACACACACACACTTCCAGCCCTCTGCCTCTTCCCTCTTCCTGGATTCACTCAGACACTTTTTAAACTCACAGCCTGTGCACATTTCACACACTTCCAGCCCCTCTCTCCTCTTCCCTCTTCCTGGATTCACTCAGACGTTTTTTAAAACTCACAGCCTGCACACACACACACACACCACACACACACACCCCTCACTTCCCTCTTCTTCCTCTTCCTGATTTCACTCAGACATTTTTTTAAAACTCACAGCCTGTGCACACACACACACACTTCCAGCACCCTCTGCCCTCTCCCTCTTCCCTCTCCCTCGGATTCACTCAGACGTTTTTTTTAAAACTCACAGCCTGCACACACACGCAGACTCTTGCAGCCCCTCTGCCTCTTCCCTCTTCCTGGATTCACTCACACATTTTAAAACTCACAGCCTGTGCACACACACACACTTCCAGCCCCTCTGCCTCTTCCCTCTTCCTGGATTCACTCAGACGTTTTTTAAAACTCACAGCCTGTGCACACACACACACACTTCCAGCCCCTCTCTGCCTCTTCCCTCTTCCTGGATTCACTCAGACGGTTTTTTTAAAAACTCACAGCCTGTGCACACACACACACAGCCCTCACATTCACTCAGACACACTCACACTTGCACATCCACTTCTGCCCCTCTGCCTCTTCCTCTTCCTGGATTCACTCAGACGTTTTTTAAAACTCACAGCCTGTGCACACACACACACTTCCACCAGCCCCTCTGCCTCTTCCTTCCCTCTTCCTGGATTCACTCAGACGGTTCTAAACTCACAGCCTGTGCACACACACACACTTCCAGCCCCTCTGCCTCTTCCCTCTTTCCTGGATTCACTCAGACCACAGCCTGTGCACAGGCACTGCACACCACACTTCAGCCCCTCTCCTCTTCCCTCTTCTTTCCTGGATTCACTCAGACGTTTTTAAAACTCACAGCCTGTGCACACACACACACACACTTCCAGCCCCTCTGCCTCTTCCTCTTCTTCCTGGATTCACTCAGACGGTTTTTAAAACTCACAGCCTGTGCACACACACACACACTTCAAGCCCCTCTGCCTCTTCCCTCTTCCTGGATTCACTCAGACATTTTTTAAAACTCACAGCCTGTGCACACACACACACTTCCAGCCCCTCTGCCTCTTCCCTCTTCCTGGATTCACTCAGACGGTTTTAAAACACACAGCCGGTGCACACGCACACACTTCCAGCCCCTCTGCCTCTTCCCTCTTCCTGGATTCACTCAGACGTTTTTTTTTAAAACTCACAGTGCACACACACACACACAGCCCCTCTGCCTCTTCCCTCTTCCTGGATTCACTCACACTAAAACTCACACACTGCTTGCACCTCTTCACACACTCTCCTCTGCCTGGATTCACTCCTTTTCTGCTGGATTCACTCTTCAGACACTTTTTACTTCCACTCACACACTCAGACACACACAGTTCACACACACACTCCAGCCCCTCTGCCTCTTCCCTCTTCCTGGATTCACTCAGACCCAACTCACAGCCTGTGCACACACACACACACTTCCAGCCCCTCTGCCTCTTCCCTCTTCCTGGATTCACTCAGACGTTTTTTTCTCACAGCCTGTTTGCACACACACACACTTCCAGCCCCTCTGCCTCTTCCCTCTTCCTGGATTCACTCAGACCTTTTTAAACTCACAGCCTGTGCTTCACACACTTCCAGCCCCTCCTGCCTCTCCTCCCTCTTCCTGGATTCACTCAGACGGTTTTTTAAAACTCACAGCCTGTGTGCACACACACACTTCAGCCCCTCTGCCTCTTCCCTCTTCCTGGATTCACTCAGACATTTTTTTTTAAACACACACACCACACACCTGCACACACACACACACACTTCCAGCCCCCCTCTGCCTCTTCCTCTTCCTGGATTCACTCAGACATTTTAAAACTCACAGCCTGTGCACACACACACTTCCAGCCCCTCTGCCTCTTCCCTCTTTCTGGATTCACTCAGACGTTTTAAAACTCACAGCCTGTGCACACACACACACTTCCAGCCCCTCTGCCTCTTCCCTCTTCCTGGATTCACTCAGACATTTTAAAACTCACAGCCTGTACACACACACACACTTCCAGCCCCTCTGCCTCTTCCCTCTTCCCTGATTCACTCAGACGTTTTTAAAACTCACAGCCTGTCACACACACACACACACAGCCCCTCTGCCTGCCTCTTCCTCTTCCTGGATTCACTCAGATTCACTGGAAAAACAAAAAGATTCAAGACTCACAGCCAACTCACAGCTGTGCACACACACACACACCCAGCCCCTCTCTGCCTTCTTCCCTCTTCCTGGATTCACTCAGACGTTTTTAAAACTCACAGCCTGTGCAACACACACACACACACAGCCCCTCTGCCTCCCTTTCCTGGACTCACTCTCTTTTCTCTTCCCTCTTCCCTGGATTCACTCAGACAGTTTTTTTCTTCCTGAAACTCACAGCATGTGCACACACACACACACACACTTCCAGCCCCTCTGCCCTTCCCTCTTCCTGGATTCACTCAGACCTTTTTTAAAACATCACACACCCCTCTTCACTTCATGGATTCACTCACACACACAGCACACACACACACTTCCAGCCCCTCTGCCTCTTCCCTCTTCCTGGATTCACTCAGATATTTTAAAACTCACAACCCGGGCATACACACACACACTTCCAGCCCCTCTGCCTCTTCCCTCTTCCTGGATTCACTCAGACGTTTTAAAACTCACAGCCTGTGCACACACACACACACACACACACTTCCAGCCCCTCTGCCTCTTCCCTCTTCCTGGATTCACTCAGACATTTTAAAACTCACAGCCTGTGCACACACACACACTTCCAGCCCCTCTGCCTCTCTTCCTCTTCCTGGATTCACTCAGAGGTTTTTAAAACTCACAGCCTGTGCACACACACACACACACACACACACACTTCCAGCCCCTCTGCCTCTTCCCTCTTCCTGGATTCACTCAGACACTTTTTTAAACTCACAGCCTTTGCACAATGCACAGTTCACACACACACACACACTTCCACACCCCAGCCCCTCTGCCTCTTCCCTCTTCCTGGATTCACTCAGAGGTTTTTAAAACTCACAGCCTGTGAACACACACACAGACTTCAGCCCCTCTGCCTCGTCCCTCTTCCTGGATTTACTCAGACGTTTTTTAAAACTCACAGCAGCTGTGCACACACACACACACACTTCAGCCCCTTCCTCTCTCCCTTCTGGATTCACTCAGACTCAGTTTTTAAAAACTCACAGCCTGTGCACACACACACACACACACACACCCAGCCCCTCTGCCTCTTCCCTCTTCCTGGATTCACTCAGACAGTTTTTAAACTCACAGCCTGTGCACACACACACACACCAGCCCACTCTGCCAGCCTCTTCCCTCTTCCTGGATTCACTCAGACGTTTTTAAACTCACACCAGCACTGCACAGCACACTCAGTCTGCACACACACACACACACACTTTCTCAGCCCCTCTGCCTCTTCCCTCTTCCTGGATTCACTCAGACGTTTTTTTAAACTCACACAGCAGCTGTGCACACACACACACACTTCCAGCAGCCCCTCTGCCTCTTCCCTCTTCCTGGATTCACTCAGAGACAGGTTTTTTAAAACTCACACTCACAGCACTGTGCACACACACACACACACAGCCCCTCTGCCTCTTCCCTCTTCCTGGATTCACTCAGACGTTTTTTTAAACTCACAGCCTGTGCACACACACACACACTTTCAGCCCCTCTGCCTCTTCCCTCTTCCTGGATTCACTCAGACAGAAAGTTTAAACTCACAGCCTGTGCACACACACACACACACACACTTCCAGCCCCTCTGCCTCTTCCCTCTTCCTTCCTGGATTCACTCAGACGTTTTTAAACTCACAGCCTGTGCACACACACACTTCCAGCCCTCTGCCTTTCCCACTCAATTCACACACACAGCCTCACACCTGTTCACACACACTTCCAGCCTGCCTCTTCCCTCTTCCTGGATTCACTCAGACGATTTTTAAAACTCACACACTGTGCACACACACACACTTTCCAGCCCCTCTGCCTCTTCCCTCTTCCTGGATTCACTCAGACATTTTTAAAACTCACAGCCTGTGCACTGCACACACACACTTCCAGCCCCTCTCCTCTTCCCTCTTCCCTGGATTCACTCAGACAGAACTTTTTAAAACTCACAGCCTGTGCACACACACACACACACCAGCCCCTCTGCCTCTTCCTCTCTTCCTGGATTCACTCAGACGTTTTTAAAACTCACAGCCTGTGCACACACACACACTTCCAGCCCTCCAGCCCCTCTGCCTCTTCCCTCTTCCTGGATTCACTCAGACATTTTTTAAAACTCACACACTCACAGCCACACACACACACACACTTCACACCCCTCTCTGCCTCTTCCCTCTTCCTGGATTCACTCAGACATTTTTTTTTAAACTCACAGCCTGTGCACACACACACACACACACACCCCCCTCTGCTGCCTCTTCTTCCCTCTTCCTGGATTCACTCAGACGATTTTTTAAAACTCACAGCCTGTGCACACACACACACTTCCAGCCCCCTCTGCCTCTTCCCTCTTCCTGGATTCACTCAGACGTTTTTTAAAACTCACAGCCTGTGCACACACACACACACTTCCAGCCCCTCTCTCTCTTTCCCTCTTCCTGGATTCACTCAGACATTTTTAAACTCACAGCTGTGCACAAACACACTTCAGCCCCTCTGCCTCTTCACTCTTCCTGGATTCACAGACACTCACAGCCTGTGCACACACACACTTCCAGCCCTCTGCCTCTTCCCCTCTTCCTGGATTCACATCAGACGTTTTTTAAAACTCACAGCCTGTGCACACACACACACTTCCAGCCCTTCTGCCACCTTTCCCTCTTCCTGGATTCACTCAGACATTTTTAAAACTCACAGCCTGTGCACACACACACACACTTCCAGCCCCTCTGCCTTCCCTCTTCCTGGATTCACTCAGATGGATTCAACTCAGACCTTTTTTAAAACAGTGCACACACACACACTTCCAACTCCCTCCCCTGCCTCTCTCCCTCTTCCTGGATTCACTCAGACATTTTTTTAAAACTCACACAACTGTGCACACACACACACACAGTTCCAGCCCCTCTGCCTCTTCCCTCTTCCTGCATTCAGTCAGACGTTTTTAAACTCACAGCTTGTGCACACACACACACACTTCCACCCCTCTGCCTCTCTCCCTCTTCCTGGATTCACACACTTTTTTTAAAACTCACACCTGTGCACACCACACACTTCCAGCCCCTCTGCCTCTTCCCTCTTACTGGATTCATTCAGACATTTTTAAAACTCACAGACTGTCACATGCACAAACTAGCAGCCCCTCTGCCTCTTCCCTCTTCCTGGATTCACTCAGACAGATTAAGCCTGTGTTACTCACACACTGGTGCACACACACACACACACACTTCACAGCCTCTGCCTCTTCCTCTTCCTGGATTCACTCAGACGTTTTTAAAACTCACAGCCTGTCACACACACACACTTCCAGCCCCTCTGCCTCTTCCCTCTTCCTGGATTCACTCAGACATTTTTAAAACTCACAGCCTGTCACACTCACACACTTCCAGCCCCTCTGCCTCTTCCCTCTTCCTGGATTCACTCAGACATTTTTAAAACTCACAGCCTGTCACACTCACACACTTCCAGCCCCTCTGCCTCTTCCCTCTTCCTGGATTCACTCAGACGGTTTTTAAAACTCACAGCCTGTGCACACACACACACTTCCAGCCCCTCTGCCTCTTCCCTCTTCCTGGATTCACTCAGACATTTTTAAAACTCACAGCCTGTCACATGCACACAACTCCAGCCCCTCTGCCTCTTCCCTCTTCCTGGATACACTCAGACATTTTTAAAACTCACAGCAGCCTGTGCACACAGCACACACACACTTCAGCCCCTCTGCCTCTTCCCTCTTCCTGGGATTCACTCAGACGTTTTGAAGACTCACAGCCTGTGCACAACACACACTTCAGCCTTGCCCTCTTCCCTCTTCCCTCTTTCTGGATTCTCAGACGTTTTTAAAACTCACAGCCTGTGCACACACACACACACTTCCAGCCTTCCTCCTCTCTCTTCCCTCTTCCTGGATTCACTCAGACGTTTTTAAAACTCACAGCAGCCTGCACACACACACACACTCACATTCACTCAGACTTTTTAAAACACAGCACTGCACACACCACACTTCCCAGCCCCTCTGCCTCTTCCCTCTTCCTGGATTCACTCAGACATTTTTTTAAAACTCACAGCCTGTGCACACACACACACACTTCCAGCCCCCTCTGCCTCTTCCCTCTTCCTGGATTCACTCAGACGTCAAACTCACACACACTTCACACACACACACACACACACACACACACAACCAGCCCTCTCCCTCTTCCCTCTTCCTGGATTCACTCAGACTTTTTAAAACTCACAGCTTGTGCACACTTACACACACACACACACTTCCAGCCCCTCTCCTCTTTCCCTCTTCCTGGATTCACTCAGACAGTGTTTTAAAACTCACAGCCTCTTCACACACACACTTCACACACCACTTCCAGCCCCTCTGCCTCTTCCCTCAGTTCCTGGATTCACTCAGATTTTTTTTAAAACACACAGCTGCACACACACACACACACACACACACTGGCACACCTCCACTCCCCTCTGCCTCTTCCCTCTTCCTGGATTCACTCAGATTTTTTTAAAACTCACAGCCTGTGCACACACACACACACTCCAGCCCCTCTGCTCTTCCCTCTTCCTGGATTCACTCACCACACACACACACACTTCCAGCCCCCTCTGCCTCTTCCCTCTTCCTGGATTCACTCAGACGTTTTTAAAACTCACAGCCTGTGCACACACACACACTTCAGCAGCCCTCTGCCTCTTCCCTCTCTTCCTGGATTCACTCAGACATTTTAAAACTCACAACCTGTGCACAGCACACACTTCCAGCCCCTCTGCCTCTTCCCTCTTCCTGGATTTCACTCAGAGGATTTTTAAAACTCACAGCCTGTGCACACACACACACACACACACACTTCCAGCCCCTCTGCCTCTTCCCTCTTCCTTCCTGGATTCACTCAGACAGTTTTTAAAACTCACAGCCTGTGCACACAACACACACACACACACTCCACACCTCACACCCACTTTCCCTCCCTCTGCCTCTTCCCTCTTCCTGGATTCACTCAGACAGTTTTTTTAAAACTCACAGCCTGTGCACACACACACAACACTTCCAGCCCCTCTGCCTCTTCCCTCTTCCTGGATTCACTCAGACACCTTTTTAAAACTCACAGCTTGCACAAACACTTCAGCCCCTCCACCTCTTCCCTGGGATTCAGACAAGACTCACAAACACACACCCACTCACACACCTTCCAGCCCCTCTGCCTCTTCCCTCTTCCTGGATTCACTCAGACGTTTTTAAAACTCACAGCCTGTGCACACACACACACCCCTCTGCCTCTTCCCTCTTCCTGGATTCACTCAGACACTTTTTAAAACACTGTGCACAGGCACTTCCAGCCCCTCTGCCTCTTCCTCTTCCTGGATTCACTCAGAAGGTTTTTAAAACTCAAAGCCTGTGCACACACACACACTTCCAGCCCCTGTGCCTCTTCCCTCTACCTGGATTCACAAACAGGTTTTTAAAACTCACAGCCTGTGCACAAAAACACACCTACAGCCCGTCAGCCTCTTCCCCTTCCTCCTGGATTCACTCAGACACAAACTCACAGCCTGTGCACACACACACACTTCCAGCCCCTCTGCCTGCCTCTTCCCTCTTCCTGGATTCACTCAGACGTTTTTTTAAAACTCACAGCCTGTGCACACACACACACACACTTCCAGCCCCTGCCTCTTCCCTCTTCCTGGATTCACTCAGACAGTTTTTTTTTCAAACTCTCAAGCCTCTGCACACACACACACACACACACACACACTCACCTCTCTGCCCCTCTGCCTCTTCCCTCTTCCTGGATTCACTCAGAGTTTTTTTAAAACTCACAGCCTGTGCACACACACACACACACTCCAGCCCCTCTGCCTCTTCCCTCTTCCTGGATTCACTCAGACGTTTTTTTAAAACTCACAGCCTGTGCACACACACACACACTTCCAGCCCCTCTGCCTCTTCCCTCTTCCTGGATTCACTCAGACAGACGTAAAACTCACAGCCTGTGCACACACACACACACTTCCAGCCCCTCTGCCTCTTCCTCTCTTCCTGGATTCACTCAGACTTTTTAAACTCACAGCCTCACACAGGTTTCACTTTCTGTTTCCTTCTTCCTGGATTCACACTCACAGCACACAGCTTAAACACACACACTTCCAGCCCCTCTGCCTCTTCCCCTTCCTGGATTCACTCAGACTTTTTTCAAAACTCACAGACTCACACAGATTTCAGCTGGACTCACAGACACTTTTAAACACAGCCTGTGCACACACACACTTCCAGCTCCCTCTGCTCTCTTCCCTCCTTCTTCTGGATTCACTCAGACGGTTTTTAAGACTCACAGCCTGTGCACACACACACACACTTCCAGCCCCTCTGCCTCTTCCCTCTTCCCTCTTCCTCAGACCTTTTTTCTCAGACTTTTTTTTTTAAAACACAGCCTGTGTACACACACACACACTTTCACACCCCTCTCTGCCCCTCTTCTGCCTCTTCCCTCTTCCTGGATTCACTCAGACGGTTTTTAAAACTCACAGCCTGTGCACACACACACACACACCCCTCTGCCAGCTCTCTCCTCTTCCCCTCTTCCTGGATTCACTCAGACGTTTTTAAAACTCACAGCCTGCACACACACACACACTTCCAGCCCCTCTGCCTGCCTCTTCCCTCTTCCTGGATTCACTCAGACGGTTTTTAAAACTCACAGCACTGCACACACACACTTCCAGCCCCTCCTGCCTCTTCCCTCTTTCCTGGATTCACTCAGACCTTTTTTAAACTCACAGCCTGTGCACACAAATTCACACTTCACAGCCCCTCTGCCTCTTCCCTCTTCCTGGATTCACTCAGACCTTTTTAAAACTCACAGCCTGTGCCACACACACACACACACCACTTCCAGCCCCTCTGCCTCTTCCCTCTTCCTGGATTCACTTCACTCAGAGATTTTTAAAACTCACTCACAGCCTGTGCACACACACACACACTCCAGCCCCTGCCCTCTTCCCTCTTCCTGGATTCACTCAGATCGTTTTTAAAACTCACAGCCTGTGCACACACACACACTTCCAGCCCCTCTGCCTCTTCCCTCTTCCTGGATTCACTCAGACGTTTTTAAAAACTCACAGCCTGTGTGCACACACACACACTTCCACCCCTCTCTGCCTCTTCCCTCTTCCTGGATTCACTCAGACTTCACGTTTTTTTAAACTCACAGCCTGTGCACACACACACACACACTTCCAGCCCTCTGCTCTTCCCTCTCCTTCCTGGATTCACTCAGACGTTTTTAAAAAACTCACAGCCTGTGCACAGACACACACCAGCCCTGCACACTCTTCATTCCAGACACTTTTTCCAGCTTGCCAACTCTTTCCCTCTTCCTCTTCCTCTTCCTTTCACTCAGACGTTTTTAAATCACAGCCTGTGCACACACACACACACACACCAGCCCCTCTGCCTCTTCCCTCTTCCTGGATTCACTCAGACGTTTTTTTTAAACTCACAGCCTGTGCACAGCACACACACACACTTCCAGCCCCTCTGCCTCTTCCCTCTTCCTGGATTCACTCAGACCTTTTTAAAACTCACAGCCTGTGCACACACAGCCCCTTTTTCAAAGACTTCATTCACTCAGACACAAACTCACAGCCTTGCACAGGGACACACACACTCCAGCCCCTCTGCTCTCTCTCTCTTCCTGGATTCACTCAGACAGATTTTTTTAAAACTCACAGCCACACAGGAACACACACACACCAGCCCCTCTGCACACCCTCACACTCACAAAACTCACACACTTGCACACACACACTTCCAGCCCTCTCTCCTCTTCCTCTTCCTGGATTCACTCAGACTTTTAAAACTCACAGCCTGTGCACACACACACTTCCAGCCCCTCTGCCTCTTCCCTCCTCTTCCTGGATTCACTCAGACGTTTTTTAAACTCACAGCTGGTGCACACATCACACACACACTTCCAGCCCCTCTGCCTCTTCCCTTTCTGGATTCACTCAGAGACGTTTTTTTAAACTCACAGCCTGTGCACACACACACACTTCCAGCCCCTCTCCCCTCTTCCCTCCTCTTCCTGGATTCACTCAGACGTTTTTTAAAACTCACAGCTGTTTTACAACACACACACAGCCCACTCTCCACCAGCACTCCAGCCTCTTCTTCCTCTTCCTGGATTCACTCAGACATTTAAAACTCACAGCCTGTGCACACTCACACTTCCACCCTCTGCCTCCTTCCCTCTTCCTGGATTCACTCAGACAGTTTTTAAAAACTCACACAGTGCACACACTCACTTCCAGCCCCCTCTGCCTCTTCCCTTCCTGGATTCACTCAGACGTTTTTAAAACTCACAGCCTGTGCACACACACACACACACTTCCAGCCCCTCTGCCTCTCCCTCTTCCTGGATTCACTCAGATTTTTTTAAAACTCACAGCCTGCTGCACACACACACACTTCCCAGCCTGCCTCCTCACTTCCTGGATTCACTCAGACACACTTTTTAAAACTCACACAGTGCACACACACACTTCCAGCCCCTCTGCCTCTTCCCTCTTCCTGGATTCACTCAGACGTTTTTTTTTAAAACTCACAGCCTGTGCACACACACACACACACACCTTCAGCCCCTCTGCCTCTTCCCTCTTCCTGGATTCACTCAGACGTTTTTAAAACTCACAGCTGTGCACACACACACACTTCCAGCCCCTCTGCCTCTTCCCTCCTTCCTGGATTCACTCAGACAGTTTTAAAACTCACAGCCTGTGCACACCACACACTTCCAGCCCCTCTGCCTCTTCCCTCTTCCTGGATTCACTCAGACGTTTTTAAAACTCACAGCCTGTGCACACAGCACACAGTGGACACACACACACACCTCTTCCTCTCCTCTTTTCTCTCTCCTGGATTCACTCAGACATTTTTAAAACTCACAGCTCAGTGCACACTGCACACACTTCCAGCCCCTCTGCACTTCCCTCTTTCCTGGATTCACACACACAACACACACACCTGTGCACACACACACACTTCCAGCCCCTCTGCCTCTTCCCTCTTCCTGGATTCACTCAGACATTTTTTTAAACTCACAGCTGTGCACACACACACACTTCCAGCCCCTCTGCCTCTTCCCTCTTCCTGGATTCACTCAGACACATTTTAAAACTCACAGCCTTGCAAACTCACACTTCCAGCCCTCTGTGGATTCACAGACATTTTTTAAACTCACACACACACACACACTTCCAGCCCCTCTCTTTCCCTCTTCCTGGATTCACTCAGACTTTTTTAAACTTTTTAAACTCACTGTGCACACACACACACTTCCAGCCCCTCTGCTCTCTTCCCTCTTCCTGGATTCACTCAGACGTTTTTAAACTCACAGCCTGTGCACACACACACACTTCCAGCCCCTCTGCCTCTTCCCTCTTCCTGGATTCACTCAGACACTCACAGCCTGTCACAACTCACAAACTTTCCTGGATTCACACAGACACTGACAACAAACTCACAGCCTGTGCCACCACACACTTCCAGCCCCTCTGCCTCTTCCCTCTTCCTGGATTCACTCAGAGACGTTTTTTTAAGACTCACAGCTGTGCACACACACACTTCCAGCCCCTCTGCCCTCTTCCCTCTTCCTGGATTCACTCAGACATTTTTAAAAGACTCACAGCACAGCACACACACACACACACACACCTGCCCTGCACTTCCCCTCTTCTTCTTCTTCCTGGATTCACTCTTTTTAAAAACTCACAGCCTGTGCACACACACACACTTCCAGCCCCTCTGCCTCTTCACCTGGATTCACTCAGACGTTTTTAAAAACTCACAGCCTGTGCACACACACACACACACACCTTCCAGCCCCTCTGCCTCTTCCCTCTTCCTGGATTCACTCAGACGGTTTTTAAACTCACAGCCTGTGCACAGCACACACACTTCAGCCCCTCCCTCTGCTCTTCCCTCTTCCTGGATTCACTCAGACTTTTTTAAACTCACAGCTTGCACACACACACACACACTTCTCCAGCCCCTCTGCCTCTTCCCTCTTCCTGGATTCACTCAGACGGTTTTTAAACTCACAGCCTGTTGCACATTCACACACTTCCAGCCCTTCTGCCTCTTCCCTCTTCCTGGATTCACTCAGACGTTTTTTAAAACAGCTGTGCACACACTGTGCACACACACACTTCCAGCCCCTCTGTCTTTCCCTCTTCCTGGATTCACTCAGAGGTTTTTAAAACTCACAGCCTGTGCACAGCACACACACACACACACCCAGCCCCCCTCACACTCCTCCTGCCTCTTCCTTCCTCTCTTCCTGGATTCACTTTTTTAAAACTTTTTTAAAACTCACAGCCTGTGCACACACACACTTCCAGCCCCTCTGCTTCTTCCCTGCTCCTGGATTCACTCAGAGGATTTTTAAAACTTACAGCCTGTGCACACACATACACTTCCAGCCCCACTGCCTCGTCCCTCTTCCTGGATTCACTCAGACAAAACTCACAGCCTGTGCACAGCACACACACTTCCAGCCCCTTCCTCTTCCCTCTTCCTCCTGATTCATTCTCAGACTTTTTAAAACTCACAGCCTGGTTTTTACAGCCTGTGCACACACACAGTGGAAACACACAGCTGTGCACACACCACTTCCAGCCCCTCTGCCTCTTCCTCTTCCTGGATTCACTCAGACACTTTTTTAAAACTCTCAGCCTGTGCACACACACACTTCAGCACCCCTGCCTCTTCCCTCTTCCTGGATTCACTCAGACGGTTTTTTTAAAACTCACAGCTGTGCACACTTTTTCACACTTCAAGCCCCTCTGCCTCTCCCTCTTCCTGGATTCACTCAGATTTTTTAAAACTCACAGCCTGTGCACACACACACACTTCCAGCCCCTCTGCCTCTTCCCTCTTCCTGGATTCACTCAGACGGTTTTTAAAACTCACAGCCTGTGCACACACAGACACACTTCAAGCCCCTCTGCCTCTTCCCTCTTCCTGGATTCACTCAGACTTTTTAAGACTCACAGACTTTTTACAGCTCACACACCTGTGCACACACACACACACACACACACTTCCAGCCCCTCTGCCTCTTCCCCTTCCTGGATTCACTCAGATTTTTTTAAAACTCACAGCCTGTGTGCACACACACACACACACACACACACACAGCCCCTCCCCTCTTCCTCTTCCCTCTTCCTGGATTCACTCAGACATTTTAAACTCACAGTTTTTCAAACTCACAGCCCTCTGCACTGTGCACACACACACACTTCCACCCCTTTCCAGCCCTCTGCCTCCCTCTTCCTGGATTCACTCAGACGTTTTTTAAAACTCACAGCCTGTGCACACACACACACACACACCAGCCCCTCTGCCCCTCTCTGCCTCTTCCCTCTTCCTGGATTCACTCAGACGGTTTTTAAACTCACAGCCTGTGCACACACACACACACACTTCCAGCCCCTCTGCTCTTCCCTCTTCCTTCCTGGATTCACTCAGACGTTTTTAAAACTCACAGCCTGTGCACACACACACACTTCTTCAGCCCCCTCTCTCCCTCTTCCCTCTTCCTGGATTCACTCAGACGTTTTTTTAAACTCACAGCCTGTGCACATCACACACACACACACCACACATTCCAGCCCCTCTGCCTCTTCCCTCTTCCTGGATTCACTCAGACGTTTTTAAAACTCACAGCCTGTGCACACACACACACTTCCAGCCCCTGTGCCTCTTCCCTCTTCCTGGATTCACTCAGATGTTTTTAAAACTCACAGCCTGTGCACAGGCACACACTTACAACCCTCTGCCTCTTCCCTCTTCCTGGATTCACTCAGACACTCACAGCCTGTGCACATCCACACACACTCCACACCCCTCTCCAGCCTCTTCCCTCTTCCTGGATTCACTCAGACGTTTTTAAAACTCACAGCCTGTGTGCACACTTCAGCCCCTCTCACACATTCACAGAGTTTTTAAAAACTCACAGCCTGTGCACACACACACACACTTCCAGCCCCTCTGCCTCTTCCCTCTTCCTGGATTCACTCAGACACTCAGATTTTTTTAAAACTCACAGCCTGTGCACACACACACACACACTTCAGCCCCTCTGCCTCTTCCCTCTTCCTGGATTCACTCAGACATTTTAAAACTCACAGCCTGTGCACACACACACACTTCCAGCACCTCTGCCTCTTCCCTCTTCCTGGATTCACTCAGAGACTTTTTCAAGCCTGTGCACACACACACACTCCAGCCCTCACACCCTCTTCTGGATTCACAGCACAAACTTCACAGCTGCCACCACACTTCCAGCCCCTCTGCCTCTTCCCTCTTCCTCTCCTGGATTCACTCAGACGTTTTTTTAAACTCACAGCCTGTGCACACACACACACACACTTCCAGCCCCTCTGCCTCTTCCCTCTTCCTGGATTCACTCAGACGGTTTTTAAAACTCACAGCACTGTGCACACTCACACACACAGCCCCTCTGCCTCTTCCCTCTTCCTGGATTCACTCAGACCTCACAGCCTGTGTGCACACACACACTTCCAGCCCCTCTGCCTCTTCCCTCTTCCTGGATTCACTCAGACACGTTTTTTAACTCACACAGCCTGTGCACACACACACACACCTTCCAGCCCCTCTGCCTCTTCCCCTCTTCCTGGATTCACTCAGACAGTTTTTAAAACTCACAGCCTGTGCACACACACACACTTCCAGCCCTCTGCCTCTTCCCTCTTCCTGGATTCACTCAGACACTTTTTTAAAACTCACAGCCTGTGCACATCACACACACACTTCCAGCCCCTCTGCCTCTTCCCTCTTCCTGGATTCACTCAGACTTTTTTTTTTAAAACTCACAGCCTGTGCACACACACACACACTTCCAGCCCCTCTCTGCCTCTTCCCTCTTCCTGGATTCACTCAGACGTTTTTAAAACTCACAGCCTGTGCACACACACACACACAACTTCCAGCCCCTCTGCCTCTTCCCTCTTCCTGGATTCACTCAGACGGTTTTTTAAAACTCACAGCTGTTGTGCACACACACACACACTTCCAGCCCCTCTCTGCCTCTCCCCTCTTCCTGGATTCACTCAGACGTTTTTTAAAACTCACAGCCTGTGCACACACACACTTTCCAGCCCCTCTGCCTCTTCCCTCTTCCTGGATTCACTCAGACGTTTTTTAAAACTCACAGCCTGTGCACACACACACACACACTTCCAGCCCCTCTGCCTCTTCCCTCTTCCTGGATTCACTCAGACGTTTTTAAAACTCACAGCCTGTGCACACACACACACTTCAGCCCCTCTGCTCCTCTTCCCTCTTCCTGGATTCACTCAGACACTCACAGCCTGTGCACAGCACACTTCCAGCCCCTCTGCCTCTTCCCTCTTCCTGGATTCACTCAGACGGTTTTTAAAACTCACAGCCTGTGCACACACACACACACACAACCACTTCAGCCCCTCTCTGCCTCTCCCTCTTCCTGGATTCACTCAGACGTTTTTTTTAAAACTCACAGCCTGTGCACACACACACACACCAGCCCCCCTCTGCCTCTTCCCTCTTCTGGATGGATTCACTCAGACTTTTTTAAAACTCACAGCCTGTTCACAGCACAAGAACACACACACCCTCTGCCACTTCCCTCTTCATTCACACTCTCACTCAAGCCTCTGGACACTCACTCCAGCCTCTGCCTTTCCCTTTCCTGGATTCACTCAGACGTTTTTTTAAACTCACAGCCTGTGCACAGGGACACACACACTTCCAGCCCTCTCCTGCCTCTCCCTCTTCCTGGATTCACTCAGACGTTTTTTAAAACTCACAGCCTGTGCACACACACACACTTCCAGCCCCTCTGCCTCTTCCCTCTTCCTCTTCCTGGATTCACTCAGACGTTTTTAAACTCACAGCCTGTGCACACACACACACACACACCACCCCTCCAGCCCTCTGCCTCTTCCCTCTTCCTGGATTCACTCATTTAAGACTCAAGCCTGTGCACAGACACACACTTCAGCCCCTCTGCCTTTTTTCCTGGATTCACTCACGTTTTTTAAAAACTCACAGCCTGTGCACACACACACACACACTCCCCCCTCTGCCTCTTCCCTCTTCCTGGATTCACTCAGACGTTTTTAAAACTCACAGCCTGTGCACACACACACACTTCCAGCCCCTCTGCCTCTTCCCTCTTCCTGGATTCACTCAGACGTTTTTAAAACTCACAGCCTGTGCACACACACACACACTTCCAGCCCCTCTGCCTCTTCCCTCTTCCTGGATTCACTCAGACATTTTTAAAACTCACAGCTGTGCACAGCACACACTTTCAGCCCCTCTGCCTCTTCCCTCTTCCTGGATTCACTCAGAGGTTTTTAAAACTCACAGCCTGTGCACACACACACACTTCAAGCCCCTCTGCCTCTTCCCTCTTCCTAGATTCACTCAGACATTTTAAAACTCACAGCCTGTGCACACACACACACACTTCCAGCCCCTCTGCATTTTCCCTCTTCCTGGATTCACTCAGACGTTTTTAAAACTCACTCACAGCCTGTGCACACACACACACACTTCCAGCCTCTCTGCCTCTTCCCTCTTCCTGGATTCACTCAGACGTTTTAAAACTCACAGCCTGTGCACACACACACACACTTCCAGCCCCTCTGCCTCTTCCCTCTTCCTGGATTCACTCAGACAGATTTTTTTAAACTCACAGCCTGTGCACACACACACACACACTCCAGCCCCTCTGCCTCTTCCCTCTTCCTGGATTCACTCAGACTTTTTGAACTCACAGCAGCACACACACACACACTTCCAGCCCTCTTTTCACTCAGACGTTTTTAAACTCACAGCCTGTGCACACACACACACTTCCAGCCCCTCTCTTCCTTTTCCTCTCCTGGATTCACTCAGACGTTTTCTCACAGCCTGTGCACACACACACACACTTCCAGCCCCTCTGCCTCTTCCCTCTTCCTGGATTCACTCAGACTCAGACATTTTTAAAACTCACAGCCTGTGCACACACACACACACACACACACACTTCCAGCCCCTCTCTCTCTTCCCTTCCTGGATTCACTCAGACGGTTTTTTAAAACTCACAGCCTGTGCACACACACACACACCCAGCCCCTCTGCCTCTTCCCTCTTCCTGGATTCACTCAGACTGGTTTTAAAACTCACAGCCTGTTTTTCACACACACTTTTCAGCCCTCTCTGCCTCTTCCCTCTTCCTGGATTCACTCAGACGTTTTTTAAACTCACAGCTGTGTGCACACACACACACTCCAGCCCCTCTGCCTCTCTCCCTCTTCCTGGATTCACTCAGACGTTTTTAAAACTCACAGCCTGTGCACATCACACACACACACACTTCCAGCCCCTCTGCCTCTTCCCTCTCCCCGGATTCACACTCAGACGGTTTTTAAAACTCACAGCCTGTGCACACACACACACTTCCACACTTCCAGCCCCTCCTCTCTTCCCTCTTCCTGGATTCACTCAGACACATTTTTAAAACTCACAGCTGTGCACACACACACACACACACACACAGCACTTCTGCCTCTCCTCCTCTTCCTCCCCTCTTCCTGGATTCACTCAGAGACATTTTTTTAAAACTCACAGCCTGTGCACACACACACACACACACCCCAGCCCCTCTGCCTCTTCCCTCTTCCTGGATTCACTCAGACGTTTTTAAAACTCACAGCCTGTGCACACTCACACACTTCCAGCCCCTCTGCCTCTCTTCCCTCTTCCTGGATTCACTCAGACATTTTTTTTAAAACTCACAGCCTGTGCAGCACACACACACACCCACTCACAGCCTCTTCCTGGATTCACTCAGACACAGTGGGCACACACACACCTTCCAGCCCTCTGCCTCTTCCCTCTTCCTGGATTCACTCAGACGTTTTTAAAACTCACAGCCTGTGCACATCACACACACCAGCCCCCTGCCTCTTCCCTCTTCCTGGATTCACTCAGATCAAAACACTCACTTTTTAAGACTCACAGCCTGGTGCACACATCACACACTTCCAGCCCCTCTCCCTCTTCCCTCTTCCTGGATTCACTCAGAGACGTTTTAAAACTCACAGCCTGTGCACACACACACACTTTCCAGCCCCTCTGCCTCTTCCCTCTTCCTGGATTCACTCAGACGTTTTTAAAACTCACAGCCTGTGACACACACACACACACTTCCAGCCCCTCTGCCTCTTCCCTCTTCCTGGATTCACTCAGACGTTTTTTAAAACTCACAGCCTGTGCACACACACACACACACACTTCCAGCCCCTCTGCCTCTTCCTTCTTCCTGGATTCACCCAGACGGTTTTAAGACACACAGCCTGTGCACAGGTGCACACACACACACACACACACACTTCCACCCCTCTGCCTCTTCCCTCTTCCTGGATTCACTCAGACGGTTTTTAAAAACTCACAGCCTGTGTGCACATCACACACACTTCCAGCACCTCTGCCTCTTCACCTCTTCCTGGATTCACTCAGACATTTTTAAAACTCACAGCCTGTGCACAGCACACACTTCCAGCCCCTCTGCCTCTTCCCTCTTCCTGGATTCCCCTTTTTAAACTCCAGCCTCTTCTGGATTCACTCAGATTTTTTTGAAACTCACACACAGCCTGTGCACACACACACACACACACACACACCACACCTCCCCCTCCTCTCCTCTTCCCTCTTCCTGGATTCACTCAGACATTTTTTAAAACTCACAGCCTGTGGTGCACACACACACACACACACACCCCCCTCTGCCTCTGCCTTCCCTCTTCCTGGATTCACTCAGACGTTTTTAAAACTCACAGCCTGTGCACAGGCACACACTTACAACCCTCTGCCTCTTCCCTCTTCCTGGATTCACAGACACTCACACTGTCTGCAGCCCCTCTCCACTCCTCTCCCTCTTCCTGGATTCACTTCAGACTCAGAATTTTTAAAACTCACAGCCTGTGCACACACACACACACTTCCAGCCCCACACTCAGCCCCTCTGCCCTCTTCCTCTTCCTGGATTCACTCAGACAGTTTTTTTAAACTCACAGCCTGTGCACACACACACACTTCCAGCCCCTGTGCCTCTTCCCTCTTCCTGGATTCACTCAGACCGTTTTTAAAACTCACAGCCTGTGCACATGCACACACACACACTTCCAGCCCCTCTGCCTCTTCCCTCTTCCTGGATTCACTCAGACATGTTTTTTTAAACTCACAGCCAGCCTGTGCACACACACACACACACACACACACACACACACACCACCCTCTGCCTCTTCCCTCTTCCTGGATTCACTCAGACGTTTTTTAAAACTCACAGCCTGTGCACACACACACACACTTCCAGCCCCTCTGCCTCTTCCCTCTTCCTGGATTCACTCAGACGGTTTTTTAAAACTCACAGCCTGTGCACACACACACACACACTTCCAGCCCTCTCTGCCTCTTCCTCTTCCTGGATTCACTCAGACATTTTTTTAAAACTCACACAGCCTGTGCACACACACACACACACTTCAGCCCCTCTGCCTCTTCCCTCTTCCTGGATTCACTCAGACGTTTTTAAAAACTCACAGCCTGTGCACACACACACACACACACAACACTTCAGCCCCTCTGCCTCTTCCCTCTTCCTGGATTCACTCAGACGTTTTTAAAAAACTCACAGCCTGCCTGTGCACACACACACACACACTTCCAGCCCCTCTGCCTCTTCCCTCTTCTTCCTGGATTCACTCAGACGTTTTTAAAACTCACACAGCCTGTGCACACACACACACACACTTACAACCCTCTGCCTCTTCCCTCTTCCTGGATTCACACAGACGTTTTTAAAAACTCACAGCCTGTGCACAGACACACACACTTTCCAGCCCCTCTGCCTCTTCCCTCTTCCTGGATTCACTCAGACATTTTTTAAAACTCACAGCCTGTGCACACACAGCACACACACTTCTTCCCCCCCTCTGCCTCTTCCCTCTTCCTGGATTCACTCAGACGTTTTTTTTAAACTCACAGCCTGTGCACACACACACACACTTCCAGCCCCTCTGCCTCTCTTCTCTTCCCTGGATTCACTCAGACGTTTTTTAAAACTCACAGCCTGTGCACACACACACACTTGCATGCCCCTCTGCCTCTCTGCCCCTCTTCCTGGATTCACTCAGAGAGACTTTTTAAAACTCACAGCCTGTGCACAGGGACACACACACACTTCCAGCCCCTCTGCCTCTTCCCTTCCCTCTTCCTGGATTCACTCAGACGTTTTTAAAACTCACACACTGTGTGCAAAACTCACACAAGTTCACACACACACACTTTCCAGCCCCTCTGCCTCTTCCCTCTTCCTGGATTCACTCAGACACTTTTTTAAAACTCACAGCCTGTGCACACACACACACACACACCAGCCCCTCTGCCTCTTCCCTCCCTCTTCCTGGATTCACTCAGACGTTTTTTAAAACTCACAGCCTGTGCACACACACACACACTTCCAGCCCCTCTGCCTCTTCCCTCTTCCTGGATTCACTCAGACGGTTTTTAAAACTCACAGCAGCTGTGTGCACACACACACACACACCAGCCCCTCTGCCTCTTCCCTCTTCCTGGATTCACTCAGACGTTTTTAAAACTCACAGCCTGTGTGCACACACACACACACTTCCAGCCCCTCTGCCTCTTCCCTCTTTCCTGGATTCACTCAGACAGACAAAACTCACAGCAGCTGTGCACACACACACACACTTCCAGCCCCTCTGCCTCTTCCCTCTTCCTGGATTCACTCAGATGTTTTTTAAAACTCACAGCCTGTGCACACACACACACACTTCCAGCCCCTCTGCCTCTTCCCTCTTCCTGGATTCACTCAGACGTTTTTTAAAACTCACAGCCTGTGCACACCACACACTTTTCAGCCCCTCTGCCTTGTTCTCACTTCCTGGATTCACTCAGACTTTTTTTAAAAACACAGCTGGTGCACAACACACACACACTCACACACACTTCCACCCCCACTTCCAGCCCTCTGCCTCTCTTCCTGGATTCACTCAGTCAGACACTTTTTAAACTCACAGCCTGTGCACAACACACACACACACACACACACTTCCAGCCCCTGCTGCTCTTCCCTCTTCCTGGATTCACTCAGACATTTTTAAAACTCACAGCCTGTCACACTCACACACTTCCAGCCCCTCTGCCTCTCTTCCCTCTTCCTGGATTCACTCAGACATTTTTAAAACTCACAGCCTGTGCACACACACACACACTTCAGCCCCTCTGCCTCTTCCCTCTTCCTGGATTCACTCAGACGGTTTTTAAAACTCACAGCCTGTGCACACACACACACCCTTCCAGCCCCTCTGCCTCTTCCCTCTTCCTGGATTCACTCAGACGTTTTTAAAAAACACAGCCTGTGCACACACACACACACTCCAGCCCCCTGCCTCTTCCCCTCTTCCTGGATTCACTCAGACGTTTTTAAAACTCACAGCCTGTGCACAACACACACACTTCCAGCCCCTCTGCCTTTCCCCTTCCTTCCCAGACCTGGATTTTTAAAACTCACAGCCTTTCACACTCAGACTTTTTTTCAGACAAAAACTCACAGCCTGTGCACACACACACACACACTTCCAGCCCCTCTGCCTCTTCCCTCTTCCTGGATTCACTCAGACGGTTTTTTACTCACTCACAGCCTGTGCACACACACACACACTTCCAGCCCCTCTGCCTCTTCCCTCTTCCTGGATTCACTCAGACGTTTTTTAAACTCACAGCCTGTGCACATCACACACACTCACACAGCCCCTCTGCCTCTTCCCTCTTCCTGGATTCACTCAGACACTCCTTTTAAAACTCACAGCCTTTGTGCACACACACACACACTTCAGCCCCTCCAGCCACTCTTCCTGGACTCACAGCCTTCCACACACACCTTTTTCTTCCCTCTTCCTGGATTCACTCACAGGAAACTCACAGCCTGTGCACAGCACACACACACTCAGCCCCTCTGCCTCTTCTTCCTCTTCCTGGATTCACCTCAGACATTTTTAAAACTCACTCCTTCCCACACTCTTCCAGCCCCTCTCCTCTTCCCTCTTCCTGGATTCACTCAGACACACTTAAACTCACAGCTGTGCTGCATGCACACACACTTCCAGCCCCTCTGCTCTCTTCCCTCTTCCTGGATTCCTCTCCTGGATTCATCAGACGTTTTTTAAACTCAGACTGGAACTCACAGCACACACACACACACACACACTTCCAGCCCCTCTGCCTCTTCCCTCTTCCTGGATTCACTCAGACGTTTTTTAAACTCACAGCCTGTGCACACACACACACACACTTCCAGCCCCCCTCTGCCTCTTCCCTCTTCCTGGATTCACTCAGACGTTTTTAAAACTCACAGCCTGTGCACACACACACACACTTTCCAGCCCCTCTGCCTCTTCCCTCTTCCTGGATTCACTCAGACGGTTTTAAAACTCACAGCCTGTGCACACACACACACACTTCCAGCCCCTCTGCCTCTTCCCTCTTCCTGGATTCACTCAGACGTTTTTAAAACTCACAGCCTGTGCACACACACACACACTTCCAGCCCCTCTGCCTCTCCCTCTTCCTGGATTCACTCAGACATTTTTTAAAACTCACAGCCTGTGCACACACACACACACTTCCAGCCCCTCTGCCTCTTCCCTCTTCCTGGATTCACTCAGAGGTTTTTTTTAAACTCACAGCCTCATGCACCACACACACACACACTCACAGCCCCTCTGCCTCTTCCCTCTTTCCTGGATTCACTCAGACAGTTTTTTAAACTCACAGCCTGTGCACAGCACACACTTCCAGCCCCTCTGCCTCTTCCCTCTTCCTGGATTCACTCAGACAGACGTTTTTTAAAACTCACAGCCTGTGCACAGCACACACACTTCCAGCCACTGCACAGGATTCACTCAGACATTAAAACTCACAGCCTGTGCACCATCACTTCCAGCCCCTCTTCCTCTTCCCTCTGGGATTCACTCAGACACTTTTTAAACTCACAGCCTGCACACAGGTGCACACACACACTCCCACACACTTCCAGCCCCTGCTGCCTCTTCCCTCTTCCTGGATTCACTCAGGATTTTTTACTCAGATGATTTTTTTAAAACTCACAGCCTGTGCACAGCACACACACACACTTCCAGCCCCTCCAGCCCCTCTTCCCCCTCCTTCCTGGATTCACTCAGACATTTTTTTAAAACTCACAGCCTGTGCACAGCACACACACACCAGCCCCTCTGCCTCTTCCCTCTTCCTGGATTCACTCAGACGTTTTAAAACTCACACAGCCTGTGCACACACACACACACTTCCAGCCCCTCTGCCTCTTCCCTCTTCCTGGATTCACTCAGACATTTTTTAAACTCACAGCCTGTGCACACCACACACTTCCAGCCCCTCTGCCTCTTCCCTCTTCCTGGATTCACTCAGACGTTTTTTAAAACTCACAGCCTGTGCACAGCACACACTGCACACACACACACACACCTCAACCCACACTTCCCTCTGCTGCTCTTCCCTCTTCCTGGATTCACTCAGACGTTTTTTAAACTCACAGCCTGTGCACAGCACACACACACACACTCAGCCAGCCCCTCTGCCTTCCCTCTTCCCTGGATTCACTCAGACGTTTTTAAGAACTCACAGCCTGTGCACACACACACACACACCAGCCCCTCTGCCTCTTCCCTCTTCTTCCTGGATTCACTCAGACATTTTTAAAACTCACAGCCTGTGCACAACATCACACAGCACACAATTCACAGACAAAACTCACAGCAAGCACACACACACACACTCCAGCCCCTCTGCCTCTTCCCTCTGGATTCCCTTTTTTACCTCACTCTGCACATCAACTCACTTTCCTGCTCTTTTTTCTGGAACACTCAGAGCCTTTTAAAACAGCCTGTGCACACACACACACTTTCCAGCCCCTCTGCCTCTTCCCTCTTCCTGGATCAGACGTTTTTTAAAACTCACAGCCTGTGCACACACACACACTTCCAGCCCCTCTGCCTGCCTCTCCCTCTTCCTGGATTCACTCAGACGTTTTTAAAACTCACAGCCTGTGCACACACACACACACTTCCAGCCTCTGCCACTCCCTCTTCCTGCCTCAGACTCTCACAGCCTTGCACACTGGACACTTCACTCAGACTTTTTTTCTCACAGCTGGATTCACTCAGACAAAACTCACAGCCTTGCACACACACACACTTCCAGCCCCTCTGCCTCTTCCTCTTCCTGGATTCACTCAGAGGTTTTTAAAACTCACAGCCTGTGCACACACACACACTTCCAGCCCCTCTGCCTCTTCCCTCTTCCTGGATTCACTCAGACATTTTAAAACTCACAGCCTGTGCACAGCACACACACTTCCAGCCCCTCTGCTTCTTCCCTCTTCCTGGATTCACTCAGACGTTTTTACTCACAGCCTGTGCACACACACACACACTTCCAGCCCCTCTGCCTCTTCCCTTTTCCTGGATTCATTCAGAGGTTTTTTTTAAAACTCACAGCCTGTGTGACACACACACACTTCCAGCCCCTCTGCCTCTTCCCTCTTCCTGGATTCACTCAGACATTTTTAAAACTCACAGCCTGTGCACACACCCACACACTTCCAGCCCCTCTCTGCCTCTTCCCTCTTCCTGGATTCACTCAGACACGTTTTTAAAACTCACAGCCTGTGCACACACACACACTTCCACACTTCCAGCCCCTCTGCCTCTTCCCTCTTCCTGGATTCACTCAGACGTTTTTTAAACTCACAGCCTTTTAACACTCACAGGCTGCACACAGCACACACACACAAACACTTCACAGCCCCTCTGCCTCTTCCAGCCTCTCCTCTTCCCTCTTCTTCTGGATTCACTCAGAGACGTTTTAAAACTCACAGCCTGTGCACACACACACACAACTTCCAGCCCCTCTGCCTCTTCCCTCTTCCTGGATTCACTCAGACGTTTTTAAAACTCACAGCCTGTGCACACACACACACACACAGCCCCTCTGCCTCTTCCCTCTTCCTGGATTCACTCAGAGACGGTTTTAAAACTCACAGCCTGTGCACACACACACTTCCAGCCCCTCTGCCTCCTTTCCCCTCTTCCTGGATTCACTCAGACGGTTTTAAAAACTCACAGCCTGTGCACACACACACACACACACTTCCAGCCCCTCTGCCTCTTCTCTCTTCCTGGATTCACTCAGACATTTTAAAAACTCACAGCCTGTGCACACACACACACACACACACACACACACACTTCCAGCCCCTCTGCCTCTTCCCTCTTCCTGGATTCTCTCAGAGATTTTTTTAAAACTCACAGCCTGTGCACACACACACACTTCCAGCCCCTCTGCCTCTTCCCTCTTCCTGGATTCCTCAGACGGTTTTTTAAAACTCACAGCCTGCACACACACACACACTTCACCCCTCTGCCTCTTCCTCTTCCTGGATTCCTCAGACTTTTTCAGAGACCTGTTTTTAAAAACACACAGCCTGTTTGCACACACACACACAGCACCACTCCAGCACCCTCTTCCAGCCCCTCTGCCTCTTCCCTCTTCCTGGATTCACTCAGACGTTTTTAAACTCACAGCTCAGCACACACACACACACACACCAGCCCCTCTGCCTGCCTTCCCTCTTCCTGGATTCACTCAGATTCCTGGATTTTTAAAACTCACTCAGACACTTTTAGAAAACACTCACACACACAGCCTGCCATGCACACACACACACTTCCAGCCTCTGCCTCTTCCCTCTTCCTCTTCCTGGATTCACTCAGACGTTTTTAAAACTCAAAGCCCACTTCACAGCCCCTGTGCACAACACACACACTTCCAGCAGCCCTCTCTGCCTCTTCCCTCTTCCTGGATTCACTCAGACGTTTTTAAAACTCACAGCCTGTGCACACACACACACACTTCCAGCCCTCTGCCTCTTCCCTCTTCCCTGGATTCACTCAGATTTTTTTTTCAGACTTCAAGCTGCACTCAGACTGTCACACTCACACACACACACACTTCACACCCCTCTGCCTCTTCCCTCTTCCCTCCCTCTTCTGGATTCACTCAGACACTTTTTTAAAACTCACACAGCCTGTGCACACACACACACACTTCCAGCCCCTCTGCCTCTTCCCTCTTCCTGGATTCACTCAGACAGTTTTTAAAAACTCACAGCCTGTGCACATCACACACACACCAGCCCCTCTGCCTATTCCCTCTTCCTGGAGTCACTCAGACGTTTTAAAACTCACAGCCTGCCACACGAACACACTTCCAGCCCCTCTGCCTCTTCCCTCTTCCTGGAGTCACTCAGATGTTTTTAAGACTCACAGCCTGTGCACACGCACACACTTCCAGCCCCTCTGCCTCTTCCCTCTTCCTGGATTCACTCAGACGTTTTTAAAACTCACTTAGCAACAACCACAGCACACACACACCACACACAACACACTTCCAGCCCCTCTGCCTCTTCCCTCTTCCTGGAGTCACTCAGACGTTTTTAAAACTCACAGCCTGTGCACACACACACACACTTCCAGCCCCTCTGCCTCTTCCCTCTTCCTGGATTCACTCAGACGTTTTTAAAACCCACAGCCTGTGCACACACACACACACCCAGCCCCTCTGCCCTCTTCCCTCTTCCCTCTTCTTCCTGGATTCACTCAGAAATTTTTAAACTCACAGCCTGTGCACACACACACACTCCAGCCCCTCTGCCTCTTCCCTCTTCCTCTTCCTGGATTCACTCAGACACAAAACTCACAGCCTGTGCACAACACACACTTCCAGACCCTCTGCCTCTTCCCTCTTCCTGGACACTCAGACGACAAAACTCACAGCCTGCCACACACACACACACACTTCCAGCCCCTCTGCCTCTTCCCTCTTCCTGGATTCACTCAGACGACGTTTTTTTAAACTCACAGCCTGTGCACACACACACACACACTTCCAGCCCCTCTGCCTCTTCCCTCTTCCTGGATTCACTCAGACGGTTTTTAAAACTCACAGCCTGTGTGCACAGCACACACACTTCCAGCCCCTCTGCCCTTCCCTCTTCCCTGGATTCACTCAGACAGACGTTTTTAAAAACTCACAGCCTGTGCACACACACACACACACTTCCAGCCCCTCTGCCTCTTCCCTCTTCCTCTTCCTGGATTCACTCAGACGTTTTTAAACTCAACTCACAGCCTGTGCACAGGCACACACACACTTCCAGCCCTCTGCCTTTCCCTCTTCCTGGATTCACTCAGACGGTTTTTTAACTCACAGCCTGTGCACACACTGCCCTTGCTCTTCTTCCTCTTCCTGGACACTCAGACTTTTTAAAACTCACACACAGCCTGTGCACACACACACTTCCAGCCCCTCTGCCTCTTCCCTCTTCTTCCTGGATTCACTCAGACGTTTTTAAAACTCACAGCCTGTGCACACACACACACACTTCCAGCCCCTGCCTCTTCCCTCTTCCTGGATTCTTCAATTCCACAGGTTCACTCAGACACTTTTTTAAACTCACAGACTGTGCACACAGCCTGTGCACACACACACACACTTCCAGCCCCTCTGCCTCTTTCCCTCTTCCTGGATTCACTCAGACGTTTTTAAAACTCACAGCCTGTGCACACACACACACTTCCAGCCCCTCTGCCTCTTCCCTCTTCCTGGATTCACTCAGACGTTTTTTAAAACTCACAGCCTGTGTGCACACACACACACTCCAGCCCCTCTGCCTCCTCTTCCCTCTTCCTGGATTCACTCAGACGGTTTTTTAAAACTCACAGCCTCTGCACACACACACACACACTTCAGCCCCTCTGCCTCTTCCCTCTTCCTGGATTCACTCAGACGTTTTTTAAAACTCACAGCCTGTGCACACACACACACACTTCCCAGCCCCTCTGCCTCTTCCCTCTTCCTGGATTCACTCAGACAGTTTTTAAAAAACTCACAGCCTGTGCACACACACACACACACTTCCAGCCCCTCTGCCTCTTCTTCCCTCTTCCTGGATTCACTCAGACACACACTCAAACGTTTTTTAAAACTCACAGCCTGTGCACACACACACTTCCAGCCCCTCTGCCTCTTCCCTCTTCCTGGATTCACTCAGACGATTTTTTTAAACTCACAGCCTGTGCACAGGACACACTTCCAGCCCCTCTGCCTCTTCCCTCTTCCTGGATTCACTCAGACAAAACTCACAGCCTGTGCATTCCAGCCCCTCTGAGTTCCCTCTTCCTGGATTCACTCAGACACTTTAAAAAACAGCTGTGCACAGCCTGCACACACACACACACTTCCAGCCCCTCTGCCTCTTCCCTCTTCCTGGATTCACTCAGACGTTTTTAAAACTCACAGCTGCACAGCACACACACACACCAGCCCCTCTGCCTCTTCCCTCTTCCTGGATTCACTCAGAGGTTTTTAAAACACAGCCTGTGCACACACACACACACTTCCAGCCCCCTCTGCCTCTTCCCTCTTCCTGGATTCACTCAGACGTTTTTAAACTCACACACAGCCACACACACACACACACACTCCAGCCCCTCTGCCTCTTCCCTCTTCCTGGATTCACTCAGATCACGTTTTTAAACTCACAGCAGCTCACAAACTCCACACACACAACACTTCCACACAACCCCCTGCCCTCTCCCTCTTCCTCTTCCTGATTCACTCACTCAGACGTTTTTTAAAACTCACAGCCTGTGTACACACACACACACTTCCAGCCCCTCTGCCTCTTCCCTCTTCCTGGATTCACTCAGACAGAGTTTTTAAAAACTCACTCACAGCCTGTGCACACACACACACTTTCCAGCCCCTCTGCCTCTTCCTTCTTCCTGGATTCACTCAGACGTTTTAAAACTCACAGTGAGTGAGTTTAAAACACCAGTTCTCAACCTGGATTCACTCAGACGGTTTTTAAAACTCACAGTGGACACTGTGCACACACACACACTTCCTGCCCCTCTGCCTCTTTCCCTCTTCCTGGATTCACTCAGACGGTTTTTTAAACTCACAGCCTGTGTGCACACACACACACTTCCAGCCCTCTGCCTCTTCCCTCTTCCTGGATTCACTCAGAGTTTTTTAAACTCACAGCCTGTGCACACACACACACTTCAGAGTCCTCTGCCTGGATTGTCACTAAAACCGTCTGAGTGAATCCAGGAAGAGGGAAGAGGCAGAGGGGCTGGAAGTGTGTGTGATGTGCACAGGCTGTGAGTTTTTAAAACATCTGAGTGAATCCAGGAAGAGGGAAGAGGCAGAGGGGCTGGAAGTGTGTGTGTGTGTGTGCACAGGCTGTGAGTTTTAAAAACCTCTGAGTGAATCCAGGAAGAGGGAAGAGGCAGAGGGGCTGGAAGTGTGTGGTGTGTGCACAGGCTGTGTGAGTTTTAAAAACGTCTGAGTGAATCCAGGAAGAGGGAAGAGGCAGAGGGGGGCTGGAAGTGTGTGTGTGTGTGCACAGGCTGTGAGAGTTTTAAAACCGTCTGAGTGAATCCAGGAAGAGGGAAGAGGCAGAGGAGGGGCTGGAAGTGTGTGTTGTGTGCACAGGCTGTGAGTTTTAAAAACGTCTGAGTGAATCCAGGAAGAGGGAAGAGGCAGAGGGGCTGGAAGTGTGTGTGTGTGTGCACAGGCTGTGAGTTTTAAAACGTCTGAGTGAATCCAGGAAGAGGGAAGAGGCAGAGGGGCTGGAAGTGTGTGTGATGTGCACAGGCTGTGAGTTTTAAAAACATCTGAGTGAATCCAGGAAGAGGGAAGAGGCAGAGGGGGGGCTGGAAGTGTGTGTGTGTGTGCACAGGCTGTGAGTCTTTAAAAAAATCTGAGTGAATCCAGGAAGAGGGAAGAGGGCAGAGGGGGGGCTGGAAGTGTGTGTGTGTGCACAGGCTGTGAGTTTTAAAAAACGTCTGAGTGAATCCAGGAAGAGGGAAGAGGCAGAGGGGGCTGGAAGTGTGTGTGTGCACAGCTGTGAGTTTAAAAAACCGTCTGAGAGTGAATCCAGGAAGAGGGAAGAGGCAGAGGGGCTGGAAGTGTGTGTGTGTGTGCACAGGCTGTGAGTCTTAAAAAACTCTGAGTGAATCCAGGAAGAGGGAAGAGGCAGAGGGGCTGGAAGTGTGTGTGTGTGTGCACAGGCTGTGAGTCTTTAAAAACTCTCTGAGTGAATCCAGGAAGAGGGAAGAGGCAGAGGGGCTGGAAGTGTGTGTGTGTGTGCACAGTGCACAGGCTGTGAGTTTTAAAAAACCGTCTGAGTGAATCCAGGAAGAGGGAAGAGGCAGAGGGGCTGGAAGTGTGTGTGTGTGTGCACAGGCTGTGAGTTTAAAAAAACGTCTGAGTGAATCCAGGAAGAGGGAAGAGGCAGAGGGGCTGGAAGTGGTGTGTGTGTGTGCACAGGCTGTGAGTCTTAAAAAAACGTCTGAGTGAATCCAGGAAGAGGGAAGAGGCAGAGGGGCTGGAAGTGTGTGTGTGTGTGTGCACAGGCTGTGAGTTTTAAAAACGTCTGAGTGAATCCAGGAAGAGGGGAAGAGGCAGGCAGGGGCTGGGAAGTGTGTGTGTGATGTGCAGGCTGTGAGTTTTAAAAACCGTCTGAGTGAATCCAGGAAGAGGGAAGAGGCAGAGGGGGGCTGGAAGTGTGTGTGTGTGCACAGGCTGTGAGTTTTAAAAACCGTCTGAGTGAACCCAGGAAGAGGGAAGACGCAGTGGAGCTGAAAATGTGTGTGTGCGAGCACAGTCTGTGAGTTTTAAAAACGTCTGAGTGAATCCAGGAAGAGGGAAGAGGCAGAGGGGCTGGAAGTGTGTGTGTGTGTGTGCACAGGCTGTGAGTTTTAAAAAAACTGAGTGAATGAATCCAGGAAGAGGGGAAGAGGCAGAGGGGGCTGGAAGTGTGTGTGTGTGTGCAGGCTGTGAGTTTTAAAAATCTGAGTGAATCCAGAAGAGGGAAGAGGGCAGAGGGGCTGGAAGTGTGTGTGTGTGTGCACAGGCTGTGAGTCTAAAAACGTCTGAGTGAATCCAGGAAGAGGGAAGAGGCAGAGGGGCTGGAAGTGTGTGTGTGTGTACAGGCTGTGAGTTTTAAAAACCGTCTGAGTGAATCCAGGAAGAGGGAAGAGGCAGAGGGGATGGAAGTGTGTGTGTGTGCAGAGAGCTGTGGCTGTGAGTTTTAAAAACCGTCTGAGTGAATCCAGGAAGAGGGAAGAGGCAGAGGGGCTGGAAGTGTGTGTGTGTGCACAGGCTGTGAGTTTTTAAAAAAACCGTCTGAGTGAATCCAGGAAGAGGGAGAGGCAGAGAGGGGGCTGGAAGTGTGTTTGTGTGCACAGGCTGTGAGTCTTAAAAACGTCTGAGTGAATCCAGGAAGAGGGAAGAGGCAGGGGGGCTGGAAGTGTGTGCATGTGCACAGGCTGTGAGTTTTAAAAAGTCTGAGTGAATCAAGGAAGAGGGAAGAGGCAGAGGGGGCTGGAAGTGTGTGATGTGTGTGCACAGGCTGTGAGTTTTAAAAACACGTCTGAGTGAATCCAAGAAGAGGGAAGAGGCAGAGGGGCTGGAAGCGTGTGTGTGTGTCTTTGCACAGGCTCTGAGTTTTAAAAACGTCTGAGTGAATCCAGGAAGAGGGAAGAGGCAGAGGGGCTGGAAGTGTGTGTGTGTGTGCACAGGCTGTGAGTCTTAAAAAAACTCTGAGTGAATCCAGGAAGAGGGAAGAGAGAGGGGCTGGAAGTGTGTGTGTGTGCTGTGTGCACAGGCTGTGAGTTTTAAAAACGTCTGAGTGAATCCAGGAAGAGGGAAGAGGCAGAGGGGGGCTGGAAGTGTGTGGTGTGTGCACAGGCTGTGAGTTTTAAAAACCGTCTGAGTGAATCCAGGAAGAGGGAAGAGGGCAGAGGGGCTGGAAGTGTGTGTGATGTGCAGAGGCTGTGAGTTAAAAACATCTGAGTGAATCCAGGAAGAGGGAAGAGGCAGAGGGGCTGGAAGTGTGTGTGTGTGCACAGGCTGTGAGTTTTAAAACATCTGAGTGAATCCAGGAAGAGGGACGAGGCAGAGGGGCTGGAAGTGTGTGTGTGTGTGCACAGGCTGTGAGTTTTAAAAACCTGAGAAATCCAGGAAGAGGGAAGAGGCAGAGGGGGGCTGGAAGTGTGTGTGTGTGTGTGCACAGGCTGTGAGTCTTAAAAACCGTCTGAGTGAATCCAGGAAGAGGGAAGAGGGCAGAGGGGCTGGAAGTGTGTGTGTGTGTGTGTGCACAGGCTGTGAGTTTTTTTAAAAACCGTCTGAGTGAATCCAGGAAGAGGGAAGAGGCAGAGGGGGCTGGAAGTGTGTGTGTGTGTGCACAGCTGTGTGAGTCTTAAAAACCGTCTGAGTGAATCCAGGAAGAGGGAAGAGGGCAGAGGGGCTGGAAGTGTGTGTGTGTGTGCACAGGCTGTGAGTTTTTTTAAAAACCGTCTGAGTGAATCCAGAAAGAGGGAAAATGCAGAGGGGCTGAAAGAGTGTGTGTGTGTGCACAGGGTGTGAGTTTTAAAAATCCTCTGAGTGAATCCAGGAAGAGGGAAGAGGCAGAGGGGCTGGAAGTGTGTGTGTGTGTGCACAGGCTGTGAGTTTTAAAACATCTCAGTGAATCCAGGAAGAGGGAAGAGGCAGAGGGGCTGGAAGTGTGTGTGTGTGTGCACAGGCTGTGAGTTTTAAAAACGTCTGAGTGAATCCAGGAAGAGGGAAGAGGCAGAGGGGCTGGAAGTGTGTGGTGAAAACAGGCTGTGAGTGTCTGAGTGAAAGAGGAAGAGGGAAGAGGCAGAGGGGCTGGAAGTGTGTGTGTGTGTGCACAGGCTGTGAGTTTTAAAAACCGTCTGAGTGAATCCAGGAAGAGGGAAGAGGCAGAGGGGCTGGAAGTGTGTGTGTGTGCACAGGCTGTGAGTTTTAAAAAACGTCTGAGTGAATCCAGGAAGAGGGAAGAGGCAGAGGGGCTGGAAGTGTGTGTGTGTGTGCACAGGCTGTGAGTTTTAAAAACCGTCTGAGTGAATCCAGGAAGAGGGAAGAGGCAGAGGGGCTGGAGGTGTGTGTGTGTGCACAGGCTGTGAGTCTTAAAAACGTCTGAGTGAATCCAGGAAGAGGGAAGAGGCAGAGGGGCTGGAAGTGTGTGTGTGTGCACAGGCTGTGAGTTTTAAAAACCGTCTGAGTGAATCCAGGAAGAGGGAAGAGGCAGAGGGGCTGGAAGTGTGTGTGTGTGCACAGGCTGTGAGTCTTAAAAAACGTCTGAGTGAATCCAGGAAGAGGGAAGAGGCAGAGGGGCTGGAAGTGTGTGTGTGTGTGCACAGGCTGTGAGTTTTAAAAACCTGAGTGAATCCAGGAAGAGGGAAGAGGCAGAGGGGCTGGAAGTGTGTGCGTGTGCACAGGCTGTGAGTTTTAAAAAACCGTCTGAGTGAATCCAGGAATAGGGAAGAGGCAGAGGGGCTGGAAGTGTGTGTGTGTGTGCACAGGCTGTGAGTCTTAAAACCGTCTGAGTGAATCCAGGAAGAGGGAAGAGGCAGAGGGGCTGGAAGTGTGTGTGTGTGCACAGGCTGTGAGTTTTAAAACCGTCTGAGTGAATCCAGGAAGAGGGAAAGGCAGAGGGGAAAGTGTGTGTGTGTGCACAGGCTGTGAGTTTTAAAAACCGTCTGAGTGAATCCAGGAAGAGGGAAGAGGGCAGAGGGGCTGGAAGTGTGTGTGTGTGCTGTGCACAGGCTGTGTTTTTTAAAACCGTCTGAGTGAATCCAGGAATAGGGAAGAGGCAGAGGGGCTGGAAGTGTGTGTGTGTGTGCACAGGCTGTGAGTTTTAAAACCGTCTGAGTGAATCCAGGAAGAGGGAAGAGGCAGAGGGGCTGGAAGTGTGTGTGTGTGTGTGCACAGGCTGTGAGTTTTAAAAACGTCTGAGTGAATCCAGGAAGAGGGAAGAGGCAGAGGGGCTGGAAGTGTGTGTGTGTGCACAGGCTGTGAGTCTTAAAACATCTGAGTGAATCCAGGAAGAGGGAAGAAGGAAGAGTGGCTGGAAGTGTGTGTGTGTGCACAGGTGAGTGAGTTTTAAAACGTCTGAGTGAATCCAGGAAGAGGGAAGAGGGAGAGGGGCTGGAAGTGTGTGTGATGTGCACAGGCTGTGAGTTTTAAAAACATCTGAGTGAATCCAGGAAGAGGGAAGAGACAGAGGGGCTGGAAGTGTGTGTGTGTGCACAGGCTGTGAGTTTTAAAAACGTCTGAGTGAATCCAGGAAGAGGGAAGAGGGCAGAGGGGCTGGAAGTGTGTGTGCTGTGCACAGGCTGTGAGTATTAAAATGTCTGAGTGAATCCAGGAAGAGGGAAGAGGCAGAGGGGCTGGAAGTGTGTGTGTGTGTGCACAGGCTGTGAGTTTTAAAAAACCTCTGAGTGAATCCAGGAAGAGGGAAGAGGCAGAGGGGCTGGAAGTGTGTGTGTGTGCACAGGCTGTGAGTCTTAAAAACCGTCTGAGTGAATCCAGGAAGAGGGAAGAGGCAGAGGGGCTGGAAGTGT
Source organism: Natrix helvetica helvetica (assembly GCA_029890345.1). Taxonomy (NCBI): domain Eukaryota; kingdom Metazoa; phylum Chordata; class Lepidosauria; order Squamata; family Natricidae; genus Natrix; species Natrix helvetica. Next base: position 140,507 of record JAKRSI010000572.1, on the reverse strand, counting down.
GTGTGTGTGTGCACACAGGCTGTGAGTTTTAAAAACGTCTGAGTGAATCCAGGAAGAGGGAAGAAGAGGCAGAGGGGCTGGAAGTGTCTTTGTGTGCACAGGCTGTGAGTTTAAAAAATGTCTGAGTGAATCCAGGAAGAGGGAAGAGGCAGAGGGGGGCTGGAAGTGTGTGTGTGCAGGCTGTGAGTTTTATAAAAACGTCTGAGTGAATCCAGGAAGAGGGAAGAGGCAGAGGGGCTGGAAGTGTGTGTGTGTGTGCACAGGCTGTGAGTTTTAAAAACCTCTGAGTGAATCCAGGAAGAGGGAAGAGGCAGAGGGGCTGGAAGTGTGTGTGTGTGCACAGGCTGTGAGTTTAAAAACCGTCTGAGTGAATCCAGGAAGAGGGAAGAGGCAGAGGGGCTGGAAGTGTGTGTGTGTGCACAGGCTGTGAGTTTTAAAACCGTCTGAGTGAATCCAGGAAGAGGGAAGAGGCAGAGGGGCTGGAAGTGTGTGTGTGTGCACCAGCTGTGAGTCTTAAAAAACGTCTGAGTGAATCCAGGAAGAGGGAAGACTGGAAGTGTGTGCTGTGCACAGGCTGTGAGTTTTAAAATGTCTGAGTGAATCCAGGAAGAGGGAAGAGGCAGAGGGGCTGGAAGTGTGTGTGATGTGCACAGGCTGTGAGTCTTAAAAACCTCTGAGTGAATCCAGGAAGAGGGAAGAGGCAGAGGGGGAGGGGCTGGAAGTGTGTGTGTGTGTGCACAGGCTGTGAGTTTTAAAAACGTCTGAGTGAATCCAGGAAGAGGGAGAGAGGCAGAGGGGGGCTGGAAGTGTGTGTGCCTGTGTGTGCACAGGCTGTGAGTTTTTTAAAAAAAACGTCTGAGTGAATCCAGGAAGAGGGAAGAGGCAGAGGGGCTGGAAGTGTGTGTGTGTCTGTGCACAGACTGTGAGTTTCAAAAACATCTGAGTGAATCCAGGAAGAGGGAAGAGGCAGAGGGGACGGAAGTGTGTGCGTGTGCACAGGCTGTGAGTGCACTCTGAGTGAATCCAGGAAGAGGGAAGAGGCAGAGGGGCTGGAAGTGTGTGTGAAAGGCTGTGAGTTTTAAAAACGTCTGAGTGAATCCAGGAAGAGGGAAGAGGCAGAGGGGCTGGAAGTGTGTGTGTGTGACAGGCTGTGAGTTTTAAAAACCTCTGAGTGAATCCAGGAAGAGGGAAGAGGGCAGGGGGCTGGAAGTGTGTGTGTGTGTGCACAGGCTGTGAGTTTTAAAAAAACCGTCTGAGTGAATCCAGGAAGAGGGAAGAGGCAGAGGGGCTGGAAGTGTGTGTGTGTGCACAGGCTGTGAGTTTTAAAAAACTGAGTGAATCCAGGAAGAGGGAAGAGGCAGAGGGGCTGGAAGTGTGTGTGTGTGCACAGGCTGTGAGTTGAGTTTTAAAAAACTTGAGTGAATCCAGGAAGAGGGAAGAGGCAGAGGGGCTGGAAGTGTGTGTGTGTGCACAGGCTGTGAGTGAGTTTTAAAAACGTCTGAGTGAATCCAGGAAGAGGGAAGAGGCAGAGGGGCTGGAAGTGTGTGTGTGTGTGTGTGCGGTGTGTTTTAGTTTTTTAAAAAACTCTGAGTGAATCCAGGAAGAGGGAAGAGGTCAGAGGGGCTGGAAGTGTGTGTGTGTGCACAGGCTGTGAGTTTTAAAACATCTGAGTGAATCCAGGAAGAGGGAAGAGGCAGAGGGGCTGGAAGTGTGTGTGTGTCTGTGTGCACAGGCTGTGAGTTTTAAAAACGTCTGAGTGAATCCAGGAAGAGGGAAGAGGCAGAGGGGCTGGAAGTGTGTGTGTGTGTGCACAGGCTGTGAGTTTTAAAACCGTCTGAGTGAATCCAGGAAGAGGGAAGAGGCAGAGGGGCTGGAAGTGTGTGGATGTGCACAGGCTGTGAGTTTTAAAACCGTCTGAGTGAATCCAGGAAGAGGGAAGAGGCAGAGGGGCTGGAAGTGTGTGTGTGCACAGGCTGTGAGTTTTAAAAACGTCTGAGTGAATCCAGGAAGAGGGAAGAGGCAGAGGGGCTGGAAGTGTGTGTGTGTGCACAGTGTGAGTTTTTTAAAAACTCTGAGTGAGTGAATCCAGGAAGAGGGAAGAGGCAGAGGGGCTGGAAGTGTGTGTGTGTGTGCACAGGCTGTGAGTTTTAAAAAAAACGTCTGAGTGAATCCAGGAAGAGGGAAGAGGCAGAGGGGCTGGAAGTGTGAAGTGTGTGTGTGTGCACAGGCTGTGAGTTTTAAAAACGTCTCTGAGTGAATCCAGGAAGAGGGAAGAGGCAGAGGGGCTGGAAGTGTGTGTGTGTGCACAGGCTGTGAGTTTTAAAAACATCTGAGTGAGTCCAGGAAGAGGGAAGAGGCAGAGGGGCTGGAAGTGTGTGTGTGTGTGCACAGGCTGTGAGTTTTAAAAACCGTCTGAGTGAATCCAGGAAGAGGGAAGAGGCAGAGGGGGCTGGAAGTGTGTGTGTGTGCACAGGCTGTGAGTTTTTAAAAACCGTCTGAGTGAATCCAGGAAGAGGGAAGAGGCAGAGGCAGGGGGCTGGAAGTGTGTGTGTGTGCACAGGCTGTGAGTTTTAAAAAAACTCGAGTGAATCCAGGAAGAGGGAAGAGGCAGAGGCAGAGGGGCTGGAAGTGTGTGTGTGCACAGTGTGAGTTTTTTAAAAACGTCTGAGTGAATCCAGGAAGAGGGAAGAGGCAGAGGGGCTGGAAGTGAGTGTGTGAAGTGTGCACAGGCTGTGAGTTTTAAAAACCTGAGTGAATGAATCCAGGAAAGAGGCAAAGAGGAGAGAGGGGAGGGGAGGAAGTGGGTGTGTGTGTGTGCACAGGCTGTGAGTTTTAAAAAAAACGTCTGAGTGAATCCAGGAAGAGGGAAGAGGCAGAGGGGGTGTGTGAGGCTGTGAGGTCTGAGTGGGGAGGGAAGGGCAGAGTGTGTGTGTGTGTGCACAGGCTGTGAGTTTTTAAAAACCTCTGAATGAATCCAGGAAGAGGGAAGAGGCAGAGGGGCTGGAAGTGGTGGTGTGCACAGGCTGTGAGTCTTAAAAAAACGTCTGAGTGAATCCAGGAAGATGGAAGAGGGAGAAGGGCTGGAAGTGTGTGTGTGTGTGCAAGGCTGTGAGTTTTAAAAACGTCTGAGTGAATCCAGGAAGAGGGGAAGAGGCAGAGGGGCTGGAAGTGTGTGTGTGTGCAGTGCACAGGCTGTGAGTTTTAAAAAACGTCTGAGTGAATCCAGGAAGAGGGAAGAGGCAGAGGGGCTGGAAGTGTGTGTGTGTGCACAGGCTGTGAGTTTTAAAAAAACGTCTGAGTGAATCCAGGAAGAGGGAAGAGGCAGAGGGGCTGGAAGTGTGTGCTGTGCACAGGCTGTGATTATTAAAAACGTCTGAATGAATCCAGGAAGAGGGAAGAGGGCAGAGGGGCTGGAAGTGTGTGTGTGAAATGCACAGGCTGTGAGTTTAAAAACCTCTGAGTGAATCCAGGAAGAGGGGAAGAGGCAGAGGGGCTGGAAGTGTGTGTGAAACAGGCAGTTTTTAAAACAGTCTGAGTGAATCCAGGAAGAGGGAAGAGGCAGAGGGGCTGGAAGTGTGTGTGTGTGTGTGTGTGCACAGCTGTGAGTTTTAAAAACGTCTGAGTGAATCCAGGAAGAGGGAAGAGGCAGAGGGGCTGGAAGTGTGTGTGTGTGCACAGGCTGTGAGTCTTAAAAACCTCTGAGTGAATCCAGGAAGAGGGAAGAGGCAGGGGGCTGGAAGTGTGTGTGTGAGTGCACAGGCTGTGAGTTTTAAAAACCGTCTGAGTGAATCCAGGAAGAGGGAAGAGGGGCTGTGTGTGTGTGTGTGCACAGGCTGTGTGAGTTTTAAAAACCGTCTGAGTGAATCCAGGAAGAGGGAAGAGAGGCAGAGGGGCTGGAAGTGTGTGGAGTGTGTGTGGCTGTGAGGCTGTGAGTTTTAAAAAACGTCTGAGTGAATCCAGGAAGAGGGAAGAGGCAGAGGGGCTGGAAGTGTGTGGTGTGTGCACAGGCTGTGAGTTTTAAAAACGTCTGAGTGAATCCAGGAAGAGGGAAAGAGGCAGAGGGGCTGGAAGTGGTGCTGTGCACACTGCTGTGAGTTTTAAAAACTGAGAATCCAGGAAGAGGGAAGAGGCAGAGGGGCTGTGTGTGTGTGTGTGTGCACAGGCTGTGAGTTTTAAAAAAACGTCTGAGTGAATGAATCCAGGAAGAGGGAAGAGGCAGAGGGGGCTGGAAGTGTGTGTGTGTGTGCACAGGGCTGTGAGTTTTAAAAACATCTGAGTGAATCCAGGAAGAGGGAAGAGGCAGAGGGGCTGGAAGTGTGTGGATGTGCACAGGCTGTGAGTTTTAAAAAACTCTGAGTGAATCCAGGAAGAGGGAAGAGGCAGAGGGGCTGGAAGTGTGTGTGTGCACAGGCTGTGTGAGTTTAAAAACCGTCTGAGTGAATCCAGGAAGAGGGAAGAGGCAGAGGGGCTGGAAGTGTGTGTGTGCACAGGCTGTGAGTTTTAAAAAACGTCTGAGTGAGTGAATGGAAGAGGGAAGAGGGCAGAGGGGCTGGAAGTGTGTGTGTGTGTGCACAGGCTGTGAGTTTTAAAAAATCTGAGTGAATCCAGGAAGAGGGAAGGCAGGGGGCAGTGTCTGAGGAAGGCAAGGGGTGTGTGTGAGTGTGAAGGGGTGTGTTGAGGTGTGTGTGCACACAGGCTGTGAGTTTTAAAAACGTCTGAGTGAATCCAGGAAGAGGGAAGAGGCAGAGGGGCTGGAAGTGTGTGGTGTGTGCACAGGCTGTGAGTTTTAAAAAACGTCTGAGTGAATCCAGGAAGAGGGAAGAGGCAGGAGGGGCTGGAAGTGTGTGTGTGTGTGTGTGCACAGGCTGTGAGTTTTTTAAAAACGTCTGAGTGAATCCAGGAAGAGGGAAGAGGCAGAGGGGCTGGAAGTGTGTGTGTGTGCAGGCTGTGAGTTTTAAAAACGTCTGAGTGAATCCAGGAAGAGGGAAGAGGCAGAGGGGCTGGAAGTGTGTGTGTGTGTGTGCACAGGCTGTGAGTTTTAAAAATCTGAGTGAATCCAGGAAGAGGGAAGAGGCAGAGGGGCTGGAAGTGTGTGTGTGCACAAGTGAGGCTGTGAGTTTTAAAAACGTCTGAGTGAATCCAGGAAGAGGGAAGAAGCAGAGGGCTGGAAGTGTGTGTGTGTGCACAGGCTGTGAGTTTTAAAAACATCTGAGTGAATGAGGAACAGGGAAGAGGCAGAGGGGCTGGAAGTGTGTGTGTGTGCACAGGCTGTGAGTTTTAAAAACGTCTGAGTGAATCCAGGAAGAGGGAAGAGGGAGGGGGCTGGAAGTGTGTGTGTGTGTGCTCAGGCTGTGAGTTTTAAAAAGGTCTGAGTGAATCCAGGAAGAGGGAAGAGGCAGAGGGGCTGGAAGTGTGTGAGTGTTCAGAGGCTGTGAGTTTTTAAAAAAAATCTGAGGGAATCCACTAAGAGGGAAGACGCAGAGGGGCTGGAAGTGTGTGGGTGCTCAGGCTGTGAGTCTTAAAAAGGTCTGAGTGAATCCAGGAAGAGGGAAGAGGCAGAGGGGCTGGAAGTGTGTGTGTGTGTGCACAGGCTGTGTGAGTTTTAAAAAACGTCTGAGTGAATCCAGGAAGGGAATAGCCAGAGGGGCTGGAAGTGTGTGTGTGTGTGCACAGGCTGTGAGTTTTAAAAACCTCTGAGTGAATCCAGGAAGAGGGAAGAGAGGGGCAGAGGGGCTGGAAGTGTGTGTGTGTGTGTGCACAGGCTGTGAGTTTTTAAAAAACCTCTGAGTGAATCCAGGAAGAGGGAAGGGCAGAGGGGCTGGAGGGGTGGAAGTGTGTGTGCAGTGCACAGGCTGTGAGTTTTTAAAAACGTCTGAGTGAATCCAGGAAGAGGGAAGAGGCAGAGGGGCTGGAAGTGTGTGTGTGTGTGCACAGGCTGTGAGTTTTAAAAATCTGAGTGAATCCAGGAAGAGGGAAGAGGCAGAGGGGCTGGAAGTGTGTGTGTGTGGTGTGCACAGGCTGAGTTTTTAAAAAACGTCTGAGTGAATCCAGGAAGAGGGAAGAGGCAGAGGGGATGGAAGTGTGTGTGTGTGCACAGGCTGTGAGTTTTAAAAAAACTCTGAGTGAATCCAGGAAGAGGGAAGAGGCAGAGGGGCTGGAAGTGTGTGTGTGTGTGCACAGGCTGTGAGTTTTTAAAAACGTCTGAGTGAATCCAGGAAGAGGGAAGAGGCAGAGGGGCTGGAAGTGTGTGTGTGCAAGGCTGTGAGTTTTAAAAAATGTGAGTCTGAAAAATGAATCCAGGAAGAGAGGAAGAGGCAGAGGGGCTGGAAGTGTGTGTGTGTGTGTGTGTGCAGAGCTGTGAGTCTTTAAAAAAGGTCTGAGTGAATCCAGGAAGAGGGGCAGGGGGGGGAAGTGTGTGTGTGTGCAAAGCTGTGAGTTTTAGTCTGAGTGAATCCAGGAAGAGGGAAGAGGCAGAGGGGCTGAAGGTGTGTGTGCACAGCTGTGAGTGAGTTCATGTCTGAGTGAATCCAGGAAGAGGGAAGAGGCAGAGGGTCTGGAAGTGTGTGTGTGTGCACAGGCTGTGTGTTTTAAAACATCTGAGTGAATCCAGGAAGAGGGACGAGGCAGAGGGTTGTAAGTGTGTGCCTGTGCACAGGCTGTGAGTTTTAAAAACCGTCTGAGTGAATCCAGGAAGAGGGAAGAGGCAGAGGGGCTGGAAGTGTGTGTGTGTGCACAGGCTGTGAGTTTTAAAAACGTCTGAGTGAATCCAGGAAGAGGGAAGAGGCAGAGGGGCTGGAAGTGTGTGTGTGTGCACAGGCTGTGAGTTTTAAAAACATCTGAGTGAATCCAGGAAGAGGGAAGAGGCAGAGGGGCTGGAAGTGTGTGTGTGTGTGCACAGGCTGTGAGTTTTAAAAACCTCTGAGTGAATCCAGGAAGAGGGAAGAGGCAGAGGGGCTGGAAGTGTGTGTGTGTGCACAGGCTGTGAGTTTTAAAAACCTCTGAGTGAATCCAGGAAGGGAAGGAAGAGGCAGAGGGGCTGGAAGTGTGTGTGTGCACAGTGCACAGGCTGTGAGTTTTAAAAAACATCTGAGTGAATCCAGGAAGAGGGAAGAGGCAGAGGGGCTGGAAGTGTGTGTGTGTGCACAGGCTGTGAGTTTTAAAAACTCTGAGTGAATCCAGGAAGAGGGAAGAGAGAGGGGCTGGAAGTGTGTGTGTGTGTGCACAGGGTGAGTTTTAAAAAACGTCTGAGTGAATCCAGGAAGAGGGAAGAGGCAGAGGGGCTGGAAGTGTGTGTGTGCCTGTGCACAGGCTGTGAGTCTTAAAAACCGTCTGAGTGAATCCAGGAAGAGGGAAGAGGCAGAGGGGGGCTGGAAGTGTGTGTGTGTGTGTGTGCAGGCTGTGAGTTTTAAAAACGTCTGAGTGAATCCAGGAAGAGGGAAGAGGCAGAGGGGCTGGAAGTGTGTGTGTGTGTGCACAGGCTGTGAGTGAGTTTTAAAAAAAAACTCTGAGTGAATCCAAAGAGGGAAGAGGCAGGGGGCTGGAAGTGTGTGTGTGTGTGTGTGTGTGTGCAGGTTTTAAAAACGTCTGAGTGAATCCAGGAAGAGGGAAGAGGCAGGCAGGGGGCTGGAAGTGTGTGTGTGTGTGTGCACAGGCTGTGAGTTTTAAAAAATGTCTGAGTGAATCCAGGAAGAGGGAAGAGGCAGAGGGGGGCTGGAGTGTGTGTGTGTGCACAGGCTGTGAGTTTTAAAAAACGTCTGAGTGAATCCAGGAAGAGGGAAGAGGCAGAGGGGCTGGAAGTGTGTGTGTGCAGCAGGTGTGAGTTTTAAAAAACGTCTGAGAGAATCCAGGAAGAGGGAAGAGGCAGAGGGGGGCTGGAAGTGTGTGCTGTGCAGGCTGTGAGTTTTAAAAAAGTCTGAGTGAATCCAGGAAGAGGGAAGAGGCAGAGGGGGCTGGAAGTGTGTGTGTGCACAGGCTGTGAGTTTAAAAATGTCTGAGTGAATCCAGGAAGAGGGAATAGGCAGAGGGGCTGGAAGTGTGTGTGTGCACAGTGTGAGTGTTTTAAAAAACTGAGTGAATCCAGGAAGAGGGAAAGGCAGAGGGGCTGAAGTGTGTGAATGCAAGTCCAGTGAGTTTTAAAAACTCTGAGTGAATCCAGGAAGAGGGAAGAGGCAGAGGGGGGCTGGAAGTGTGTGTGTGCACACAGGCTGTGAGTTTTAAAAAACGTCTGAGTGAATCCAGGAAGAGGGAAGAGGGCAGAGGGGCTGGAAGTGTGTGTGTGTGCACAGGCTGTGAGTTTTAAAAAACGTCTGAGTGAATCCAGGAAGAGGGAAGAGGCAGAGGGGCTGGAAGTGTGTGTGTGTGTGTGCAGTGTGAGTTTTTAAAAAATCTGAGTGAATCCAGGAAGAGGGAAGAGGCAGAGTGGCTGGAAGTGTGTGCTGTACACAGGCTGTGATTATTAAAAACGTCTGAGTGAATCCAGGAAGAGGGAAGAGGCAGAGCTGGAAGTGTGTGTGTGTGTGTGTGCACAGGCTGTGAGTCTTAAAAACGTCTGAGTGAATCCAGGAAGAGGGAAGAGGCAGAGGGGCTGGAAGTGTGTGTGGTGTGTGTGCACAGGCTGTGAGTTTTTAAAAACGTCTGAGTGAATCCAGGAAGAGGGAAGAGGGAGAGGGGCTGGAAGTGTGTGTGATGTGCACAGGCTGTGAGTCTTAAAAAATCTGAGTGAATCCAGGAAGAGGGAAGAGGCAGAGGGGCTGGAAGTGTGTGTGTATGTGTGTGCACAGGCTGTGAGTTTTTAAAAACGTCTGAGTGAATCCAGGAAGAGGGAAGAGGCAGAGGGGCTGGAAGTGTGTGTGCTGTGCACAGGCTGTGAGTCTTAAAAACGTCTGAGTGAATCCAGGAAGAGGGAAGAGGCAGAGGGGCTGGAAGTGTGTGTGTGTGCAGGGCTGTGAGTTTTAAAAAACGTCTGAGTGAATCCAGGAAGAGGGAAGAGGAAGAGGGCTGGAGGAGTGTGTGTGTGCACAGGCTGTGAGTCTTTGTGAGTGAATCCAGGAAGAGGGAAGAGAGAGTGAAGTGTGTGTGTGGCTGTGAGTTTTAAAAAACTCTGAGTGAATCCAGGAAGAGGGAAGAGGCAGAGGGGCTGGAAGTGTGTGTGTGTGCACAGGCTGTGAGTTTTAAAAACGTCTGAGTGAATCCAGGAAGAGGGAAGAGGCAGAGGGGCTGGAAGTGTGTGTTGTGCACAGGCTGTGAGTCTTCAAAACGTCTGAGTGAATCCAGGAAGAGGGAAGAGGCAGAGGGGAAGTGTGTGTGTGTGCACAGGCTGTGAGTTTTAAAACCGTCTGAGTGAATCCAGGAAGAGGGAAGAGGCAGAGGGGCTGGAAGTGTGTGTTGTGTGTATGCACAGGCTGTGAGTCTTAAACTCTGAGTGAATCCAGGAAGAGGGAAGAGGGAGAGGGGGGGGCTGGAAGTGTGTGTGTGCACAGGCTGTGAGTTTTAAAAACCCTCTGAGTGAATCCAGGAAGAGGGAAGAGGCAGAGGGGCTGGAAGTGTGTGTGTGTGCACAGGCTGTGAGTTTTAAAACCGTCTGAGTGAATCCAGGAAGAGGGAAGAGGCAGAGGGGCTGGAAGTGTGTGTGTGTGTGTGCACAGGCTGTGAGTTTTAAAAACCACTGAGTGAATCCAGGAAGAGGGAAGAGGGAGAGGGGCTGGAGAGGGAGGGGCTGGAAGTGTGTGTGTGTGCACAGGCTGTGAGTTTTAAAAAACCGTCTTAGTGAATCCAGGAAGAGGGAAGAGGCAGAGGGGCTGGAAGTGTGTGTGTGTGTGCACAGGCTGTGAGTTTTAAAAACGTCTGAGTGAATCCAGGAAGAGGGAAGAGGCAGAGGGGCTGGAAGTGTGTGTGTGTGCACAGGCTGTGAGTCTTAAAAACGTCTGAGTGAATCCAGGAAGAGGGAAGAGGCAGAGGGGCTGGAAGTGTGTGTGTGTGCACAGGCTGTGAGTTTTAAAAACGTCTGAGTGAATCCAGGAAGAGGGAAGAGGCAGAGGGGTGGAAGTGTGTCTCTGTGCAGAGGCTGTGAGTTTTAAAAACCTGAGTGAATCCAGGAAGAGGGAAGAGGCAGAGGGGGAAGTGTGTGGTGTGTGCAGGCTGTGAGTCTTAAAAAAGTGTGAGTGAATCCAGGAAGAGGGAAGAGGCAGAGGGGCTGGAAGTGTGTGTGTGTGTGTGCACAGACTGTGAGTTTGAAAAACATCTGAGTGAATCCAGGAAGAGGGAAGAGGCAGAGAGGACGGAAGTGTGTGCGTGTGCACAGCTGTGAGTTTAAAAAACATCTGAGTGAATCCAGGAAGAGGGAAGAGGGCAGAGGGGGCTGGAAGTGTGTGTGTGTGTGTGCTGTGTGAGTCTTAAAAACCTCTGAGTGAATCCAGGAAGAGGGAAGAGGCAGAGGGGCTGGAAGTGTGTGTGTGTGTGTGCACAGACTGTGAGTTTCAAAAACGCCTGAGTGAAAACAGGAAGAGGGAAGAGACAGAGGGGCTGGAAGTGTGTGGTGTGCACAGGCTGTGAGTTTTAAAAACCGTCTGAGTGAATCCAGGAAGAGGGAAGAGGCAGAGGGGGGTGGAAGTGTGTGTGTGTGTGTGCACAGGCTGTGAGTTTTAAAAAAACTGAGTGAATCCAGGAAGGGGAGGGAGGAGGCAGAGGGGTGTGGAGAGTGTGAGTGTGTGTGTGTGCACAGAGGGGCTGTGAGTGTTGTGAGTGTGCACAGTGTGAGTTTTAAAACCGTCTGAGTGAATCCAGGAAGAGGGAAGAGGCAGAGGGGGCTGAAGTGTGTGTGTGTGTGCACAGGCTGTGAGTTTTTAAAAAACGTCTGAGTGAATCCAGGAAGAGGGAAGAGGCAGAGGGGGGCTGGAAGTGTGTGTGTGTGCACAGGCTGTGAGAGTTTTAAAAAAAGTCTGAGTGAATCCAGGAAGAGGGAAGAGGCAGAGGGGCTGGAAGTGTGTGTGTGTGTGTGTGCACAGGCTGTGAGTTTTAAAAAAAAAAAGTGAATCCAGGAAGAGGGAAGAGGCAGAGGGGGGAAGTGTGTGTGTGTGTGTGTGCAGGCTGTGAGTTTTTTAAAACGTCTGAGTGAATCCAGGAAGAGGGGAAGAGGCAGAGGGGCTGGAAGTGTGTGTGTGTGTGCACAGGCTGTGAGTTTTAAAAAAACGTCTGAGTGAATCCAGGAAGAGGGAAGAGGCAGAGGGGCTGGAAGTGTGTGGATGTGCACAGGCTGTGAGTTTTAAAAACGTCTGAGTGAATCCAGGAAGAGGGAAGAGGCAGAGGGGGGAAGTGTGTGTGTGTGTGCACAGGCTGTGAGTTTTTAAAAACCGTCTGAGTGAATCCAGGAAGAGGGAAGAGGCAGAGGGGGGGCTGGAAGTGTGTGTGTGTGTGCACAGGCTGTGAGAGTTTTAAAAAAACGTCTGAGTGAATCCAGGAAGAGGGAAGAGGCAGAGGGGCTGGAAGTGTGTGTGAGTGCACAGGCTGTGAGTTTTAAAAAATGTCTGAGTGAATCCAGGAAGAGGGAAGAGGCAGAGGGGCTGGAAGTGTGTGTGTGTGTACACAGGCTGTGAGTTTTAAAATACGTCTGAGTGAATCCAGGAAGAGGGAAGGCAGAGGGGCTGGAAGTGTGTGTGTGCACAGGCTGTGAGTTTTTTTAAAACTGAGTGAATCCAGGAAGAGGGAAGAGGCAGAGGGGCTGGAAGTGTGTGTGTGCACAGGTGTGAGTCTTAAGAACGTCTGAGTGAATCCAGGAAGAGGGAAGAGGCAGAGGGGCTGGAAGTGTGTGTGTGTGTGCACAGGCTGTGAGTTTTAAAAACCGTCTGAGTGAATCCAGGAAGAGGGAAGAGGCAGAGGGGCTGGAAGTGTGTGGATGTGCACAGGCTGTGAGTCTTAAAAACATCTGAGTGAATCCAGGAAGAGGGAAGAGGGAGAGGGGGTGGAAGTGTGTGGATGTGCATAGATTGTGATTCTTAAAACCGTCTACGTGAATCCAGGAAGAGGGAAGAGAGAGGGAAAAGTGTGAAGTGAGTTTTAAAAACTCTGAGTGAATCCAGGAAGAGGGAAAAGGCAGAGGGGCTGGAAGTGTGTGTGTGTGTGCACAGGCTGTGAGTTTTAAAAACCGTCTGAGTGAATCCAGGAAGAGGGAAGAGGGAGAGGGGCTGGAAGTGTGTGTGCTGTGCACAGGCTGTGAGTCTTAAAAACGTCTGAGTGAATCCAGGAAGAGGGAAGAGAAGAGGGGGGGCTGGAAGTGTGTGTGTGTGTGTGTGGCTGTGTGAGTTTTAAAAAACTCTGAGTGAATCCAGGAAGAGAAGGAAGAGGCAGAGGGGCTGGAAGTGTGTGAAGTGCTGGCACAGGCTGTGAGTTTTAAAAAAATCTGAGTGAATCCAGAGGGAAGAGGCAGAGGGGGGCTGGAAGTGTGTGTGTGCACAGGCTGTGAGTTTTTAAAAAACGTCTGAGTGAATCCAGGAAGAGGGAAGAGGCAGAGGGGGCTGGAAGTGTGTGTGTGTGTGCAGGCTGTGAGTTTTAAAAAATCTGAGTGAATCCAGGAAGAGGGAAGAGGCAGAGGGGCTGGAAGTGTGTGTGTGTGTGCACACAGGCTGTGAGTTTTAAAAACGTCTGAGTGAATCCAGGAAGAGGGAAGAGGCAGAGGGGGGCTGGAAGTGTGTGTGTGTGCACAGGCTGTGAGTTTTAAAAACCGTCTGAGTGAATCCAGGAAGAGGGAAGAGGCAGAGGGGGGGAAGTGTGTGTGTGTGTGTGCACAGGCTGTGAGTTTTTTAAAAACGTCTCTGAGTGAATCCAGGAAGAGGGAAGAGGCAGAGGGGCTGGAAGTGTGTGTGTGTGTGTGCACAGGCTGTGAGTGAGTTTAAAACGTCTGAGTGAGTGAATCCAGGAAGAGGGAAGAGGCAGAGGGGCTGGAAGTGTGTGTGTGTGTGCACAGGCTGTGAGTTTTATAACGTCTGAGTGAATCAAGGAAGAGGGAAGAGGCAGAGGGGCTGGAAGTGTCTGCGTGTGTGTGCAGGCTGTGAGTTTTAAAACGTCTGAGTGAATCCAGGAAGAGGGAAGAGGCAAGGGGGGGAAGTGTGTGTGTGTGTGTGCACAGGCTGTGAGTCTTTTAAAAAGTCTGAGTGAATCCAGGAAGGAGGGGGAAGAGGCAGAGAGGGCTGGAAGTGTGTGTGTGTGTGTGCACAGGCTGTGAGTCTTAAAAACGTCTCTGAGTGAATCCAGGAAGAGGGAAGAGGCAGAGGGGGCTGGAAGTGTGTGTGTGTGCACAGGCTGTGAGTTTTAAAAAAACGTCTGAGTGAATCCAGGAAGAGGGAAGAGGCAGAGGGGCTGGAAGTGTGTGTGTGTGTGCAGGCTGTGTGAGTTTTAAAAACCTCTGAGTGAATCCAGGAGGAAGAGCAGAGGGGCTGGAAGTGTGTGTGTGTGTGCACAGGCTGTGAGTTTTAAAAAACGTCTGAGTGAATCCAGGAAGAGGGAAGAGGCAGAGGGGGGCTGGAAGTGTGTGTGTGTGCACAGGCTGTGAGTTTTAAAAACGTCTGAGTGAATCCAGGAAGAGGGAAGAGGCAGAGGGGCTGGAAGTGTGTGTGTGTGTGTGCACAGGCTGTGAGTTTTTAAAACCTCTGAGTGAATCCAGGAAGAGGGAAGAGGCAGAGGGGGGCTGGAAGTGTGTGTGAGTGTGTGTGCACAGGCTGTGAGTTTTAAAAACGTCTGAGTGAATCCAGGAAGAGGGAAGAGGCAGAGGGGCTGGAAGTGTGTGGAAGTGCAGAGGCTGTGAGTTTTAAAAACTCTAATCGAATCCAGGAAGAGGGAAGAGGCAGAGGGGCTGGAAGTGTGTGTGTGTGTGCACAGGCTGTGAGTTTTAAAAACGTCTGAGTGAATCCAGGAAGAGGGAAGAGGCAGAGGGGCTGGAAGTGTGTGTGTGTGTGCACAGGCTGTGAGTTTTAAAAAAGTCTGAGTGAATCCAGGAAGAGGGAAGAGGCAGAGGGGCTGGAAGTGTGTGTGTGCACAGGCTGTGAGTGTGTGAGTTTAAAAACTCTGAGTGAATCCAGGAAGAGGGAAGAGGCAGAGGGGCTGGAAGTGTGTGTGTGTGCACAGGCTGTGAGTTTTAAAAACCTCTGAGTGAATCCAGGAAGAGGGAAGAGGCAGAGGGGCTGGAAGTGTGTGCTGTGAGGCTGTGAGTTTTAAAACAAGTGAGTGAATCAAGGAAGAGGGAAGAGGCAGAGGGGCTGGAAGTGTGTGGTGTGCACAGGCTGTGAGTGTTTTAAAAACTCTGAGTGAATCCAGGAAGAGGGAAGAGGCAGAGGGGGCTGGAAGTGTGTGTGTGTGTGCACAGGCTGTGAGTTTTAAAAACGTCTGAGTGAATCCAGGAAGAGGGAAGAGGCAGAGGGGCTGGAAGTGTGTGTGCACAGGCTGTGAGTTTTAAAAACCGTCTGAGTGAATCCAGGAAGAGGGAATAGGCAGAGGGGCTGGAAGTGTGTGTGTGTGTCAGGCTGTGAGTTTTAAAAACCTCTGAGTGAATGCAGGAAGAGGGAAGAGGCAGAGAAGTGTGTGGAGTGTGCACAGGCTGTGAGTTTTAAAAAATGTCTGAGTGAATCCAGGAAGAGGGAAGAGGGCAGAGGGGCTGGAAGTGTGTGTGTGTGTGAAGTGTGAGTTTTTAAAACCGTCTGAGTGAATCCAGGAAGAGGGAAGAGGCAGAGGGAGGGGGAAGTGTGTGTGTGTGTGCAGGCTGTGAGTTTTAAAAAACCGTCTGAGTGAATCCAGGAAGAGGAAGAGGGAGAGGCAGAGGGGGCTGGAAGTGTGTGTGTGTGTGCACAGGCTGTGAGTTTTTTAAAAAACATCTGAGTGAATCCAGGAAGAGGGAAGAGGCAGAGGGGCTGGAAGTGTGTGTGTGTGCACAGGCTGTGAAAAAAACGTCTGAGTGAATCCAGGAAGAGGGAAGAGGCAGAGGGGCTGGAAGTGTGTGTGTGTGTGTGTGCACAGGCTGTGAGTTTTAAAAACCGAGAGTGAATCCAGGAAGAGGGAAGGAGGCAGAGGGGGCTGGAAGTGTGTGTGTGTGTGTGCACAGGCTGTGAGTCTTTTAAAAACCGTCTGAGTGAATCCAGGAAGAGGGAAGAGGCAGAGGGGCTGGAAGTGTGTGGAAGTGTGTTGTGCAGGCTGTGAGTCTTAAAAAACGTCTGAGTGAATCCAGGAAGAGGGAAGAGGCAGAGGGGCTGGAAGTGTGTGTGTGTGTGCACAGGCTGTGAGTTTTAAAAACCTCTGAGTGAATCCAGGAAGAGGGAAGAGGCAGAGGGGCTGGAAGTGTGTGCCTGTGCACAGGCTGTGAGTTTTTAAAACGTCTGAGTGAATCCAGGAAGAGGGAAGAGGCAGAGGGGCTGGAAGTGTGTGTGTGTGCACAGGCTGTGAGTTTTAAATTTCTGAATGAATCCAGGAAGAGGGAAGAGGCAGAGGCAGGGGGCTGGAAGTGTGTGTGTGTGTGCACAGGCTGTGAGTTTTAAAAACCTCTGAGTGAATCCAGGAAGAGGGAAGAGGGAGAGGGGCTGGAAGTGTGTGTGTGTGTGCACAGGCTGTGAGTTTTAAAAACGTGTGAGTGAATCCAGGATGAGGGAAGAGGCAGAGGGGGGGTGGAAGTGTGTGTGTGTGTGCACAGGCTGTGAGTTTTAAAAAAAACCGTCTGAGTGAATCCAGGAAGAGGGAAGAGGCAGAGGGGGGAAGTGTGTGTGTGTGTGTGTGTGTGCACAGGCTGTGAGTTTTAAAAACGTCTGAGTGAATCCAGGAAGAGGGAAGAGGCAGAGGGGCTGGAAGTGTGTGCTGTGCACAGGCTGTGAGTTTTAAAATGTCTGAGTGAATCCAGGAAGAGGGAAGAGGCAGAGGGCTGGAAGTGTGTATGTGTGCACAGGCTGTGAGTTTTAAAAGTCTGAGTGAATCCAGGAAGAGGGAAGAGGCAGAGGGGGGGCTGGAAGTGTGTGTGTGTGTGTGTGGCTGTGAGTTTTAAAAACCGTCTGAGTGAATCCAGGAAGAGGGAAGAGGCAGAGGGGGGAGGAAGTGTGTGTGTGTGCACAGCTGTGAGTCTTAAAAAAAACCGTCTGAGTGAATCCAGGAAGAGGGAAGAGGCAGAGGGGGGGGGCTGGAAGTGTGTGTGTGTGTGCAGGCTGTGAGTTTTAAAAACATGTCTGAGTGAATCCAGGAAGAGGGAAGAGGCAGAGGGGCTGGAAGTGTGTGAGTGTGTGTGAGCAGGCTGTGAGTTTAAAAAACCTCTGAGTGAATCCAGGAAGAGGGAGAGAGCAGAGGGGAGGGAAGTGGAAGTGTGTGTGTGTGCACAGGCTGTGAGTTTTAAAAACCTCTGAGTGAATCCAGGAAGAGGGAAGAGGCAGAGGGTTGTAAGTGTGTCTCTGTGCAGAGGCTGTGAGTTTTAAAAACGTCTGAGTGAATCCAGGAAGAGGGAAGAGGCAGAGGGGCTGGAAGTGTGTGTGTGTGTGCACAGGCTGTGAGTTTTAAAATGTCTGAGTGAATCCAGGAAGAGGGAAGAGGCAGAGGGCCTGGAAGTGTGTGTGTGTGCACAGGCTGTGAGTCTTTAAAAAACGTCTGAGTGAATCCAGGAAGAGGGAAGAGGGCAGAGGGGCTGGAAGTGTGTGTGTGTGCAGGCTGTGAGTTTTAAAAACATCTGAGTGAATCCAGGAACAGGGAAGAGGCAGAGGGGGGCTGGAAGTGTGTGTGTGTGCACAGGCTGTGAGTTTTAAAAACCGTCTGAGTGAATCCAGGAAGAGGGAAGAGGCAGAGGGGGGGAAGTGTGTGTGTGTGTGTGTGCAGGCTGTGAGTTTTAAAAAACCGTCTGAGTGAATCCAGGAAGAGGGAAGAGGCAGAGGGGCTGGAAGTGTGTGTGTGTGCACAGGCTGTGTGTGAGTTTAAAAAACTCTGAGTGAATCCAGGAAGAGGGAAGAGGCAGAGGGGCTGGAAGTGTGTGTGTGTGTGCACAGGCTGTGAGTTTTAAAAAAAAGTCTGAGTGAATCCAGGAAGAGGGAAGAGGCAGAGGGGGGCTGGAAGTGTGTGTGTGTGTGTGCAGGCTGTGTGAGTCTTAAAAAAAACCGTCTGAGTGAATCCAGGAAGAGGGAAGAGGCAGGGAGGGGCTGGAAGTGTGTGTGTGTGCACAGGCTGTGAGTTTTAAAAAAATCTGAGTGAATCCAGGAAGAGGGAAGAGGCAGAGGGGGGGCTGGAAGTGTGTGTGTGTGTGTGCACAGGCTGTGAGTTTTAAAAACGTCTGAGTGAATCCAGGAAGAGGGAAGAGGCAGAGGCAGAGGGGGAAGGAAGTGTGTGTGTGTGCACAGGCTGTGAGTTTTAAAAAACGTCTGAGTGAATCCAGGAAGAGGGAAGAGGGAGAGGGGGGGAAGTGTGTGTGTGTGTGCAGTGTGTGCAGGCTGTGTTTTTTAAAAACGTCTGAGTGAATCCAGGAAAGAAGAGGGAGGGGAGAGGGGAAGAAGTGTGTGTGTGTGCACAGACAGGCTGTGAGTTTTAAAAAAATCTGAGTGAATCCAGGAAGAGGGAAGAGGCAGAGGGGCTGGAAGTGTGTGTGGTGTGCACAGGCTGTGAGTTTTAAAAACGTCTGAGTGAATCCAGGAGGAGGGAAGAGGCAGAGGGGCTGGAAGTGTGTGTGTGTGTGCACAGGCTGTGAGTCTTAAAAACCTCTGAGTGAATCCAGGAAGAGGGAAGAGGCAGAGGGGCTGGAAGTGTGTGTGTGTGCACAGGCTGTGAGTTTTAAAAACGGTCTGAGTGAATCCAGGAAGAGGGAAGAGAGGCAGAGGGGCTGGAAGTGTGTGTGTGTGTGCACAGGCTGTGAGTTTTTAAAAACATCTGAGTGAATCCAGGAAGAGGGAAGAGGCACAGGGGATGGAAGTGTGTGTGTGTGTGTGCACAGGCTGTGTGAGTTAAACGTCTGAGTGAATCCAGGAAGAGGGAAGAGGCAGAGGGGCTGGAAGTGTGTGTGTGTGTGTGCACAGGCTGTGAGTTTTTAAAAAAACCTCTGAGTGAATCCAGGAAGAGGGAAGAGGCAGAGGGGCTGGAAGTGTGTGTGTGTGTGCACAGGCTGTGAGTTTTAAAAAACCTCTCTGAGTGAATGAATCCAGGAAGAGGGAAGAGGCAGAGGGGCTGGAAGTGTGTGTTTGTGTGTATGCACAGGCTGTGTGAGTTTTTAAAAAACGTCTGAGTGAATCCAGGAAGAGGGAAGAGGGAGAGGGGAGGGGAAGTGTGTGTGTGCACAGGCTGTGAGTTTTAAAAAAAACGTCTGAGTGAATCCAGGAAGAGGGAAGAGGCAGAGGGGGTGGAAGTGTGTGTGTGTGTGTGCAGCACAGTGTGAGTTTTAAAAACCGTCTGAGTGAATCCAGGAAGAGGGAAGAGGCAGAGGGGCTGGAAGTGTGTGTGTGTGTGCACAGGCTGTGAGTTTTAAAAACGTCTGAGTGAATCCAGGAAGAGGGAAGAGGCAGAGGGGCTGGAAGTGTGTGTGTGTGTGCACAGGCTGTGAGTTTTTAAAAAACCTCTGAGTGAATCCAGGAAGAGGGAAGAGGGCAGAGGGGCTGGAAGTGTGTGTGTGTGTGCACAGGCTGTGTGAGTTTTAAAAACCTCTGAGTGAATCCAGGAAGAGGGAAGAGGCAGAGGGGCTGGAAGTGTGTGTGTGTGTGTGTGCACAGGCTGTGAGTTTTAAAACATCTGAGTGAATCCAGGAAGAGGGAAGAGGCAGAGGGGGGCTGGAAGTGTGTGGTGTGTGCACAGGCTGTTGTGAGTTTTTAAAAACGTCTGAGTGAATCCAGGAAGAGGGAAGAGGCAGAGGGGGAAAGTGTGTGTGTGTGTGCACAGGCTGTGAGTCTTTAAAAACGTCTGAGTGAATCCAGGAAGAGGGAAGAGGCAGAGGGGGGAAGTGGAAGTGTGTGTGTGTGTGCAAGGCTGTGAGTTTTAAAAACTGTCTGAGTGAATCCAGGAAGAGGGAAGAGGCAGAGGGGCTGGAAGTGTGTGTGTGTGTGCACAGGCTGTGAGTTTTTAAAAATCTGAGTGAATCCAGGAAGAGGGAAGAGGCAGAGGGGGGCTGGAAGTGTGTGTGTGTGTGTGCACAGGCTGTGAGTTTTTAAAAACCGTCTGAGTGATTCCACGAAGAGGGACGAGGCAGTGGGGCTGGAAGTGTGTGTGTGTGTGTGCACAGGCTGTGAGTTTTAAAAATCTGAGTGAATCCAGGAAGAGGGAAGAGGCAGAGGGGCTGGAAGTGTGTGTGTGTGTGCACAGTGCACTGTGAGTTTTTAAAAACGTCTGGGTGAATCCAGTAAGATGGAAGAGGCAGAGGGGCTGGAAGTGTGTGTGTGTGTGCACAGGCTGTGAGTTTTAAAAAACCTCTGAGTGAATCCAGGAAGAGGGAAGAGGCAGAGGGGCTGGAAGTGTGTGTGTGGTGTGCACAGGCTGTGAGTTTTAAAAACGTCTGAGTGAATCCAGGAAGAGGGAAGAGGCAGAGGGGGGAAGTGTGTGTGTGTGTGCATGTGCACAGGCTGTGAGTTTTAAAAAACGTCTGAGTGAATCCAGGAAGAGGGGAGAGGCAGAGGGGGGGAAGTGTGTGTGTGTGCACAGGCTGTGAGTTTTAAAAACCAGTGAATCCAGGAAGAGGGAAGAGGCAGAGGGGGCTGGAAGTGTGTGTGTGTGTGCACACAGGCTGTGAGTTTTAAAAAAATCTGAGTGAATCCAGGAAGAGGGAAGAGGCAGAGGGGCTGGAAGTGTGTGTGTGTGCACAGCTGTGAGTTTTAAAAAAAATCTGAGTGAATCCAGGAAGAGGGAAGAGGCAGAGGGGCTGGAAGTGTGTGTGTGTGTGCACAGGCTGTGAGTGTTTAAAAAAAACATCTGAGTGAATCCAGGAAGAGGGAAGAGGCAGAGGGGCTGGAAGTGTGTGTGTGCACAGGCTGTGAGTGAGTTTTAAAAACGTCTGAGTGAATCCAGGAAGAGGGAAGAGGCAGAGGGGCTGGAAGTGTGTGTGTGTGGCTGTGAGTTTGAAAAAATCTGAGTGAATCCAGGAAGAGGGAAGAGGGGCAGAGGGGCTGGAAGTGTGTGTGTGTGTGCACAGGCTGTGAGTTTTAAAAAAAATCTGAGTGAATCCAGGAAAGAGGGAAGAGGGCAGGGGCTGGAAGTGTGTGTGTGTGTGCACAGGCTGTGAGTTTTAAAAACCGTCTGAGTGAATCCAGGAAGAGGGAAGAGGGCAGAGGGGGCTGGAAGTGTGTGGGTGTGTGTGTGCACAGGCTGTGAGTTTTAAAAACGTCTGAGTGAATCCAGGAAGAGGGAAGAGGCAGAGGGGGGGCTGGAAGTGTGTGAAGTGTGTGTGTGCACAGGCTGTGAGTTTTTTTAAACCTCTGTCTGAGTGAATCCAGGAAGAGGGAAGAGGAGAGGAGGGGCTGGAAGGTGGTGTGTGTGTTGTGCACAGGCTGTGAGTTTTAAAAACGTCTGAGTGAATCCAGGAAGAGGGAAGAGGCAGAGGGGCTGGAAGTGTGTGTGTGTGTGCACAGGCTGTGAGTTTTAAAAACCTCTGAGTGAATCCAGGAAGAGGGAAGAGGCAGAGAGGCTGGAAGTGTGGAATGGAGGCTGTGAGTTTTAAAAAACCGTCTGAGTGAATCCAGGAAGAGGGACGAGGCAGAGGGGTGGAAGTGTGTGTGTGTGCAGGCTGTGAGTTTTAAAAACCTCTGAGTAAATACAGGAAGAGGGACGAGGTAGAGGGGATGGAAGTGTGTGTGTGTGTTCACGGGCTGTGGGTTTGAAAAACCTCTGAGTGAATCCAGGAAGAGGGAAGAGGCAGTGGGGCTGGAAGTGTGTGTGTGCACAGGCTGTGAGTTTTAAAAACCTCTGAGTGAATCCAGGAAGAGGGAAGAGGCAGAGGGGGGGAAGTGTGTGTGTGCACAGAGGCTGTGAGTTTTAAAAAAAATCTGAGTGAATCCAGGAAGAGGGAAGAGGAGGGCTGGAAGTGTGTGTGTGTGTGTGTGCACAGGCTGTGTGAGTTTTAAAAACCTCTGAGTGAATCCAGGAAGAGGGAAGAGGCAGAGGGGCTGGAAGTGTGTGTGTGTGCACAGGAAAAAAACCTCTGAGTGAATCCAGGAAGAGGCAGAGGGGCTGGAAGTGTGTGTGTGTGCACAGGCTGTGAGTTTTAAAAACGTCTGAGTGAATCCAGGAAGAGGGAAGAGGCAGAGGGGCTGGAAGTGTGTGTGTGTGTGTGCACAGGCTGTGAGTTTTAAAATGTCTGAGTGAATCCAGGAAGAGGGAAGAGGCAGAGGGGCTGGAAGTGTGTGTGTGCACAGTGCTGCTGAGTTTTTTTAAAAAAAAACCTCTGAGTGAATCCAGGAAGAGGGAAGAGGCAGAGGCAGAGGGGGCTGGAAGGAAGAGTGTGTGTGCACAGGCTGTGAGTTTTTAAAACCGTCTGAGTGAATCCAGGAAGAGAGGGAAGAGGCAGAGGGGGCTGGAAGTGTGTGTGTGTGTGTGTGTGTGGCTGTGAGTTTTAAAAACTCTCTGAGTGAATCCAGGAAGAGGGAAGGGGAGAGGGGGAGGAAGTGTGTGAAGTGTGTGTGTGTGTGTGGCTGTGAGTTTAAAAACCTCTGAGTGAATCCAGGAAGAGGGAAGAGGCAGAGGGGGCTGGAAGTGTGTGTGTGTGTGTGTGTGGGCTGTGAGTTTTTAAAAAACGTCTGAGTGAATGAATCCAGGAAGAGGGAAGAGGGAGGAGAGGGGCTGGAAGTGTGTGTGTGTGCACAGGCTGTGAGTTTTTAAAAAAAAACTCTGAGTGAATCCAGGAAGAGGAAGAGGCAGAGGGGCTGGAAGTGTGTGTGTGTGTGTGTGCACAGGCTGTGAGTTTTAAAAAAACGTCTGAGTGAATCCAGGAAGAGGGAAAGAGGCAGAGGGGCTGGAAGTGTGTGTGTGTGCAGGCTGTGAGTTTTTAAAAAACCGTCTGAGTGAATCCAGGAAGAGGGAGGGAGGCAGAGGGGCTGGGAAGTGTGTGTGTGTGTGTGTGCACAGGCTGTGAGTTTTTAAAAACGTCTGAGTGAATCCAGGAAGAGGGAAGAGGCAGAGGGGGGGGGAAGTGTGTGTGTGTGTGTGCACAGGCTGTGAGTTTTAAAAAACGTCTGAGTGAATCCAGGAAGAGGGAAGAGGCAGAGGCAGAGGGGCTGGAAGTGTGTGTGTGTGTGTGTGCACAGGCTGTGAGTTTTAAAAACCTCTGAGTGAATCCAGGAAGAGGGAAGAGGGAGAGGGAGGGGCTGGAAGTGTGTGTGTGTGTGCACAGGCTGTGAGTTTTAAAAAACCGTCTGAGTGAATCCAGGAAGAGGGAAGAGGCAGAGGGGCTGGAAGTGTGTGTGTGTGTGCACAGGCTGTGAGTTTTGTGAAAAAAAACTGAGTGAATCCAGGAAGAGGGAAGAGGCAGAGGGGGGGAAGTGTGTGTGTGTGTGCACAGGCTGTGAGTTTTAAAAAAACGTCTGAGTGAATCCAGGAAGAGGGAAGAGGCAGAGGGGCTGGAAGTGTGTGTGTGTGTGAGTGTGCACAGGCTGTGAGTCTTAAAAACATCTGAGTGAATCCAGGAAGAGGGAGAGGGCAGAGGGGCTGGAAGTGTGTGTGTGTGTGTGTGGCTGTGAGTTTTAAAAAACCGTCTGAGTGAATCCAGGAAGAGGGAAGAGGCAGAGGGGGGGAAGTGTGTGTGTGTGTGTGTGCTGTGTGAGTTTTAAAAAAAAAACGTCTGAGTGAATCCAGGAAGAGGGAAGAGGCAGAGGGGGAAGTGTGTGTGTGTGCACAGGCTGTGAGTTTTAAAAAAAAACCTCTGAGTGAATCCAGGAAGAGGGAAGAGGCAGAGGGGCTGGAAGTGTGTGTGTGTGTGCACAGGCTGTGAGTTTTAAAAACGTCTGAGTGAATCCAGGAAGAGGGAAGAGGCAGAGGGGCTGGAAGTGTGTGTGTGTGTGCACAGGCTGTGAGTTTTAAAAAACCTCTGAGTGAATCCAGGAAGAGGAAGAGAGGAAGAGGCAGAGGGGGGAAGTGTGTGTGTGTGTGTGTGTGCTGTGTGTGTTTTTAAAAACCGTCTGAGTGAATCCAGGAAGAGGGAAGAGGCAGAGGGGGAGGGAAGTGTGTGTGTGTGCACACAGGCTGTGAGTTTTAAAAAACCTCTGAGTGAATGAGGAAGAAGAGGGAAGGGCAGAGGGGCTGGAAGTGTGTGTTTGAGTGTGTGCACAGGCTGTGAGTTTTAAAAACTCTGAGTGAATCCAGGAAGAGGGAAGAGGCAGAGGGGCTGGAAGTGTGTGTGTGTGCACAGGCTGTGAGTTTTAAAAACATCTGAGTGAATCCAGGAAGAGGGAAGAGGCAGAGGGGGGCTGGAAGTGTGTGTGTGTGCACAGGCTGTGAGTCTTTAAAAACGTCTGAGTGAATCCAGGAAGAGGGAAGAGGCAGAGGGGCTGGAAGTGTGTGTGTGTGCACAGGCTGTGAGTTTTAAAAACGTCTGAGTGAATCCAGGAAGAGGGAAGAAGAGGGAGAGGGGCTGGAAGTGTGTGTGTGTGTGTGCACAGGCTGTGAGTTTTTAAAAAAAATCTGAGTGAATCCAGGAAGAGGGAAGAGGCAGAGGGGCTGGAAGTGTGTGGATGTGCACAGGCTGTGAGGCTGTGAGTTTTTAAAAACTCTGAGTGAATCCAGGAAGAGGGAAGAGGCAGAGGGGGCTGGAAGTGTGTGTGATGTGCAAGAGCTGTGAGTTTTAAAAACCTCTGAGTGAAATCCAGGAAGAGGGAAGAGGCAGAGGGGCTGGAAGTGTGTGTGGATGTGTGCACAGGCTGTGTGAGTTTTTAAAAAAAACTCTGAGTGAATCCAGGAAGAGGGAAAAGGCAGAGGGGCTGGAAGTGTGTGTGTGTGTGTGTGTGCACAGGCTGTGAGTTTTAAAACATCTGAGTGAATCAAGGAAGAGGGAAGAGGCAGAGGGGCTGTAAGAGTCTGCGTGTGTGTGCAGGCTGTGAGTTTTAAAACATCTGAGTGAATCAAGGAAGAGGGAAGAGGCAGAGGGGCTGGAAGTGTGTGCTGTGCACAGGCTGTGAGTTTTAAAACGTCTGAGTGAATCCAGGAAGAGGGAAGAGGCAGAGGGGCTGGAAGTGTGTGTGTGTGTGCACAGGCTGTGAGTTTTTTAAAAAACGGTCTGAGTGAATCCAGGAAGAGGGAAGAGGCAGAGGGGCTGGAAGTGTGTGTGTGTGCACAGGCTGTGAGTGTGAGTTTTAAAAAACCGTCTGAGTGAATCCAGGAAGAGGGAAGAGGCAGAGGGGCTGGAAGTGTGTGTGTGCACAGGCTGTGAGTGAGTTTTAAAAACCGTCTGAGTGAATCCAGGAAGAGGGAAGAGGCAGAGGGGGGGTGGAAGTGTGTGTGGCACAGGCTGTGAGTTTTAAAAACCGTCTGAGTGAATCCAGGAAGAGGGAAGAGGGGAGGGGCTGGAAGTGTGTGTGTGCACAGGCTGTGAGTTTTAAAAACCGTCTGAGTGAAATCCAGGAAGAGGGAAGAGGGCAGAGGGGGGAAGAGGTGGTGTGGATGTGTGTGTGTGTGTGTGTGCACAGGCTGTGAGTTTTAAAAAAACATCTGAGTGAATCCAGGAAGAGGGAAGAGGAGGCAGAGGGGCTGGAAGTGTGTGTGTGTGCACACAGGCTGTGAGTTTTAAAAACCTCTGAGTGAATCCAGGAAGAGGGAAGGGGAAGGGCAGAGGGGGGGAAGTGTGTCCCTGTGCACAGGCTGTGAGTTTTAAAAACCTCTGAGTGAATCCAGGAAGAGGGAAGAGGCAGAGGGGCTGGAAGTGTGTGTGTGTGTGCACACAGGCTGTGAGTGAGTTTTAAAACCGTCTGAGTGAATCCAGGAAGAGGAAGAGGAAGAGGGAGAGGCAGAGGGGCTGGAAGTGTGTGTGTGTGTTGTGTGCACAGGCTGTGAGTTTTAAAAAACTCTGAGTGAATCCAGGAAGAGGGAAGAGGCAGAGGGGCTGGAAGTGTGTGTGTGTGCACAGTGCACAGGCTGTGAGTTTTAAAAACCGTCTGAGTGAATCCAGGAAGAGGGAAGAGGCAGAGGGGCTGGAAGTGTGTGTGTGTGTGTGTGCACAGGCTGTGAGTCTTAAAAAGTCTGAGTGAATGAGTGAATCCAGGAAGAGGGAAGAGAGGGAGGGGGCTGGAAGTGTGTGTGCTGTGCACAGGCTGTGAGTTTTAAAAAACGTCTGAGTGAATCCAGGAAGAGGGAAGAGGCAGAGGGGCTGGAAGTGTGTGTGGTGTGTCACAGAGTTTTAAAAAAACGTCTCTGAGTGAATCCAGGAAGAGGGAAGAGGCAGAGGGGCTGGAAGTGTGTGTGCTGTGAGCAGAGGCTGGCTGTGAGTTTTAAAAACATCTGAGTGAATCCAGGAAGGAGGGAAGAGGCAGAGGGGTAGAAGTGTGTGTGTGTGTGCACAGGCTGTGAGTTTTTAAAAACAGTCTGAGTGAATCCAGGAAGAGGGAAGGGCAGAGGGGCTGGAGTGTGTGTGATCTTGTGGAGGCTCAGATGAGTTTTAAAAATCACAGCTGTGAATCCAGGACACACTCCAGCCCCTCTGGGGCTGGAAAGTCTTCCTGGATTCTGGACAGTCAGAAGTTTTTTTAAAAACTCACAGCTGTGTGATCAACAAACTTCCAGCCCCTGACACAGAAGGGTTTAAAACTCACAGCCTGTGCACACACACAACACTTCCAGCCCCTGTGCCTCTTCCCTCTTCCTGGATTCACTCAGACGTTTTTAAAACTCAAAGCCTGTGCACAGGGACACACTTCCAGCCCCTCTGCCTCTTCCCTCTTCCTGGATTCACTCAGAGGGTTTTAAAACTCACAGCTGTGTGTGACACACTTCCAGCCCCTCTCCCTCTGGATTTCCTGGATTCACTCAGACTTTTTTAAAACTCACAGCCTGAGCACAGGCACACACACACTTCCAGCCCCTCTGCCTCTTCCCTCTTCCTGGATTCACTCAGACGTTTTTAAAACTCACAGCCTGTGCACAGGACACACACAACACACCAGCCCCTCTGCCTGCTTCCCTCTTCCTGGATTCACTCAGACACTTTTTAAAAACTCACAGCCTGTGCACACACCACACACACACTTTCAGCCCCTCTGCTTCTTCCCTCTTCCTGGATTCACTCAGACGTTTTTAAAACTCACAGGCTGTGCAAAGCACACAGTTCCAGCCCCTCTGCCTTTTCCCTCTTCCTGGATTCACTCAGACGTTTTTAAAACTCACAGCCTGTGCAACACACTTTCAGCCCCTCTGCTTCTTCCCTGTTCCTGGATTCACTCAGACGTTTTTAAAACTCACAGCCCGTGCAAAGACACACTTCCAGCCCCTCTGCCTCTTCCCTCTTCCTGGATTCACTCAGAAGGTTTTTAAAACTCACAGCTGTGCACACACACACACTTTCAGCCACTCTGCTTCTTCCCTGTTCCTGCATTCACTCAGATGTTTTAAAACTCACAGCCTGTGCACACACGCACACTTCCACCCCCTCTGCCTCTTCCCTCTTCTTGGATTCACTCAGATGTTTTAAAACTCACAGCCTGTGCACAGGCACACACACACTTCCAGCCCCTCTGCCTCTTCCCTCTTCCTGGATTCACTCAGACAGTTTTTAAAACTCACAGCCTCTGCACACACACACACACTTCCAGCCCCTCTGCCTCTTCCCTCTTCCTGGATTCACTCAGACGTTTTTAAAAACTCACAGCCTGTGCACACACACACACCAGCCCCCTCTGCCTCTTCCCTCTTCCTGGATTCACTCAGACATTTTAAAACTCACAGCCTGTGCACAGCACACACTTCCAGCCCCTGCTTCTTCCCTCTTCCTGGATTCACTCAGAGGTTTTTAAAACTCACAGCCTGTGCACACACACACTTCCAGCCCCTCTGCCTCTTCCCTCTTCCTGGATTCACTCAGACGTTTTTAAAACTCACAGCCTGTGCACACACACACACACTTCCAGCAGCCCCTCTGCCTCTTCCCTCTTCCTGGATTCACTCAGACAGTTTTAAAACTCACAGCCTGTGCACACACACACACACTTCCAGCCCCTCTGCCTCTTCCCTCTTCCTGGATTCACTCAGAGGGTTTTTAAAACTCACAGCCTGTGCACACACATACACTTCCAGCCCCACTGCCTCGTCCCTCTTCCTGGATTCACTCAGAGGTTTTTAAAACTCACAGCCTGTGCACACACACACACACACACACTCAGTCCCTCTGCCTCTTCCCTCTTCCTGGATTCACTCAGACGTTTTTTAAAACTCACAGCCTGTGCACACACACACACACTTCCAGCCCCTCTGCCTCTTCCCTCTTCCTGGATTCATTCACTCAGACGTTTTTAAAACTCACAGCCTGTGCACACTCACACACTTCCAGCCCCTCTCCCTCTCCCCTCTTCCTGGATTCACTCAAACGTTTTTAAAACTCACAGACTGTGCACATGCACACACTTCCAGCCCCTCTGCCTCTTCCCTCTTCCTGGATTCACTCAGACGTTTTTAATACTCACAGCCTGTGCACAGCACCCACACACACACTTCAGCCCCTCTGCCTCTTCCCTCTTCCTGGATTCACTCAGACGTTTTTAAAACTCACAGCCTGTGCACACACACACACACACTTCCAGCCCCTCTGCCTCTTCCCTCTTCCTGGATTCACTCAGACGGTTTTTAAACTCACAGCCTGTGCACACACACACTTCCAGCCTCTGCCTGTGCCTCCCTCTTCCTGGATTCACTCAGACAGGTTTTTAAACTCACAGCTGTGCAGAGTGTGCACACACTTTCCAGCCCCTCTGCCTCTTCCTCTTCCCTGGATTCACTCAGACAGTTTTTAAACTCACAGCCTGTGCACACACACACACACTTTCAGCACCTCTGCCTCTTTCCCTCTTCCTGGATTCACTCAGACGGTTTTTAAGACTCACAGCCTGTGCACACACACACACTTCCAGCCCCCCTCTGCCTCTTCCCTCTTCCTGGATTCACTCAGACGTTTTTAAAACTCACAGCCTGTGCACACGCACACACTTCCAGCCCCTCTGCCTCTTCCCTCTTCCTGGATTCACTCAGACGTTTTAAAACTCATAGCCTGTGCACCCACACACACACTTCCAGCCCCTCTGCCTCTTCCCTCTTCCTGGATTCACTCAGACGTTTTTAAACTCACACAGCCTGTGCACACAGGCACACACACACTTCCAGCCCCTCTTCCCTCTTCCTGGATTCACTCAGACGTTTTTTAAAACTCACAGCCTGTGCACAGCATCACACACTTCCAGCCCCTCTGCCTCTTCCCTCTTCCTTCCTGATTCACTCAGACGTTTTTAAAACTCACAGCCTGTGCACACACACACACACACTTCCAGCCCCTCTGCCTCTTCTCCCTCTTCCTGGATTCACTCAGACGGTTTTTTTTAACTCACAGCCTGTGCACACACACACACTTCCAGCCCCTCTGCCTGCCTCTTCCCTCTTCCTGGATTCACTCAGACATTTTTTAAACACTCACAGCCTGTGCACACACACACACTTCCAGCCCCTCTGCCTCTTCCCTCTTCCTGGATTCACTCAGACGTTTTTAAAAACTCACAGCCTGTGCACACACACACACACTTCCAGCCCCTCTGCCTCTTCCCTCTTCCTGGATTCACTCAGACGTTTTTAAAACTCACAGCCTTTGAAAACTCACAGCACACATCAGAACACACACATTCCCACTTCCAGCCCCTCTGCCTCTTCCCTCTTCCTGGATTCACTCAGACATTTTTTAAAACTCACAGCCTGTGCACACACACACACTTCCAGCCCCTCTGCCTCTTCCCTCTTCCTGGATTCACTCAGACATTTTTAACACAGCCTGCCCCACACACTGCCTCTGCCTCTTCCCTCTTCCTGGATTCACTCAGACTGAGACGTTTTTAAAACTCACAGCCTGTGCACACACACACACTCACCAGCCCCTCTGCCTCTTCCCTCCCTCCTGGATTCACTCAGACGTTTTTTAAAACTCACAGACTTTTTCACACACACACTTCCAGCCCCTCTGCCTGGATTCACTCAGACACTCACAGCACTGTGCACACACACACTTCCAGCCCCTCTGCCTCTTCCCTCTTCCTGGATTCACTCAGACGTTTTTAAAACTCACAGCCTGTGCACACACACACACACACTTCCACTCTGCCTCTTCCCCTCTTCCTGGATTCACTCAGACAGTTTTTTAAAACTCACAGCCTGTGCACACACACACACACTTCCAGCCCCTCTGCCTCTTCCCCTCTCTTCCTGGATTCACTCAGACGTTTTTTTTAAACTCACAGCCTGCACACACACACACACTTCAGCCCCTCTGCCTCTTCCCCTCTTCCTGGATTCACTCAGACGGTTTTTTAAGACTCACAAAGCCTGTGCACACACACACTTCAGCCCCTCTGCAGCCCCTTCCTGGATTCACTCAGACGTTTTTAAAACTCACAGCCTGTGCACAGCACACACCTTCAGACCCTCTCCTCTTCCTCTTCCTGGATTCACTCACACGTTTTTTAAACTCACAGCCTGTGCACACAAACACACTTTCAGACCCTCTGCCTCTTCCCTCTTCCTGGATTCACTCAGAGAGTTTTTAAGAAAAACTCACAGCCTGTGCACACACACACACACAGCCCCCCCTCTCCCCCTCTCTGCCTCTTCCCTCTTCCTGGATTCACTCAGACGTTTTTTAAACTCACAGCCTGTGCACAGCACACACACACTTCCAGCCCCTCTGCCTCTTCCCTCTTCCTGGATTCACTCAGACAGTTTTTAAAACTCACAGCCTGTGCAAAGCACACACTTCCAGCCCCTCTGCCTCTTCCCTCTTCCTGGATTCACTCAGAGTTTTTAAAACTCACAGCCTGTGCACACACACACACTTTCAACCCCTCTGCCTCTTCCCTCTTCCTGGATTCACTCAGACGTTTTAAAACTCACAGCCTGTGCACACACACACACTTCCAGCCCCTCTGCCTCTTCCCTCTTCCTGGATTCATTCAGACATTTTAAAACTCACAGCCTGTGCACAAGGACACACTTTCAGCCCCTCTACTTCTTCCCTCTTCCTGGATTCACTCAGACATTTTTAAAACTCACAGCCTGTGCACAGCACACAGTTCCAGCCTGCCTCTTCCCTCTTCCTGGATTCACTCAGACGTTTTTAAAACTCACAGCCTGTGCACACCACACACTTCAGCCCCTCACCCCAGCCCCTCTTCCTGGATTCACTCAGAACCTTCAAAACTCACACTGCACACTTCAGCTTCTGCACTTCCCTCCCTGCACACAGACTTTCACACAGCCAGCACACACACACACTCCAGCCCCTCTGCCTCTTCCCTCTTCCTGGATTCACTCAGACGGTTTTTAAACTCACAGTCTGTGCACAGACACACACACTTCCAGCCCCTCTGCCTCTTCCCTCTTCCTGGATTCACTCAGAGGTTTTTAATATTCACACCCTGTGCACACACAAACACGTTCAGCCCCTCTGCCTCTTCCCTCTTCCTGGATTCACTCAGACCTTTTTAAGACTCACAGCATGTGCACAGCACACATACTTCCAGCCCCTCTGCCTCTTCCCTCTTCCTGATTCACTCAGACAGTTTTTAAAAAACACAGCTGTGCACACACACACACTTCCAGCCCCTCTGCCTCTTCCCTCCCTTCCTGGATTCACTCAGACATTTTTTAAAACTCACAGCCTGTGCACACACACACACACACACTTCCAGCCCCTCTGCCTCCTCTTCCTCTTCCTGGATTTCACTCAGACGTTTTTTTAAAACTCACAGCCTGTGCACACACACACACACACTCACAAGCCCCTCTGCCTCTTCCCTCTTCCTGGATTCACTCAGACGGTTTTTTTAAACTCACAGCCTGTGCACATCACACACACACACTTCCAGCCCCTCTGCCTCTTCCTCTCTTCCTGGATTCACTCAGACTTTTTAAAAAACACAGCCTGTGCACAGGGGCACACACACACTTTCCAGCCCCTCTGCCTCTTCCCTCTTCCTGGATTCACTCAGAGGTTTTTAAAACTCACAGCCTGTGCACACACACACACACACTTCCAGCCCCTCTGCCTCTTCCTCTTCCTGGATTCACTCAGAGAGTTTTTAAACTCACAGCCTGTGCACACAGACACACTTTCCAGCAGCCCCTCTGCCTCTTCCCTCTTCCTGGATTCACTCAGACGTTTTTAAAACTCACAGCCTGTGCACACCACACACTTCCAGCCCCTCTGCCTCTTCCCTCTTCCTGGATTCACTCAGACCTTTTTAAAACTCACAGCCTGTGCACATGCACACACTTCCAGCCCCTCTGCCTCTTCCCTCTTCCTGGATTCACTCAGACTTTTTAAAACTCACAGCCTGTGCACATACACACACTTCCAGCCCCTCTGCCTGCTTCCCTCTTCCTGGATTCACTCAGACATTTTTAAACTCACAGCCTGTGCACAGCACACACACTTCCAGCCCCTCTGCCTCTTCCCTCTTCCTGGATTCACTCAGACGTTTTTAAAACTCACAGCCTGTGCACACACACACTTCCAGCCCCTCTGCCTCTTCCCTCTTCCTGGATTCACTCAGACGGTTTTTTTAAACTCACAGCCTGTGCACACACACACACACACTTCCAGCCCCTCTGCCTCTTCCCTCTTCCTGGATTCACTCAGACGGTTTTTTAAAACTCACAGCCTGTGCACACACACACACTTCCAGCCCCTCTGCCTCTTCCCTCTTCCTGGATTCACTCAGACACTCACACAGCCTGTGCACAGCACACACACTTCCAGCCCCTCTGCCTCTTCCCTCTTCCTGGATTCACTCAGACAGTTTTTAAAACTCACAGCCTGTGCACATGGACACACACTTCCACTTCCAGCCCCTCTGCCTCTTCCCTCTTCCTGGATTCACTCAGACGTTTTAAAACTCTCACAGCCTGTGCACACACACACACTTCCAGCCCCTCTGCCTCTTCCCTCTTCCTGGATTCACAGAGACGTTTTTAAAACTCACAGCCTGTGCACACACACACACACACTTCCAGCCCCTCTGCCTCTTCCTCTTCCCTCTTCCTGGATTCACTCATTTTTTAAAACTCACAGCCTGTGCACACACACACACACTTCCAGCCCCTCTGCCTCTTCCCTCTTCCTGGATTCACTCAGACGTTTTTAAAACTCACAGCCTGTGCACACACACACACACACACTTCCAGCCCCTCTGCCTCTCTTCCCTCTTCCTGGATTCACTCAGACATTTTTTTTAAAACTCACAGCCTGTGCACACACACACTTCCAGCCCCTCTGCTCTCTTTCTTCCTGGATTCACTCAGACATTTTTAAAACTCACAGCCTGTGCACAGCACACACTCTCAGCCCCCTCTGCCTCTCCCTCTTCCTGGATTCACTCAGACGTTTTTTAAAACTCACACAGCCTGTGCACACACACACACACTTCAGCCCCCCTCTGCCTCTTCCCTCTTCCTGGATTCACTCAGACAACCTTTTAAAACTCACAGCCTGTGCACACACACACACACTTCCAGCCCCTCTGCCCTTCCTGCTTTCCTCTTCCTGGATTCACTCAGACGTTTTTACTCACACAGCCTGTGCACACACACACTTCCAGCCCTCTGCCTCTTCCCTCTTCCTGGATTCACTCAGACTTTTTTTTTAAACTCACAGCCTGTGCACACACACACACTTCCAGCCCCTCTGCTCTCTCTCTTCTTCCTGGATTCACTCAGACAGGTTTTTTTAAAACTCACAGCCTGTGCACAGCACACACTTCCAGCCCCTCTGCTTCTTCCCTGCTCCTGGATTCACTCAGAGGATTTTTAAAACTCACAGCCTGTGCACACACACACACACTTCCAGCCCCTCTGCCTCTTCCCTCTTCCTGGATTCACTCAGACGTTTTTAAAACTCACAGCCTGTGCACACACATACACACTTCCAGCCCCTCTGCCTCTTCCCTCTTCCTGGATTCACTCAGACAGATTTTTAAAAACTCACAGCCTGTGCACAGCACACACACACTTCCCCCCCTCTGCCTCTTCCCTCTTCCCTCTTCCTGGATTCACTCAGACGTTTTTTAAACTCTCACAGCCAGGTGCACACACACACACACTTCCAGCCCCTCTGCCTCTTCCCTCTCCTTCCTGGATTCACTCAGACGCTTTTCAAACTCACAGCCTGTACACACACACACACTTCCAGCCCCTGTGCCTCTTCCCTCTTCCTGGATTCACTCAGACAGTTTTTTTTAAAACTCACACAGCCTGTGCACACACACACACACCAGCCCCTCTGCCTCTTCCCTCTTCCTGGATTCACTCAGACGGTTTTTAAAACTCACAGCCTGTGCACACACACACACACTTCCAGCCCCTGCCTCTCTCCCTCCCTTCCTGGATTCACTCAGACGGTTTTTAAACTCACAGCCTGTGCACACACACACACTTCCAGCCCCTCTGCCTCTTCCCTCTTTCCTGGATTCACTCAGACGTTTTTTAAAACTCACAGCCTGTGCACACACACACTTTCCAGCCCCTCTGCCTCTTCCCTCTTCCTGGATTCACTCAGACGTTTTTAAAACTCACAGCCTGTGCCAGCACACACTTCCAGCCCCTGCCTCTTCCCTCTTCCCTCTTCCTGGATTCACTCAGACGTTTTTAAACTCACAGCCTGTGCACACACACACACTTCTTCAGCCCCCCTCTGCCTCTTCCCTCTTCCTGGATTCACTCAGACATTTTTAAGACTCACAGCCTGCACACACACACACACTTCAGCAGCCCTCTCCTCTCTCCCTCTTCCTGGATTCACTCAGACGTTTTTTTAAACTCACAGCCTGTGCACACACACACACACACACTTCAGCCCCTCTGCCTCTTCCCTCTTCCTGGATTCACTCAGACCTTTTTAAAACTCACAGCCTTTTACAAAACTCTTCAGCAGCCTTTCCCTCATTCACTCAGAGACAAAACACACAGCAGCTGTGCACACACACACACACACTCTTCCCCCCTCTGCCTCTTCCCTCTTCCTGGATTCACTCAGACGGTTTTTAAAACTCACAGCCTGTGCACACACACACACACACAGCCCCTCTGCCTCTTCCCTCTTCCTGGATTCACTCAGACGTTTTTAAAACTCACAGCCTGTGCACATCACACACACACTTCCAGCCCCTCTGCCTCTTCCCTCTTCCTGGATTCACTCACAGACGTTTTTAAAACTCACAGCCTGTCACACACACACACTTCCAGCCCCTCTGCTCTTCCCTCTTCCTGGATTCACTCAGACATTTTTAAACTCACAGCCTGTGCACACACACACTTCCAGCCAGCCCCTCTGCCTCTTCCCTCTTCCTGGATTCACTCAGACAGTTTTTAAAACTCACAGCACACACACACACACACACTTCCCCCTCTGCCTCTTCCCCCTCTTCCTGGATTCACTCAGACGGTTTTTAAAACTCACAGCTTGTGCACACACACACTTCCAGCCCCTCTGCCTCTTCCCTCCTCTTCCTGGATTCACTCAGACGTTTTTAAAA
The DNA here is from genome assembly GCA_029890345.1 of Natrix helvetica helvetica. Classification (NCBI taxonomy): domain Eukaryota; kingdom Metazoa; phylum Chordata; class Lepidosauria; order Squamata; family Natricidae; genus Natrix; species Natrix helvetica. Next base: position 105,840 of record JAKRSI010000572.1, on the reverse strand, counting down.
CTCACAGCCTGTGCACACACACACACTTCCAGCCCCTCTCTTCCCTCTTCCTGGATTCACTCAGACATTTTGAAACTCACAGCCTGTGCACACACACACACACTTCCAGCCCCTCTGCCTCTTCCCTCTTCCTGGATTCACTCAGACGTTTTTAAAACTCACAGCCTGTGCACACACACACACTTCCAGCCCCTCTGCCTCTTCCCTCTTCCTGGATTCACTCAGACATTTTTTAAAACTCACAGCCTGTGCACACACACACTTCCAGCCCCTCTGCCTCTTCCCTCTTCCTGGATTCACTCAGACATTTTTAAAACTCACAGCCTGTGCACACACACACACACTTCCAGCCCCTCTGCCTCTTCCCTCTTCCTGGATTCACTCAGACGGTTTTAAACTCACAGCCTGTGCACATCCACAAACCTCCAGCCCCTCTGCCTCTTCCCTCTTCCTGGATTCACTCAGACGAGTTTTAAAACTCACAGCCTGTGCACACACACACACTTCCAGCCCCTCTGCCTCTCTCTTCCTGGATTCACTCAGACAGTTTTTAAAAACTCACAGCAGACTGTGCACACACACACACTTTCAGCCCCTCTGCCTCTTCCCTCTTCCTGGATTCACTCAGACAAAACTCACAGCTGTGCTTCACACACTTCCAGCCCCTTCCTCTCTCTCCTCTTCCTGGATTCACTCAGACAAAACTCACAGCCTGTGCACACACACACACACTTCAGCCCCTCTGCCCCTCTTCCTCTTCCCTCTTCCTGCATTCACTCAGACGTTTTAAAACTCATAGCCTGTGCACCCACACACACACTTCCAGCCCCTCTGCCTCTTCCCTCTTCCTGGATTCATTCAGAGGTTTTTAAAACTCACAGCCTTTGCACACACACACACTTCCAGCCCTGCCCCCCTCTCCCTTCCCTCTTCCTCTTCCTGGATTCACACTCTCCACTTCAGACTTTTTTTTCTTAAGGATTCACTCAGTTAAAACACACACACACACACACTTCCAGCCCCTCTGCCTCTTCCCTCTTCTTCCTGGATTCACTCAGACGTTTTTAAAACTCACAGCCTGTGCACACACACACACACACACACACACACACTCTGCCACACACTCTTCTCTCTGCCTTCCCCTCTTCCTGGATTCACTCACTCACTTTTTTAAAACTCACAGCCTGTGCACACACACACACTTCCAGCCCCTCTGCCTCTTCCCTCTTCCCTGGATTCACTCAGACAGACTCACAGCCTGTGCACACATGCACACACTTTCAGCCCCTCTGCCTCTTCCCTCTTCCTGGATTCACTCAGACATTTTTAAAACTCACAGCAGCTGTGCACACACACACACACTTTCAGCCCCTCTGCCTCTCTTCCTCTTCCTGGATTCACTCACTCAGACGTTTTTTTAAACTCACAGCCTGCCTGCACACATACACACAGCCCCTCTGCCCCTTCCCTCTTCCTTCCTGGATTCACTCAGACATTTTTTTAAAAACTCACAGCCTGTGCACATCACACACACTTCCAGCCCCTCTGCCACACTCACAAAACTCACAGCCTGTGCACACACACACACTTCTTCCAGCCCCTCTGCCTCTTCCCTCTTCCTGGATTCACTCAGAGAGTTTTTTAAGACTCACAGCCTGCACACACACACACACACTTCCAGCCCCTCTGCCCCTTCCCCTCTTCCTGGATTCACTCAGACTTTTTAAAACTCACAGCCTGTGCACACACACACACTTCCAGCCCCCTCTGCCTCTTCCCTCTTCCTGGATTCACTCAGACGGTTTTTAAACTCACAGCCTGTGCACACACACACACACACTTCAGCCCCTCTGCCTCTTTCCCTCTTCCTGGATTCACTCAGACGGTTTTTTAAACTCACAGCCTGTGCACACACACTTCCCAGCCCCTCTGCCTCTTCCCTCTTCCTGGATTCACTCAGACGGTTTTTTTAAAACTCACAGCAAGCACATCACACACACTTCAGCACTTCACTGCACACACATTCTTCCTGGATTCACTCAGACACACAAAACTCACAGCCTTGCACACACACACACAGCCCCTCTGCCTCTTCCCTCTTCCTGGATTCACTCAGACAAAACTCACAGCCTGTGTGCACAGGATCACACACACTTCCAGCCCCTCTGCCTCTTCCCTCTTCCTGGATTCACTCAGACGGTTTTTAAACTCACAGCCTGTGCACACACACACACTTCAGCCCCTCTGCTCTCTTCCCTCTTCCTGGATTCACTCAGACCAAAACTCACAGCCTGTGCACACACACACACACTTCAGCCCCTCTGCCTCTTCCCTCTTCCTGGATTCACTCAGACGTTTTTTTAAAACTCACAGCCTGTGCACACACACACACACACACACACCAGCCCTCTGCTGCTCTTCCCTCTTCCTGGATTCACTCAGAGGTTTTTAAAACTCACAGCCTGTGCACAACACACACTCAAAGCCACACACACACTGTTTTTACAACTCACACTGTCACCCTTCCAGCCCCTCTGCCTCTTCCCTCTTCCTGGATTCACTCAGACCTTTTTAAAACTCACAGCCTGTGCACACACACACACACTTCCAGCCCCTCTGCCTCTTCCCTCTTCCTGGATTCACTCAGACACGTTTTTAAACTCACAGCCTGTGCACACACACACACACACTTCCAGCCCCTCTGCCTCTCTCCCTCTTCCTTGATTCACTCAGACTTTTTTAATACTCACAGTCTGTGCACACACACACACTTCCAGCCCCTCTGCCTCTTCCCTCTTCCTGGATTCACTCAGACATTTTTAAAACTCACAGCCTGTGCACACACACACACACTCCAGCCCCTCTGCCTCTTCCCTCTTCCCTTCCTGGATTCACTCAGACAGTTTTTTTAAAACTCACAGCCTGTGCACACACACACTTCCACACACCTTCCCCCTCTGCCTCCTCTCCCCTCTTCCTGGATTCACTCAGACGGTTTTTTTAAAACTCACAGCACAGCCTGTGCACACACACACACTTCCAGCCCCTCTGCCTCTTCCCTCTTCCTGGATTCACTCAGACAGACCTTTTTAAAACTCACAGCCTGTGCACACACACACACACACTTCAGCACCCCCTCTGCCTCTTCCCTCTTCCTGGATTCATCACAGATTTTTTAAACTCACAGCACTGTGCACACACACACACACTTCCAGCCCCTCTGCCTCTTCCCTCTTCCTGGATTCACTCAGAGAGTTTTTTTTAAAACTCACAGCCTGTGCACACACACACACACTTCCAGCCCCTCTGCCTCTTCCCTCTCTCCTGGATTCACTCAGACGTTTTTTTAAAACTCACAGCCTATGCCCACACACACACCTTCAGCCCCCCTGCCTCTTCCCTCTTCCTGGATTCACTCAGACATTTTTAAAACTCACAGCCTGTGCACACACACACTTCCAGCCCCTCTCTGCCTCTTCCCTCTTCCTGGATTCACTCAGACGTTTTTTAACTCACAGCCTGTGCACACACACACACACTTCCAGCCCCTCTGCCTCTTCCCCTCTTCCTGGATTCACTCAGACAGGTTTTTAAAACTCACAGCCTGTGCACACACACACTTCCAGCCCCTCTGCCTCTTCCCTCTTCCTGGATTCACTCAGACATTTTTTTAAAACTCACAGCCTGTGCACACACACACACACACCAGCCCCTCTGCCTCTCTCCTCTTCCCTCTTCCTGGATTCACTCAGACGTTTTTAAAACTCACAGCCTGTGCACACACACACACACTTCCCAGCCCCTCTGCCTCTTCCCTCTTCCTGGATTCACTCAGACAGACTTTTTTAAAACTCACAGCCTGTGCACAGGCACACACTTCCAGCCCCTCTGCCTCTTCTCTCTTTCCTGATTCACTCAGACTTTTTTAAAACTCACACTCAGACCCCTGTGCACACACCCACTCAGACACACACTCACAGCTCCACACACACCTTCCAGCCTCTTGCCTCTTCCCTCTTCCTGGATTCACTCAGACTTTTTTAAAACTCACAGCCTGTGCACACAACACACACTTCAGAGCCCTCTGCCTCTCACACTCAGACGTTTTAAACACACTGTGCACACCACACACACTTCCAGCCCCTCTGCCTCTTCCTCTTCCTGGATTCACTCAGACAGTTTTTAAAACTCACAGCCTGTGCACACACACACACACTTCAGCCCCTCTGCCTCTTCCCTCTTCCTGGATTCACTCAGACAGTTTTTTTAAAACTCACAGCCTGTGCACACACACACACTTCCAGCCCCTCTGCCTCTTCCCTTCCCTGGATTCACTCAGAGACGTTTTTAAAAACTCCTGTGCACACACACACACACCAGCCCCCCTGCAGCTTCCCTCTTCCTGGATTCACTCAGACCCTTTTTAAAACTCACAGCCTTCTTCCAGCCCCTCTGCCTTCTTCCCTCTTCCTGGATTCACTCAGACTTTTTTTAAAACTCACAGCCTGTGCACACACACACACACACTTCAGCCCCTCTGCCTCTTCCCTCTTCCTGGATTCACTCAGACGGTTTTTAAAACTCACAGCCTGTGCACACACACACACACTTCCAGCCCCTCTGCCTCTTCCCTCTTCTTCTGGATTCACTCAGACCTTTTTTTAAACTCACAGCTGTGCACAGCACACACACTTCAGCCCTGCTCACACACAGACACACACACACCACACACTTCCAGCCCCTCTCCTCTTCCCTCTTCCTGGATTCACTCAGACGGTTTTTTTTAAACTCACAGCCTGTGCACACAAACACACACTTCCAGCCCCTCTGCCTCTTCCCTCTTCCTGGATTCACTCAGACGTTTTTAAAACTCACAGCCTGTGCACAGCACACACTTCCAGCCCCTCTGCCTTGTCCCTTTTCCTGGATTCACAGACTCTCACAGCCTCACACACCTCTTTCAGCCCCTCCTCTTCCTCCTGGATTCACTCAGACAGACAGGTTTTAAAACTCACAGCCTGCCTGTGCACACACACACACACTTCCAGCCCCTCTGCCTCTTCCCTCTTCCTGGATTCACTCAGACGTTTTTTTTAAAACTCACAGCCTGTGCACACACACACACTTCCAGACCCTCTGCCTCTTCCCTCTTCCTGGATTCACTCAGAGGATTTTTTAAACTCACAGCCTGTGCACACACACACACTTCCAGCCCCTCTGCCTCTTTCCCTCTTCCTGGATTCACTCAGACCCTTTTTTAAACTCACAGCCTGTGCACACACACACACTTCAAGCCCCTCTGCCTCTCCTTTGGGATTCACTCAGACAACTCACAGCCTGTGCACACACACACACTTCCCCAGCCCCTCTGCCTCTTCCCTCTTCCTGGATTCACTCAGAGGTTTTTTTAAACTCACAGCTGCAGTGTGCACACACACACACTTCCAGCCCCTCTGCCTCTTCCCTCTTCCTGGATTCACTCAGACGTTTTTAAACTCACAGCCTGTGCACAGGACACACACTTCCAGCCCCTCTGCCTCTTCCCTCTTCCTGGATTCACTCAGACACTTAAAACTCACAGCCTGTCACATGCACACACTACCAGCCCCTCTGCCTCTTCCCTCTTCCTGGATTCACAGAGACATTTTAAAACTCACAGCCTGTGATTCAACACTCACACACACACACACACTTTTTACACACACCAGCCTTCTGCCCCCTCTGCCTTCACTTCCTGGATTCACTCAGACTTTTTTTTCACTCACAGCTTGCACACAAAACACTCAGCCCCTCTGCACCCTCTTCCTGGATTCACTCAGACAAAAACTCACAGCCTGTGCACACCACACTTCCAGCCCCTCTGCCTCTTCCCTCTTCCTGGATTCACTCAGACGTTTTTAAAACACAGCCTGTGCACATCACACACACACTTCCAGCCCCTCTGCCTCTTCCCTCTTCCTGGATTCACTCAGACGTTTTTAAACTCACAGCCTGTGCACACACACACACTTCCAGCCCCTCTGCTCTTCCCCTTGCCCCCTCTTCCTGGATTCACTCAGACATTTTTTTAAAACTCACAGCCTGTGCACACACACACACACACACTTCAGCCCCTCTGCCTCTTCCCTCTTCCTGGATTCACTCAGACTCTTTTTAAAACTCACAGCCTGTGCACAGGCACACACACTTCCAGCCCCTCTGCCTCTTCCCTCCCTTCCTGGATTCACTCAGACAGTTTTTAAAACTCACAGCCTGTGCACAGCACACACTTTCCAGCCCCTCTGCCTCTTCTCTCCCTCTCCTGGATTCACTCAGACACAAAACTCACAGCCTGCACACCACACACACTTCCAGCCCCTCTGCCTCTTCCCTCTTCCTGGATTCACTCAGACGGTTTTTTTTAAACTCACAGCCTGTGCACACACACACACACACACTCCAGCCCCTCTGCCTCTTCCCTCTTCCTGGATTCACTCAGACGTTTTTTTTTAAAACTCACAGCTTGTGCACACTGCACACACACTTCCAGCCCCAGCCCCTCTGCCTCTTCCCTCTTCCTGGATTCACTCAGACATTTTTAAAACTCACAGCCTGTGCACACACACACACACACTTCCAGCCCCTCTGCCTCTTCCCTCTTCCTGGATTCACTCAGACGTTTTTTAAAACTCACAGCCTGTGCACACACACACACTTCCAGCCCCTCTGCCTCTTCCCTCTTCCTGGATTCACTCAGAGACAGATTTTTAAAACTCACAGCCTGTGCACAGGGACACACTTCACTTCCCCCTCTGCCTCTTCCCTTTCCTGGATTCACTCAGAGATTTTTTTAACTCACAGCACTGTGTGCACACACACACACACTTCCAGCCCCTCTGCCTCTTCCCTCTTCCTGGATTCACTCAGACTTTTTTTAAAACTCACAGCCTGTGCACACACACACACACTTCACCCCTCTGCCTCTTCCCTCTTCCTGGATTCACTCAGACGTTTTTTAAAACTCACAGCCTGTGCACACACACACTTCCAGCCCCTCTGCCTCTTCCCTCTTCCTGGATTCACTCAGACACATTTTTAAAACTCACAGCCTGTGCACACACACACACTTCCAGCCCCTCTGCCTCTTCCCCCTCTTCCTGGATTCACTCAGACGTTTTTAAAAACTCACAGCCTGTGCACAGCACACACACACTTCCAGCCCCTCTGCCTGCCTCTCCCTCTTCCTGGATTCACTCAGACAGTTTTTTTTAACACAGCCTGTGCACACACACACACTTTCCAGCCCCTCTGCCTCTTCCCTCTTCCTGGATACTCAGACACTTTTTTAAAACTCACAGCCTGGTGCACACACACTCACACTTCAGCCCCTGTGCACACACAGACAAAACTCACACCTTGCACACCACCTTCCAGCCCCTCTGCCTCTTCCCTCTTCCTGGATTCACTCAGACGTTTTTAAAACTCACAGCTGTGCACACACACACACACCCAGCCCCTCTGCCTCTTCCCTCTTCCTGGATTCACTCAGACGGTTTTTTAAAACTCACAGCCTGTGCACACACACACACACTTTCCAGCCCCTCTGCCTCTTCCCTCTTCCTGGATTCACTCAGACGTTTTTTTCCTGACTCACAGCCTGTGCACACACACACACACTCAGCCCCTGTGCCTCTTCCCTCTTCCTGGATTCACTCAGAAAAAACTCAGCTTTGCACACACCACACACTTCCAGCCCCTCTGCCTTTCCCTCTTCCTGGATTCACTTCAGACAGTTTTTTAAACTCACACACCTGTGCACACACACACACACACTTCCAGCCCCTCTGCCTCTTCCCTCTTCCTGGATTCACTCAGACACAAACTCACAGCCTGTGCACACACACACACACACCAGCCCCTCTGCCTCTTCCCTCTTCCTGGATTCACTCAGATGTTTTTTAAAACTCACAGCCTGTGCAACACACACACTTCCAGCCCCTCTGCCTCTTCCCTCTTCCTGGATTCACTCAGACATTTTTAAACTCACAGCACAGCACACTTCCACTTCAGCCCCTCTGCCTCTTCCCTCTTCCTGGATTCACTCAGAAATTTTTTAAAACTCACAGCCTGTGTGCACACACACACACTTCCACACACCCTTCTGAAGAAACTGGATTCACTCAGACTTTTTTTTTAAAAAACACCTGCACACACACCACACACTCCAGCCCCTCTGCCTCTTCCCTCTTCCTGGATTCACTCAGACGTTTTTTTAAACTCACAGCCTGTGCACACACACACACACCAGCCTGCCTCTCCCTCTTCCTGGATTCACTCAGACATTTTTTAAAAAACAGCTTGCACACACACACAAACACTCCAGCCCCTCTGCCTCTTCCCTCTTCCTGGATTCACTCAGACGGTTTTTTTAAACTCACAGCCTGTGCACAGCACACTTCCAGCCCCTCTGCCTCTTCCCTCTTCCTGGATTCACTCAGACGTTTTTAAAAACTCACAGCCTGTGCACACACACACACTTTCCAGCCCCTCTGCCTCTTCCCTCTTCCTGGATTCACACAGAGACGTTTTTAAAAAAACTCACAGCCTGTGCACACACACACACACACTTCCAGCCCCTCTGCCTCTTCCCTCTTCCTGGATTCACTCAGACGTTTTTAAAACTCACAGCCTGTGCACACACACACACTTCCAGCCCCTCTGCCTCTTCCCTCTTACTGGATTCACTCAGACTTTTTTAAAACTCACAGACTGTGCACACACAGACACACTTCCAGCCCCTCTGCCTCTGCCTCTTCTTTCCTGGATTCACTCAGACCTTTTTTAAACTCACAGCCTGACACACACACTTCCAGCCCCTCTGCCTCTTCCCTCTTCCTGGATTCACTCAGACGGTTTTTTAAAACTCACAGCCTGTGCACAGCACACACACTCAGCCCCTCTCCTCTTCCCTCTTCCTGGATTCACTCAGACACTTTTAAAACTCACAGCCTGTGCACACACACACACACACACACACACACACACCACACACTTCCAGCCCCTCTGCCTCTTCCCTCTTCCTGGATTCACTCAGACATTTTTAAAACTCACAGCCTGTGCACACACACACACTCCAGCCAGCCCCTCTGCCTCTTCCCTCTTCCTGGATTCACTCACACGTTTTAAAACTCACAGCCTGTGCACACACACACACTTCCAGCCCCTCTGCCTCTTCCCTCTTCCTGGATTCACTCAGATTCAGAAAGACGTTTTTAAAACTCACAGCCTGTACACACACACACTTCCAGCCCCTCTGCCTCTTCCCTCTTCCTGGATTCACTCAGACACAGACTCACAGCCTGTGCACAGTTCACACACACTTCCAGCCCCTCTCCCTCTCCTCTTCCCTCTTCCTGGATTCACTCAGACTTTTTTAAAACTCACAGCCTGTGCACACACACTTCCAGCCCCTCTGCCTCTTCCCTCTTCCTGGATTCACTCAGACTCACAGCCTGTGCACACACACACACACTCCAGCCCCTCTGCCTCTCTCCCTCTTCCTGGATTCACTCAGACGTTTTGAAACTCACAGCCTGTGCACACACACACTTCCAGCCCCTCTGCCTCTTCCCTCTTCCTGGATTCAGTCAGACATTTTTTAAAACTCACAGCCTGTGCACACACACACACTTCCAGCCCCTCTGCCTCTTCCCCTCTTCCTGGATTCACTCAGACGTTTTTAAAACTCACAGCCTGTGCACACACACACACACACGCCCCTCTGCCTCTTCCCTCTTCCTGGATTCACTCAGGGATTTTTTAAAACAGCAGCTGTGCACAGCACACACACACACTCCAGCCCCTCTGCCTCTTCCCTCTTCCTGGATTCACTCAGACGTTTTTTTAAACTCACAGCCTGTGCACACACACACTTCCAGCCCCTCTGCCTCTCCTCCCCTCTTCCTGGATTCACTCAGAGACGTTTTTAAGACTCACAGCCTGTGTGCACACCACACACTTTCCAGCCCCTCTGCCTGCTTCTCTCCCTTCTGGGATTCACTCAGACGTTTTTAAAACTCACAGCCTGTGCACACACACACACACTTTTCAGCAGCCCTCTCTGCCTCTTCCCTCTTCCTGGATTCACTCAGACAGACTTTAAAACTCACAGCAGGTGCACACACACACACACACACACCACCTCTCTCTCCTCCTCTTCCCTCTTCCTGGATTCACTCAGACGTTTTTAAAACTCAGACTTTTTAAAGTCACAGCCTCTGTGTTTTCTTCCTGGATTCACACACACAGGAAACTCACACACACACACACACTCCAGCCCCTCTGCCTCTTCCCTCTTCCTGGATTCATTCAGAGGTTTTTAAAACTCACAGCCTGTGCACATCACACACACTTCCAGCCCCTCTGCCTCTTCCCTCTTCCTGGATTCACTCAGACGTTTTAAAACTCACAGCCTGTACACACACACACTTCCAGCCCCTCTGCTTCTTCCCTCTTCCTGGATTCACTCAGACGTTTTTAAAAACTCACAGCCTGTGCACACACAAACACACTTCAAGCCCCTCTGCCTCTTCCCTCTTCCTGGATTCACTCAGACGTTTTTTTTAAACTCACAGCCTGTGCACACACACACACACACCAGCCCCCTGCCTCTTCTCCCTCTTCCTGGATTCACTCAGACGGTTTTTTTAAACTCACAGCCTGTGCACAGGCACACACTTCCAGCGCCTGTACCTCTTCCCTCTTCCTGGATTCACTCAGACGACATTTTTAAAACTCACAGCCTGTGCACACAGCACACACACACTTCTTCCCCCCTCTGCCTCTTCCCTCTTCCTGGATTCACTCAGACGTTTTTACTCTCACAGCCTGTGCACACACACACACACTTCCAGCCCCTCTGCCCTTCCCTCTCTTTCCTGGATTCACTCAGACGGTTTTTTTTAAACTCACAGCTTGGCACACACACACACTTCCAGCCCCTCTGCCTCTTCCCTCTTCCTGGATTCACTCAGACGGTTTTTAAAACTCACAGCTGTGCACACATCACACACTTCCAGCCCCTCTGCCTCTCTCCCTCTTCCTGGATTCACTCAGATAGACTTTTTTAAAACTCACAGCCTGTGCACAGCACACACACACACACAGCACACTTCCAGCCCCTCTGCCTCTTCCCTCTTCCTGGATTCACTCAGACAGTTTTTAACTCAGAGCCTTTTTAACAAACACACACTAGCCCCTCTGCCTCTTCCCTCTTTTCACACCACTTTACACTCACAGCTTGTTTTCTCTTCCCCCCCTCTGCCTCTTCCCTTTCCTGGATTCACTCAGACGTTTTTAAACTCACAGCCTGTGTGCACACACACACACACTTCCAGCCCCTCTGCCTCTTCCCTCTTCCTGGATTCACTCAGACGGTTTTTAAAACTCACAGCCTCTGCACACACACACTTCCACCCCTCTCTGCCTCTCTTCCCTTTCCTGGATTCACTCAGACTTTTTTTAAACTCACAGCCTGTGCACACACACACACACTTCCAGCCCCTCTGCCTCTTCCCTTCTTCTTGGATTCACTCAGACGTTTTTAAAACTCACAGCCTGTGCACACACACACACACTTCCAGCCCCTCTGCCTCTTCCCTCTTCCTGGATTCACTCAGAGATTTTTAAAAACTCACAGCCTGTGCACAGGACACACACACTTCAGCCCTCTCTGCCTGCTCTTCCTGGATTCACTCAGACGTTTTTTTAAACTCACAGCCTGTGCACACCACACACTTCCAGCCCCTCTGCCTCTTCCCTCTTCCTGGATTCACTCAGACTTTTTTAAACTCACAGCTGTGCACACACACACTTCCAGCCCCTCTGCCTCTTCCCTCTTCCTGGATGGATTCACTCAGACAGTTTTTAAAAAACTCACAGCCTGTGCACACACACACACACACTTCCAGCCCCTCTGCCTCTTCCCTCTTCCTGGATTCACTCAGACGGTTTTTAAAACTCACAGCCTGTGCACACCACACACACTCCAGCCCCCTGCCTCCTCCCTTCTTCCTGGATTCACTCAGACGATTTTTTTAAACTCACAGCCTGTGCACACACACACACACACTTCCAGCCCCTCTGCCTCTTCTTCTTCCTGGATTCACTCAGAGACGTTTTTAAGAACACAGCAGAGGGCTGGTGCACACACACACACAGCCCCTCTCTTTCCTGGATTCACTCAGACACAGCACACACACACACACACTCCAGCCCCCTCTGCCTCTTCCCTCTTCCTGGATTCACTCAGACGGTTTTTTAAAACTCACAGCCTGTGCACACACACACACACTTCCAGCCCCTCTGCCTCTTCCCTCTCCTGCACTCAGACGTTTTTTAAAAACTCACAGCCTGTGCACAGGATTCACACTTCCAGCAGCCCTCTGCCTCTTCCCTCTTCCTGGATTCACTCAGACTTTTTAAAACTCACAGCCTGTGCACACACACACACAGCCCCTTGCATTCACTCAACACACACTCACAGCTTGCACAGCCCTCAGCCCAGCCCCTCTTCCTCTTCCTGGATTCACTCAGACTTTTTTAAAACTCACAGCACTGTGCACACCACACACACACTTCCAGCCCCTGCTGCTCTTCCCTCTTCCTGGATTCACTCAGACGGTTTTTAAACTCACAAGCCTGCACTGCACACACACACACACACTTCAGCCCCTCTGCCTCTCTCACACTTCATTCACTCAGGACGTTTTTAAACTCACAGCCTGTGCACACCCACACTTCCAGCCCTCTGCCTCTCCTCCTCTTTCCTGGATTCACTCAGACAACTTTTTAAAAACTCACACAGCTTTGCACACACACACACACACACACACACTTCCAGCCCTCTCTCTCTCCCCTTTCCTGGATTCACTCAGACATTTTTAAACTCACAGCCTGTGCACACAGTGCACACACACACACTTCCAGCCCCTCTGCCTCTTCTCCTCTTTCCTGGATTCACTCAGACGTTTTTAAAACTCACAGCCTGTGCACATGCACACACACCAGCCCCTCTGCCTCTCTCCCTCTTCCTGGATTCACTCAGACGTTTTTTAAAACTCACAGCCTGTGCACACACACACACTTCCAGCTCTGCCTCTTCCCTCTTCCTGGATTCACTCAGAGGTTTTTAAAAACTCACAGCCCTTTTTCACACACTTTTTGCACCTTGCACCCACTTCCTGGCACACACACACTTCTTAAACTCACACCTGCACCACACTTCCAGCCCCTCTGCCTCTTCCCTCTTCCTGGATTCACTCAGAGTTTTTTTTAAACTCACAGCCTGTGCACACACACACACACTTCCAGCCCCTCCTGCCTCTTCCCTCTTCCTGGATTCACTCAGACGTTTTTTAAACTCACAGCTGTGCACACACACACACACACACTTCCAGCCCCTCTGCCTCTTCCCTCTTCCTGGATTCACTCAGACGTTTTTTTAAACTCACAGCACTGTGCACACACACACACCAGCCCCTCTGCCTCTCCCTCTTCCTGGATTCACTCTGGAACTCACAGCTTTTTAGACACACTTTTGCCCCTCAAAACTCTGCCCTGCCCATTCACAGACACACTTAAACACAGCCACACACTTCCAGCCCCTCTGCCTCTTCCCTCTTCCTGGATTCACTCAGACACGTTTTTAAGACTCACAGCCTGCACACACACACACACACACTTCCAGCCCCTCTGCCTCTTCCCTCTTCCTGGATTCACTCAGACGTTTTTTTTAAAACTCACAGCCTGTGCACACACACACACACACACTTCCAGCCCCTCTGCCTCTTCCCTCTTCCTGGATTCACTCAGAGACGTTTTTTAAACTCACAGCCTGTGCACACACACACACTTCCAGCCCCTCTGCCTCCTTCCCTCTTCCTGGATTCACTCAGACGGTTTTAAAACTCACAGCCTGTGCACACACACACTTCCAGCCCCTCTGCAGCCTCTTCCCTCTTCCTGGATTCACTCAGACGGTTTTTTTAAAACTCACAGCCTGTGTGCACACCACACACTTCCAGCCCCTCTGCCCTCTCCCTCTTCCCTCTTCCTGGATTCACTCAGACGTTTTTAAAACTCACAGCCTGTGCAGTGGGGGCACACTTCAGCCCCTCTGCCTGTTCCCTCTTCCTGGATTCACAGCTTTTTAACAGGTGCACACACACAACACTTCAGCCCCTCTTCCTTCACACTCCCTCTTTTGGATTCACTCAGACAGAACTGCACAGCCTGTGCACACACACACTTCCAGCCCTTCCCTTTCCCTCTTCAGGATTCACTCAGACTCACACTTAAGACTCACAGCCTGCTGCACACACACACTTCCAGCCCCTCTGCCTCTTCCCTCTTCCTGGATTCACTCAGATGTTTTTTAAACTCACAGCCTGTGCACAGCACACACACACTTCCAGCCCCTCTGCCTCTTCCCTCTTCCTGGATTCACTCAGACGTTTTTAAAACTCACAGCCTGTGCACACACACACACACTTCCAGCCCCTCTGCCTCTTCCCTCTTCCTGGATTCACTCAGACGTTTTTAAACTCACAGCGTGCACACACACACACACACACACCAGCCCCTCTGCCTCTTCCCTTCCTGGATTCACTCAGACCCTCACAGACACTTCCCTCTCTGTTCTTCCTGGATTCACTCAGACAAACTCACAGCACTGTGCACAGCACACACTTCCAGCCCCTCTGCCTCTTCCCTCTTCCTGGATTCACTCAGACAGTTTTTTTAAACTCACAGCCTGTGCACACACACACCACTTCTGCCTTCTCTCCCACACACTCAGACGTTTTTAAAACTCACAGCCTGTGCACAGCACACACACTTCCAGCCCCTCTGCCTCTTCCCTCTTCCTGGATTCACTCAGACGTTTTTTTAAAACTCACAGCCTGCACACAATGCACACACACACTTCCAGCCCCTCTGCCTCTTCCCTCTTCCTGGATTCACTCAGACATTTTTTAAACTCACAGCACACACACACACTTCCTTCCAGCCCCTCTGCCTCTTCCTTCTTCCTGGATTCACTCAGACTGTTTTTTTAAACTCACAGCTGTGCACACTGTGCACACACACACACACACAGCCCCTCTCCTCTCCCTCTGCCTCTTCCTGGATTCACTGGATTCACTCAGAGTTTTTAAAACTCACAGCTCTGCACACACTGTGACAGTTCACACACACACAGCCTCCTGCCTCCTCTTCCCTCTTCCTGGATTCACTCAGACGTTTTTTTTAAACTCACAGCCTGTGCACACACTCACACACTTCCCCCCTCTGCCTCTTTCCCTCTTCCTGGATTCACTCAGACGTTTTTAAAACTCACAGCCTGTGCACACACACACACACACTCCAGCCCCTCTGCCCTCTTCCTCTTCCTGGATTCACTCAGACTCCTTAAGAACAGTTCAGAAGACACTTTTAAAACACTCACACACACTGCACACACACACGCCCCCTCTGCCTCTTCCCTCTTCCTGGATTCACTCAGACGTTTTTAAAACTCACAGCCTGTGCACACAGGACACACAGACCAGCCCCTCTGCCTCTTCCCTCTTCTGGATTCACTCAGACGTTTTTAAAACTCACAGCCTGTGCACACACACACACTTTCCAGCCCCTCTGCATTCACTCAGACAAAACTCACAGCCTGTGCACACCACACACTTCAGCCCCTCTGCCTCTTCCCTCTTCCTGGATTCACTGGATTCACTCAGAGTTTTTTAAACTCACAGCTGTGTGCACACACTCACACACACTTCCAGCCCCTCTGCCTCTTCCCTCTTCCTGGATTCACACTCAGACGGTTTTAAAACTCACAGCCTGTGCACACACACACACTTCCAGCCCCTCTGCCTCTTCCTCTTCCCTTTCCTGGATTCACTCAGACGTTTTTAAAACTCACAGCCTGTGCACACACACACACACACTTCCACCTCTGCCTCTTCTCCCTCTTCCTGGATTCACTCAGACGTTTTTAAAACTCACAGCACACACACAGTTAAACTCACAGCCTGTGCACACACACACACTTCAGCCCCTCTGCCTCTTCTTCCTCTCCTGGATTCACTCAGACAGTTTTTAAAACTCACAGCAGCTGTGCACACACACACACACTTCCAGCCCCTCTGCCTCTTCCCCCTCTTCCTGGATTCACTCAGACCTTTTAAACTCACACAGGTTTACACACACACTTCCAGCCTCTGCCTCTTCCCTCTTCCTGGATTCACTCAGACGGTTTTTTAAAACTCACAGCCTGTGCACACACACACACACTTCCAGCCCCCCCTCTGCCTCTTCCCTCTTCCTGGATTCACTCAGACGGTTTTTAAAAACTCACAGCTGTGCACACACACACACTTCCAGCCCTTCTGCCTCTTCCCTCTTCCAGGACTCACTCAGACGGTTTTAACACTCACAGCCGGTGTACACGCACACAATTCCAGCCCCTCTGCCTCTTCCCTCTTCCTGGATTCACTCAGAGACATTTTTAAAACTCACAGCCTGTGCACATGTACACACTTCCAGCCCCTCTGCCCTCTTCCCCCTCTTCCTGGATTCACTCAGACATTTTTAAAACTCACAGCCTGTGCACACACACACACTTCCAGCCCTCTGCCTGCCTCTTCCCTCTTCCTGGATTCACTCAGACGTTTTTAAGACTCACAGCCTGAGATGCACAGGGGGCACACACTTCCAGCCCCTCTGCACAGTCCCTCTTCCTGGATTCACTGCACACAGCTCACACACACACTTCCAGCCCCTGCCTCTTCCCTCTTCCTGGATTCACTCAGACGGTTTTTTTAAAACTCACAGCCTGTGCACACACACCACACACACTTCCAGCCCCTCTGCCTCTTCCCTCTTCCTGGATTCACTCAGACTAAAACTCACAGCCTGTGCACAGCACACCACACACTTCAGCCCCTGCTGCCCTTTCCCCTCTTCCTGGATTCACTCAGACGGTTTTAAACTCACAGCCTTGCACACACACACACACTTCCAGCCCCTCTGCCTCTTCCCTCTTCCTGGATTCACTCAGAGAGGTTTTTAAAACTCACAGCCTGTGCACACACACACACACTTTCAGCCCCTCTGCCTCTTCCCTCTTCCTGGATTCACTCAGACGTTTTTAAAACTCACAGCCTGTGCACACAGCACACACACACACTTCCAGCCCCTCTGCCTCTTCCCTCTTCCTGGATTCACTCAGAGACGTTTTTAAACTCACAGCCTGGCACACACACACACACTTCCCAGCCCCTCTGCCTCTTCCCTCTTCCTGGATTCACTCAGACGTTTTTTTTAAAACTCACAGCCTGTCACATGCACACACTACCAGCCCCTCTGCCTCTTCCCTCTTCCTGGATTCACTCAGACGGTTTTTGACTCACAGCCTGTGCACACACACACTTCCAGCCCCTCTGCCTCTTCCCTCTTCCTGGATTCACTCAGACGTTTTAAAACTCACAGCCTGTGCACACCACACACTTTCAGCCCCTCTGCCTCTTCCCTCTTCCTGGATTCACTCAGACGTTTTTTTTAAACTCACAGCCACACACACACCACACACACTTCCAGCCCCTCTGCCCCTTCCCTCTTCCTGGATTCAATCAGACGTTTTTTTAAACTCACAGCCTGTGCACACGAACACACACTTCCAGCCCCTCTGCCTCTTCCCTCTTCCTGAATTCACTCAGACGTTTTTAAAACTCACAGCTTGTGCACAGGACACACACTTACAACCCTCTGCCTCTTCCCTCTTCCTCGATTCACTCAGACAGTTTTTTTAAAACTCACAGCCTGTGCACACACCACACACTTCCAGCCCCTCTGCCTCTTCCCTCTTCCTGGATTCACTCAGACGACGTTTTTAAACTCACAGCTGTGCACACACACACACTTCCAGCCCCTCTGCCTCTTCCCTCTTCCTGGATTCACTCAGACGTTTTTAAAACTCACAGCCTGTGCACAGCACACACACTTCCAGCCCCTCTGCCGCTTCCCTCTTCCTGGATTCACTCAGATGTTTTAAAACTCACAGCCTGTGCACACACAAACACACTTCCAGCCCCTCTGCCTCCTCTCCCTCTTTCCTGGATTTCACTCAGACGTTTTTTTAAACTCACACAGCCTGTGCACACACACACACACTTCAGCAGCCCTCTGCCTCTTCCCTCTTCCTGGATTCACTCTCAGACAGTTTTTAAAACACAGCTGTGCACAACACACACACTTCCAGCCCCTCTGCCTTCTTCCTCTTCCTGGATTCACTCAGACGTTTTTAAAAACTCACAGCCTGTGCACAGCACACACACACTTCCAGCCCCTCTGCCTCTTCCCTCTTCCTGGATTCACTCAGACGTTTTTAAACTCACAGCCTGTGTGCACACACAGCCCCTCTGCACACACACACTTCCCTGCCTCTCTTCCAGCCTCTTCCCTCTTCCTGGATTCACTCAGACGGTTTTAAAACTCACAGCTTGCGCACAGGTACACACACACACTTCCAGCCCCTCTGCCTCTTCCCTCTTCCTGGATTCACTCAGATGTTTTTAAAAACTCACAGCCTGTGCACACACACACACTTCACAGAGCCCCTCTGCCTCTTCCCTCTTCCTGGATTCACTCAGACATTTTAAAACTCTCACAGCCTGTGCACAGGAACACACACACTTCCAGCCCCTCTGCCTCTTCCCTCTTCCTGGATTCACTCAGACATTTAAAACTCACAGCCTGTGCACACACACACACACTTCCAGCCCCTCTGCCTCTTCCCTCTTCCTGGATTCACTCAGACGGTTTAAAACTCACAGCCTGTGCACACACACACACACTTCCAGCAGCCCCTGCCCTTTCCTCTTCCTGGATTCACTCAGACGGTTTTTTTTTAAACTCACAGCCTGCACATGGTACACTTCCAGCCCCTCTGCCTCTTCCCTCTTCCTGGATTCACTCAGACGTTTTTAAAACTCACAGCCTGTGCACAGTCACACACACTTCCAGCCCCTCTGCCTCTTCCCTCTTCCTGGATTCACTCAGACGGTTTTAAAACTCACAGCCTGTGCACACACACACTTCCAGCCCCTCTGCCTCTTCCCTCTTCCTGGATTCACTCAGACGTTTTTTAAACTCACAGCCTGTGCACATGACACACACACTTCCAGCCCCTCTGCCTCTTCCTGGATTCACTCAGACCTTTTTAAAACTCACAGAGTGTGCACCCACACACTTCCAGCCCCTCTGCCTCTTCCCTCTCCTCCTGGATTCACTCAGACACTTTTTTAAAACTCACAGCCTGTGCACACACACACACTTTGTCAGCCCTCTGCCTCTTCCCTCTTCCTGGATTCACTCAGACGGATTTAAAACTCACAGCCTGCACACACACACACACACTTCCAGCCCCTCTGCCTCTTCCCTCTTCCTGGATTCACTCAGACGGTTTTTAAAACTCACAGCCTGTTGCACAACACACTTCCAGCCCCCTCCTGCCTGGATTCACTCAGAGGTTTTTAAGGCTCACAGCCGGTGCACACACACACTTCCCCTCTGCCTCTGTCTTCCTGGATTCACTCAGAACGTTTTTAAAAATCACAGCCTGTGCACATCCACAAACTTCCAGCCCCTCTGCCTCTTCCCTCTTCCTGGATTCACTCAGACGGTTTTTAAAAACTCACAGCCTGTGCACATGTGTCACACTTCCAGCCCCTCTGAGTCTCTTCCCTCTTCCTGGATTCACTCAGACGAAGACTCAAAGCTGTGCACAGGGGCTGGAAGTCTGCCTCTGTGTCTCTTCATTCAGGCTGTGAGTTAATCAGGAAGAGGGAGGAGGCAGAGGGGGCAGAGGGGCTGGAAGTGTGTGTGTGCACAGTGTGTGTGCACAGGCTGTGAGTTTAAAAAACCTCTGAGTGAATCCAGGAAGAGGGAAGAGGCAGAGGGGCTGGTGTGTGTGTGAAGTGTGAGTTTTAAAAACATCTGTGAGTGTGGAAGAGGGAAGAGGCAGAGGGGGAAGTGTGTGTGAAGTGTGTGTGTGAAAGGCTGTGAGTTTTAAAAACCTCTGAGTGAATCCAGGAAGAGGGAAGAGGCAGAGGGGCTGGAAGTGTGTGTGTGAAGTGTGTGTGTGTGTGTGCAGGCTGTGTGAGTTTAAAAACATCTGAGTGAATCCAGGAAGAGGGAAGAGGAGGCAGCTCTGGCTGAAGTGTGTGTGTGTGTGTGCACAGGCTGTGAGTTTTTTTAAAAACCTCTGAGTGAATCCAGGAAGAGGGAAGAGGCAGAGGGTCTGTAAGTGTGTCCCTGTGCAGAGGCTGTGAGTTTTAAAAACCTCTGAGTGAATCCAGGAAGAGGGAAGAGGCAGAGGGGGGCTGGAAGTGTGTGTGCAGTGCACAGGCTGTGAGTTTAAAAACCGTCTGAGTGAATCCAGGAAGAGGGAAGGGCAGAGGGGCTGGGCTGGAGAAGTGTGTGTGTGCACAGGCTGTGAGTTGAGTTTTAAAAAAACCGTCTGAGTGAATCCAGGAAGAGGGAAGAGGCAGAGGGGCTGGAAGTGTGTGTGCAGTGCACAGGCTGTGAGTGTTTTTTAAAAAACGTCTGAGTGAATCCAGGAAGAGGGAAGAGGGAGAGAGGGGGGGGAAGTGTGTGTGTGTGCACAGGCTGTGAGTTTTAAAAAAACCTCTGAGTGAATCCAGGAAGAGGGAAGAGAGAGGGGCTGGAAGTGTGTGTGTGTGTGTGCACAGGCTGTGAGTTTTTAAAAACGTCTGAGTGAATCCAGGAAAGAGGAAGAGGAGAGGCAGAGGGGCTGGAAGTGTGTGTGTGTGCACAGGCTGTGAGTTTTAAAAACGTCTGAGTGAATCCAGGAAGAGGGAAGAGGGCAGAGGGGCTGGAAAGTGTGTGTGTGTGTGTGCAGGCTGTGAGTTTTTAAAAACGTCTGAGTGAATCCAGGAAGAGGGAAGAGGCAGAGGGGCTGGAAGTGTGTGTGTGTGTGCACAGGCTGTGAGTTTTAAAAACGTCTGAGTGAATCCAGGAAGAGGGAAGAGGCAGAGGGGCTGGAAGTGGTGTGTGTGTGTGTGTGTGAAGTGTGTGACAGGCTGTGAGTTTTAAAAACGTCTGAGTGAATCCAGGAAGAGGGAAGAGGCAGGGGGGAAGTGTGTGGTGTGTGTGCACAGGCTGTGAGTTTTAAAAAAAATCTGAGTGAATGAATCCAGGAAGAGGGAAGAGGCAGAGGGGCTGGAAGTGTGTGTGTGCACAGGCTGTGTGAGTTTTAAAAACGTCTGAGTGAATCCAGGAAGAGGGAAGAGGCAGAGGGGCTGGAAAGGTGTGTGTGGAAGTGTGTGTGTGTGCACAGGCTGTGAGTTTTAAAAAAACGTCTGAGTGAATCCAGGAAGAGGGAAGAGGAGGCAGAGGGGGGCTGGAAGTGTGTGTGTGTGCACAGGCTGTGAGTTTTAAAAAACGTCTGAGTGAATCCAGGAAGAGGGAAGAGGCAGAGGGGCTGGAAGTGTGTGTGTGTGTGTGCACAGGCTGTGAGTTTTTAAAAAAAACGTCTGAGTGAAATCCAGGAAGAGGGAAGAGGCAGAGGGGGCTGGAAGTGTGTGTGTGTGTGCACAGGCTGTGAGTTTTTAAAACCGTCTGAGTGAATCCAGGAAGAGGGAAGAGGCAGAGAGGGGCTGGAAGTGTGTGTGTGTGCACAGGCTGTGAGTTTTAAAAACGTCTGAGTGAATCCAGGAAGAGGGAAGAGGCAGAGGGGCTGGAAGTGTGTGTGTGTGTGCACAGGCTGTGAGTCTTAAAAAACGTCTGAGTGAATCCAGGAAGAGGGAAGAGGCAGAGGGGGCTGGAAGTGTGTGTGTGTGTGCACAGGCTGTGAGTTTTAAAAAAAACTGAGTGAATCCAGGAAGAGGGAAGAGGCAGAGGGGCTGGAAGTGTGTGTGTGTGTGCACAGGCTGTGAGTTTTAAAAAAACCGTCTGAGTGAATCCAGGAAGAGGGAAGAGGCAGAGGGGGGGCTGGAAGTGTGTGTGTGTGTGCACAGGCTGTGAGTCTTAAAAACCGTCTGAGTGAATCCAGGAAGAGGGAAGAGGCAGAGGGGCTGGGAAGTGTGTGTGTGTGTGCACAGGCTGTGAGTGTTTTTAAAAAACCGTCTGAGTGAATCCAGGAAGAGGGAAGAGGCAGAGGGGCTGGAAGTGTGTGTGTGTGTGTGTGCACAGGCTGTGAGTTTTTAAAAAAACCTCTGAGTGAATCCAGGAAGAGGGAAGAGGGCAGAGGGGGCTGGAAGTGTGTGTGTGTGCACAGGCTGTGAGTTTTAAAAAACGTCTGAGTGAATCCAGGAAGAGGGAAGAGGCAGAGGGGCTGGAAGTGTGTGTGTGTGCACAGGCTGTGAGTTTTAAAAAGTCTGAGTGAATCCAGGAAGAGGGAAGAGGCAGAGGGGCTGGAAGTGTGTGTGTGTGTGCACAGGCTGTGAGTTTTAAAATGTCTGAGTGAATCCACGAAGAGGGAAGAGGGCAGAGGGGCTGGAAGTGTGTGTGTGTGCACAGGCTGTGAGTGTTTTTAAAACGTCTGAGTGAATCCAGGAAGAGGGAAGAGGCAGAGGGGCTGGAAGTGTGTGTGTGTGTGTGTGTGCACAGGCTGTGAGTTTTAAAAAACCTCTGAGTGAATCCAGGAAGAGGGAAGAGTACAGAGGGGCTGAGGGGCTGGAAGTGTGTGGATGTGCACAGGCTGTGAGTTTTAAAAACGTCTGAGTGAATCCAGGAAGAGGGAAGAGGCAGAGGGGCTGGAAGTGTGTGTGTGTGTGTGACAGGCTGTGAGTTTTAAAAAACGTCTGAGTGAATCCAGGAAGAGGGAAGAGGCAGAGGGGGCTGGAAGTGTGTGTGGCTGTGCACAGGCTGTGAGTTTTAAAAACGTCTGAGTGAATCCAGGAAGAGGGAAGTGGCAGAGGGGCTGGAAGTGTGTGTGTGTGTGTGTGCACAGGCTGTGAGTTTTAAAAACGTCTGAGTGAATCCAGGAAGAGGGAAGAGGGAGAGGGGCTGGAAGTGTGTGTGTGTGTGCACAGGCTGTGAGTTTTAAAAACCGTCTGAGTGAATCCAGGAAGAGGGAAGAGGCAGAGGGGCAAGTGTGTGTGTGTGAAAGGCTGTGAAAGAGGAATCCAGGAAGAGGGAGAGGGGAGGGGCTGGAAGTGTGTGTGTGTGTGTGTGTGCTGTGAGTTTTAAAAACCTCTGAGTGAATCCAGGAAGAGGGAAGAGGCAGAGGGGCTGGAAGTGTGTGTGTGTGTGCACAGGCTGTGAGTTTTAAAAACCTCTGAGTGAATCCAGGAAGAGGGAAGAGGCAGAGGGGCTGGAAGTGTGTGTGTGTGTGCAGTGAGTGTTTAAAAAACGTGTCTGAGTGAATCCAGGAAGAGGGAAGAGGCAGAGGGGCTGGAAGTGTGTGTGTGTGCACAGGCTGTGAGTTTTAAAAACGTCTGAGTGAATCCAGGAAGAGGGAAGAGGCAGAGGGGCTGGGGGCTGTGTGTGTGTGTGCACAGGCTGTGAGTTTTAAAATGTCTGAGTGAATCCAGGAAGAGGGAAGAGGCAGAGGGGCTGGAAGTGTGTGTGCTGTGCACAGGCTGTGAGTTTGAAAAACGTCTGAGTGAATCCAGGAAGAGGGAAGAGGCAGAGGGGCTGAAAGTGTGTGTATGTGTGTGCACTTGCTGAGAGTTTTAAAAAAAACGTCTGAGTGAATCCAGGAAGAGGGAAGAGGGAGGAGGGGCTGGAAGTGTGTGTGTGTGCACAGGCTGTGAGTTTTAAAAAAACGTCTGAGTGAATCCAGGAAGAGGGAAGAGGCAGAGGGGGAAGGAAGTGTGTGTGTGCACAGGCTGTGAGTTTTAAAAACCGTCTGAGTGAATCCAGGAAGAGGGAAGAGGGGAGGGGCTGGAAGTGTGTGTGTGTGTGTGCAGTGTGAGTGAGTTTTTTTAAAAACGTCTGAGTGAATCCAGGAAGAGGGAAGAGGCAGAGGGGCTGGAAGTGTGTGTGTGTGTGTGCACAGGCTGTGAGTTTTTAAAAACGTCTGAGTGAATCCAGGAAGAGGGAAGAGGCAGAGGGGGCTGGAAGTGTGTGTGGTGTGTGCACAGGCTGTGAGTTTTAAAAACGTCTGAGTGAATCCAGGAAGAGGGAAGAGGTACAGGGGCTGGAACTGTGTGTGTGTGCACAGGGTGTGAGTTTTAAAAACATCTGAGTGAATCCAGGAACAGGGAAGAGGCAGAGGGGCTGGAAGTGTGTGGATGTGCACAGGGCTGTGAGTTTAAAAAAACCGTCTGAGAGTGAATCCAGGAAGAGGGAAGAGGCAGAGGGGGCTGGAAGTGTGTGTGTGTGTGTGCACAGGCTGTGAGTGTGAGTTTAAAAACGTCTGAGTGAATCCAGGAAGAGGGAAGAGGCAGAGGGGCT
Source organism: Natrix helvetica helvetica (assembly GCA_029890345.1). Lineage (NCBI taxonomy): Eukaryota > Metazoa > Chordata > Lepidosauria > Squamata > Natricidae > Natrix > Natrix helvetica. Next base: position 81,387 of record JAKRSI010000572.1, on the reverse strand, counting down.
GGAAGTGTGTGTGTGTGTGCACAGGCTGTGAGTTTTAAAAAACATCTCTGAGTGAATCCAGGAAGAGGGAAGAGGCAGAGGGGCTGGAAGTGTGTGTGTGTGCAGAGGCTGTGAGTTTTAAAAAAAAATCTGAGTGAATCCAGGAAGAGGGAAGAGGCAGAGGGGCTGGAAGTGTGTGTGTGTGTGTGTGTGGCTGTGAGTTTTAAAAAACGTCTGAGTGAATCCAGGAAGAGGGAAGAGGGCAGAGGGGCTGGAAGTGTGTGTGTGTGCACAGGCTGTGAGTTTTAAAAAAACGTCTGAGTGAATCCCAGGAAGAGGGAAGAGGCAGAGGGGGGGCTGGAAGTGTGTGTGTGAAATGAGTGCAGGCTGTGAGTTTTAAAAACATCTGAGTGAATCCAGGAAGAGGGAAGAAGAGAGGGGGAAAGTGTGTGTGTGTGCAAGGCTGTGAGTTTTAAAAAAATCTGAGTGAATCCAGGAAGAGGGAAGAGGCAGAGGGGGCTGGAAGTGTGTGTGTGTGTGCACAGGCTGTGAGTTTTAAAAAAAATCTGAGTGAATCCAGGAAGAGGGAAGAGGCAGAGGGGCTGGAAGTGTGTGTGTGTGTGTGCACAGGCTGTGAGTTTTTTAAAAACGTCTGAGTGAATCCAGGAAGAGGGAAGAGGCAGAGAGGGGCTGGAAGTGTGTGTGTGTGTGTGCAGGCTGTGAGTTTTTTAAAAACGTCTGAGTGAATCCAGGAAGAGGGAAGAGGAGAGGGGCTGAGTGTGGTGTGTGTGTGTGTGTGAAAAAACCTGTGTGGAAGAGGGAAGAGGGAGAGGGGCTGCAGGAGTGTGTGTGTGAGTTTTAAAAACGTCTGAGTGAATCCAGGAAGAGGGAGGCAGGGGCTGGAGTGTGTGTGTGTGTGTGCACAGGTGAGTTTTAAAAACCTCTGAGTGAATCCAGGAAGAGGGAGAGGCAGAGGGGGCTGTAAGTGTGTCCGTGTGCACAGGCTGTGAGTTTTAAAAACTCTGAGTGAATCCAGGAAGAGGGAAGAGAGAGGGGCTGAGTGAAAGAGTGAGTGAAGAGGAAGAGGGAAGAGGAGAGGCAGAGGGGCTGGAAGTGTGTGTGTGTGCACAGGCTGTGAGTTTTAAAAACGTCTGAATCCCAGGAAGAGGGAAGAGGCAGAGGGGCTGGAAGTGTGTGTGTGTGTGCACAGGCTGTGAGTTTTAAAAACCTCTGTGTGAATCCAGGAAGAGGGAAGAGGCAGAGGGGCTGGAAGTGTGTGTGTGTGTGCACAGGCTGTGAGTTTTTAAAAACATCTGAGTGAATCCAGGAAGAGGGAAGAGGCAGAGGGGCTGGAAGTGTGTGCCTGTGCACAGGCTTTGAGGTTTAAAAACGTCTGAGTGAATCCAGGAAGAGGGAAGAGGCAGAGGGGCTGGAAGTGTGTGTGTGTGCACAGGCTGTGAGTTTTAAAAACGTCTGAGTGAATCCAGGAAGAGGGAAGAGGCAGAGGGGGGCTGAAGTGTGTGTGGTGTGTGCACAGGCTGTGAGTGTTTAAAAAAACGTCTGAGTGAATCCAGGAAGAGGGAAGAGGCAGAGGGGCTGGAAGTGTGTGTGTGTGCACAGGCTGTGAGTTTTAAAAAATCTGAGTGAATCCAGGAAGAGGGAAGAGGCAGAGGGGCAGGGGAGCTGTGAGTGTTGTGAGTTGTCTGTGTGTGCACAGGCTGTGAGTTTTAAAAAACTGAGTGAGTGAATCCAGGAAGAGGGAAGAGGCAGAGGGGCTGGAAGTGTGTGTGTGTGTGTGTGTGCACAGGCTGTGAGTTTTAAAAAACGTCTGAGTGAATCCAGGAAGAGGGAAGAGGCAAAGGGGCTGGAAGTGTGTGTGTGTGTGCACAGGCTGTGAGTTTTAAAAAACGTCTGAGTGAATCCAGGAAGAGGGAAGAGGGCAGAGGGGCTGGAAGTGTGTGTGTGTGTGCACAGGCTGTGAGTTTTAAAAAAACTCTGAGTGAATCCAGGAAGAGGGAAGAGGGCAGAGGGGCTGGAAGTGTGTGTGTGTGTGCACAGGCTGTGAGTTTTTAAAAACCTCTGAGTGAAATCCAGGAAGAGGGAAGAGGCAGAGGGGCTGGAAGTGTGTGTGTGTGTGTGCACAGGCTGTGAGTTTTAAAACGTCTGAGTGAATCCAGGAAGAGGGAAGAGGCAGAGGGGCTGGAAGTGTGTGTGTGTGTGCACAGGCTGTGAGTTTTAAAATGTCTGAGTGAATCCAGGAAGAGGGAAGAGGCAGAGGGGCTGGAAGTGTGTGTGTGTGTGCACAGGCTGTGAGTTTTAAAAACCGTCTGAGTGAATCCAGGAAGAGGGAAGAGGCAGAGGGGGCTGGAAGTGTGTGTGTGCACAGGCTGTGAGTTTTTAAAAACCGTCTGAGTGAATCCAGGAAGAGGGAAGAGGCAGAGGGGGGCTGGAAGTGTGTGTGTGTGTGTGCACAGGCTGTGAGTTTTAAAAAACTGAGTGAATCCAGGAAGAGGGAAGAGGCAGAGGGGCTGGAAGTGTGTGTGTGTGCACAGGCTGTGAGTTTTTAAAAACCTCTGAGTGAATCCAGGAAGAGGGAAGAGGCAGAGGGGCTGGAAGTGTGTGTGTGTGTGCACAGGCTGTGAGTTTTAAAAACCTCTGAGTGAATCCAGGAAGAGGGAAGAGGCAGAGGGGGCTGGAAGTGTGTGTGTGTGTGTGTGGAGTGAGTTTTTAAAAACGTCTGAGTGAATCCAGGAAGAGGGAAGAGGCAGAGGGGCTGGAAGTGTGTGTGTGTGTGTGTGTGTGTGTGCAGGCTGTGAGTTTTAAAAAACGTCTGAGTGAATCCAGGAAGAGGGAAGAGGCAGAGGGGCTGGAAGTGTGTGTGTGTGCACAGGCTGTGAGTTTTAAAAACGTCTGAGTGAATCCAGGAAGAGGGAAGAGGCAGAGGGGCTGGAAGTGTGTGTGTGTGTGCACAGGGTGTGAGTTTTTAAAAACGTCTGAGTGAAAAAGGTCTGAGAGGAATCCAGGAAGAGGGAAGAGGGAGAGGGGGCAGGGGGCTGGAAGTGTGTGTGTGTGTGCACAGGCTGTGAGTTTTAAAAAAACCTCTGAGTGAGTGAATCCAGGAAGAGGGAAGAGGCAGAGGGGGGGAAGTGTGTGTGTGTGTGCACAGGCTGTGAGTTTTTAAAAAACCGTCTGAGTGAATCCAGGAAGAGGGAAGAGGGGAGGGGCTGGAAGTGTGTGTGTGTGCACAGGCACAGTGTGAGTTTTTAAAACGTCTGAGTGAATCCAGGAAGAGGGAAGAGGCAGAGGGGCTGGAAGTGTGTGGAGTGTGCACAGGCTGTGAGTGTAAAAACCATGAGTGAATCCAGGAAGAGGGAAGAGGCTGTGGAAGTGTGTGTGTGTGTGCAAAACTGTGAGTCTTTAAAAAACCATCTGAGTGAATCCAGGAAGAAGGAAGAGGTAGAGTGGCTGGAAGTGTGTGTCCGTGTGAACAGGCTGTGAGTTTTAAAACACAGTGGGTGAATCCAAGAAGAGGGAAGGGGCAGAGGGGCTGGAAGTGTGTGGATGTGCACAGGCTGTGAGTTTTTAAAAAACTGTGTGAATCCAGGAAGAGGGAAGAGGCAGAGGGTCTGGAAGTGTGTGTGTGTGTGCTGTGCACAGGCTGTGAGTTTTTTTAAAAACATCTGAGTGAATCCAGGAAGAGGGAAGAGGCAGAGGGGGGCTGGAAGTGTGTGTGTGTGTGCACAGGCTGTGAGTTTTAAAAAAATCTGAGTGAATCCAGGAAGAGGGAAGAGGCAGAGGGGCTGGAAGTGTGTGTGTGTGTGTGTGCACAGGCTGTGAGTTTTAAAAACGTCTGAGTGAATCCAGAAAGAGGGAAGAGGCAGAGGGGCTGGAAGTGTGTGTGTAAGCATAGGCTGTGAGTTTTAAAATCTCTGAGTGAATCCAGGAAGAGGGAAGAGGCAGAGGGGCTGGAAGTGTGTGTGTGCACAGGCTGTGAGTTTTAAAAAACGTCTGAGTGAATCCAGGAAGAGGGAAGAGGCAGAGGGGCTGGAAGTGTGTGTGTGTGTGCAGAGGCTGTGAGTTTTTAAAAACATCTGAGTGAATCCAGGAAGAGGGAAGAGGCAGAGGGGCTGGAAGTGTGTGGGTGCTCAGGCTGTGAGTCTTTAAAAGGTCTGAGTGAATCCAGGAAGAGGGAAGAGGCAGAGGGGCTGGAAGTGTGTGGGTGTGTACAGGCTGTGAGTTTTAAAAACCTCTGAGTGAATCCAGGAAGAGGGAAGGGGCAGAGGGGCTGGAAGTGTGTGTGTGTGTGTGTGAAGCTGTGAGTTTTTAAAACCGTCTGAGTGAATCCAGGAAGAGGGAAGAGGGGCAGAGGGGCTGGAAGTGTGTGTGTGTGTGTGCAGGAGTGTGTGTGTGTGTGAGTGAATCCAAAAAAGAAGGCAGTGTGTGTGTGTGCAAGGCTGTGAGTGAGTTTAAAAACCTCTGAGTGAATCCAGGAAGAGGGAAGAGGCAGGGGGGGGGCTGGAAGTGTGTGTGTGTGTGTGTGTGCACAGGCTGTGAGTCTTAAAAAACATCTGTGTGAATCCAGGAAGAGGGAAGAGGCAGAGGGGCTGGAAGTGTGTGTGTGTGTGGGGCTGTGAGTTTTAAAAAGAGAGTGAATCCAGGAAGAGGGAAGAGGCACAGGGGCTGGAAGTGTGTGTGTGTGCACAGGCTGTGAGTTTTCAAAAACCTCTGACTGAATCCAGGAAGAGGGAAGAGGCAGAGGGGCTGGAAGTGTGTGGTGTGTGTGCAAGTGTGTGTGTGAATCAGGAAGAGGGAAGAGGCAGTGAAGTTGTGTGTGTGCAAACAGTCTGAGAGTGAAATCCAGGAAGAGGGAAGAGGCAGAGGGGCTGGAAGTGTGTGTGTGTGTGCAGGCTGTGTGAGTTTTAAAAACCGTCTGAGTGAATCCAGGAAGAGGGAAGAGGCAGAGGGGCTGGAAGTGTGTGTGTGTGTGCACAGGCTGTGAGTTTTAAAAAACCTCTGAGTGAATCCAGGAAGAGGGAAGAAGGGGCAGAGGGGCTGGAAGTGTGTGTGTGTGTGCACAGGCTGTGAGTTTTTAAAAACGTCTGAGTGAATCCAGGAAGAGGGAAGAGAGAGGGGGGCTGGAAGTGTGTGTGTGTGTGCACAGGCTGTGAGTTTTAAAAACCGTCTGAGTGAATCCAGGAAGAGGGAAGAGGGCAGAGGGGCTGGAAGTGTGTGTGTGTGTGCACAGGCTGTGTGAGTTGTGTGGGAAGAGGCAGAGGGGCTGGAAGTGTGTGTTGTGCACAGGCTGTGAGTCTTCAAAACGTCTGAGTGAATCCAGGAAGAGGGAAGAGGCAGAGGGGCTGGAAGTGTGTGTGTGTGTGCACAGGCTGTGAGTTTTAAAAACCGTCTGAGTGAATCCAGGAAGAGGGAAGAGGCTGTGAAGTGTGTGTGTGCACAGGCTGTGAGTCTTAAAACATGTCTGAGTGAATCCAGGAAGGGGAAGAGCAGAGGGGCTGGAAGTGTGTGTGTGTGTGTGCACAGGCTGTGAGTTTTAAAAACGTCTGAGTGAATCCAGGAAGAGGGAAGAGGCAGAGGGCCTGGAAGTGTGTGTGTGCACAGGCTGTGAGTTTTAAAAACATCTGAGTAAATCCAGGAAGAGGGAAGAGGCAGAGGGTCTGGAAGTGTGTGTGTGTGCACAGGCTGTGAGTTTTAAAACCGTCTGAGTGAATCCAGGAAGAGGGAAGAGGCAGAGGGGCTGGAAGTGTGTGTGTGTGCACAGTGCTGTGAGTTTTAAAAACGTCTGAGTGAATCCAGGAAGAGGGAAGAGGCAGAGGGGCTGGAAGTGTGTGGTGTGTGCACAGGCTGTGAGTTTTAAAAACGTCTGAGTGAATCCAGGAAGAGGGAAGAGGGCAGAGGGGCTGGAAAGTGTGTGTGTGTGTGCACAGGCAGGCTGTGAGTTTTAAAAACCTCTGAGTGAATCCAGGAAGAGGGAAGAGGCAGAGGGGCTGGAAGTGTGTGTGTGTGTGCACACACAGGCTGTGAGTTTTTTTAAACGTCTGAGTGAATCCAGGAAGAGGGAAGAGGCAGAGGGGCTGGAAGTGTGTGTGTGTGTGTGTGTGGCTGTGAGTTTTAAAAAAAAAATCTGAGTGAATCCAGGAAGAGAGAAGAGGAGAGGGGGCTGGAAGTGTGTGTGTGTGTGCACAGGCTGTGAGTTTTAAAAACCATCTGAGTGAATCCAGGAAGTGGAAGTGTGTGTGTGTGTGTGCACAGGCTGTGAGTTTTAAAAAATGTCTGAGTGAATCCAGGAAGAGGGAAGAGGCAGAGGGGGGCTGGAAGTGTGTGTGTGTGTGCACAGGCTGTGAGTTTTAAAAACCGTCTGAGTGAATCCAGGAAGAGGGAAGAGGCAGAGGGGGCTGGAAGTGTGTGTGTGTGTGTGTGTGCACAGGCTGTGAGTTTTAAAATGTCTGAGTGAATCCAGGAAGAGGGAAGAGGCAGAGGGGCTGGAAGTGGGTGGAAGTGTGTGGTGTGTGTGTGTGTGAGTGTGTGAGTTTTAAAAAACTGAGTGAATCCAGGAAGAGGGAAGAGGCAGAGGGGCTGGAAGTGTGTGTGTGTGTGCACAGTGCAGGCTGTGAGTTTTAAAAAACCGTCTGAGTGAATCCAGGAAGAGGGAAGAGGCAGAGGGGGCTGGAAGTGTGTGTGTGTGTGCATGGCTGTGAGTTTTAAAAACGTCTGAGTGAATCCAGGAAGAGGGAAGAGGCAGAGGGGCTGGAAGTGTGTGTGTGTGCACAGGCTGTGAGTTTTAAAAACGTCTGAGTGAATCCAGGAAGAGGGAAGAGGCAGAGGGGCTGGAAGTGTGTGTGTGTGTGTGTGCACAGGCTGTGAGTTTTAAAATCTGAGTGAATCCAGGAAGAGGGAAGAGGCAGAGGGGCTGGAAGTGTGTGTGTGTGTGCACAGGCTGTGAGTGTGAGTTTAAAAAACGTCTGAGTGAATCCAGGAAGAGGGAAGAGGGGAGAGGGGGGCTGAAGTGTGTGTGTGTGTGTGCACAGGCTGTGAGTTTTAAAAATGTCTGAGTGAATCCAGGAAGAGGGAAGAGGCAGAGGGGCTGGAAGTGTGTGTGCGTGTACACAGGCTGTGAGTATTAAAACTGTCTGAGTGAATCCAGGAAGAGTGGAGAGGCAGAGGAGCTGGATGTGTGTGGATGTGCACAGGCTGTGAGTTTTTAAAAACAATCTGAGTGAATCCAGGAAGAGGGAAGAGGCAGAGGGGCTGGAAGTGTGTGTGTGTGCACAAGTGAGTGAGTTTTAAAAACCGTCTGAGTGAATCCAGGAAGAGGGAAGAGGCAGAGGGGCTGGAAGTGTGTGTGTGTGTGTGCAGGCTGTGAGTTTTAAAAACCGTCTGAGTGAATCCAGGAAGAGGGAAGAGGCAGAGGGGCTGGAAGTGTGTGTGTGTGAGGGTGTGAGTCTTAAAAAGTCTCTGAGTGAATCCAGGAAGAGGGAAGAGGAGAGGGGAGGGGCTGGAAGTTGAGTGTGTGCACACAGCTGTGAGTTTTTAAAACGTCTGAGTGAATCCAGGAAGAGGGAAGAGGCAGAGGGGCTGGAAGTGTGTGTGTGTGTGTGCACAGGCTGTGAGTCTTAAAAAAACGTCTGAGTGAATCCAGGAAGAGGGAAGAGGCAGAGGGGCTGGAAGTGTGTGTGTGTGTGTGAGTTTTAAAAAACTGTCTGAGTGAATCCAGGAAGAGGGAAGAGGCAGAGGGGAAGTGAAAAAAAACTGTGAGTGAATGTGTGAGTGCAAGGCTGTGAGTTTTAAAAACCGTCTGAGTGAATCCAGGAAGAGGGAAGAGGCAGAGGGGCTGGAAGTGTGTGTGCAGCAGGCTGTGAGTTTTAAAAACCGTCTGAGTGAATCCAGGAAGAGGGAAGAGGCAGAGGGGGGCTGGAAGTGTGTGTGTGTGTGTGTGTGTGCACAGGCTGTGAGTTTTTAAAAACGTCTCTGAGTGAATCCAGGAAGAGGGAAGAGGCAGAGGGGAGGGGGCTGGAAGTGTGTGTGTGTGCAGGCTGTGTGAGTTTTAAAAACCGTGTGAGTGAATCCAGGAAGAGGGAAGAGGCAGAGGGGCTGGAAGTGTGTGTGTGTGCAGTGCAGGGCTGTGAGTTTTTTAAAAACGTCTGAGTGAATCCAGGAAGAGGGAAGAGGCAGAGGGGCTGGAAGTGTGTGTGTGTGTGCACAGGCTGTGAGTTTTTAAAAACGTCTGAGTGAATCCAGGAAGAGGGAAGAGGCAGAGGGGCTGGAAGTGTGTGTGTGTGTGCACAGGGCTGTGAGTTTTTAAAACCGTCTGAGTGAATCCAGGAAGAGGGAAGAGGCAGAGGGGCTGCTGGAAGTGTGTGTGTGTGTGTGTGCACAGGCTGTGAGTGAGTTTAAAAACGTCTGAGTGAATCCAGGAAGAGGGAAGGGAGAGGGGCTGGAAGTGTGTGTGTGTGTGTGCACAGGCTGTGAGTTTTAAAAAACGTCTGAGTGAATCCAGGAAGAGGGAAGAGGCAGAGGGGCTGGAAGTGTGTGTGTGTGTGTGCACAGGCTGTGAGTTTTAAAACATCTGAGTGAATCCAGGAAGAGGGAAGAGGCAGAGGGGCTGGAAGTGTGTGTGTGTGCACAGGCTTTTAGTTTTAAAAACGTCTGAGTGAATCCAGGAAGAGGGAAGAGGCAGAGGGGCTGGAAGTGTGTGTGTGTGCACAGGCTTTGAGTTTTTAAAAACCTGAGTGAATCCAGGAAGAGGGAAGAGGGCAGAGGGGCTGGAAGTGTGTGTGATGTGTGCATGTGCAGGCTGTGAGTTTTAAAAAAACGTCTGAGTGAATCCAGGAAGAGGGAAGAGGCAGAGGGGCTGGAAGTGTGTGTGTGTGTGTGCACAGGCTGTGAGTTTTAAAAAAACGTCTGAGTGAATCCAGGAAGAGGGAAGAGGCAGAGAGGGGGGCTGAAGTGTGTGTGTGTGTGCTGTGCACAGGCTGTGTGAGTTTTAAAAACCGTCTGAGTGAATCCAGGAAGAGGGAAGAGGCAGAGGGGGCTGGAAGTGTGTGTGAAATGTGCACAGGCTGTGAGTTTTAAAAAATCTGAGTGAATCCAGGAAGAGGGAAGAGGCAGGGGGCTGGAAGTGTGTGTGAGTGCAGGGGGGGGAGGAAGAGGGAAGAGGGCAGTGGAAGTGTGTGTGTGTGCACAGGCTGTGTGAGTTTTAAAAAACATCTCTGAGTGAATCCAGGAAGAGGGAAGAGGCAGAGGGGCTGGAAGTGTGTGTGTGTGTGTGCACAGGCTGTGAGTTTTAAAAAACCGTGTCTGAGTGAATCCAGGAAGAGGGAAGAGGCAGAGGGGCTGGAAGTGTGTGTGTGTGTGCAGGCTGTGAGTTTTAAAAACGTCTGAGTGAATCCAGGAAGAGGGAAGAGGCAGAGGGGCTGGAAGTGTGTGTGTGTGTGTGTGCAGGCTGTGAGTTTTAAAAAATCTGAGTGAATCCAGGAAGAGGGAAGAGGCAGAGGGGGAGGGGTGGAAGTGTGTGTGTGTGTGTGTGCACACAGGCTGTGAGTTTTAAAAACGTCTGAGTGAATCCAGGAAGAGGGAAGAGGCAGAGGGGGCTGGAAGTGTGTGTGTGTGCACAGGCTGTGAGTTTTAAAAAACCGTCTGAGTGAATCCAGGAAGAGGGAAGAGGCAGAGGGGCTGGAAGTGTGTGTGTGTGTGCACAGCTGTGAGTTTTTAAAAAAAAGTCTGAGTGAATCCAGGAAGAGGGAAGAGGCAGAGGGGGCTGGAAGTGTGTGTGTGTGTGTGCACAGGCTGTGAGTTTTAAAAACCGTCTGAGTGAATCCAGGAAGAGGGAAGAGGCAGAGGGGCTGGAAGTGTGTGGATGTGTGTGCACAGGCTGTGAGTTTTTAAAAACGTCTGAGTGAATCCAGGAAGAGGGAAGAGGAGGGGGGCTGGAAGTGTGTGTGTGCACAGGCTGTGAGTTTTTAAAAACGTCTGAGTGAATCCAGGAAGAGGGAAGAGGCAGAGGGGCTGGAAGTGTGTGTGTGTGTGCACACAGGCTGTGAGTTTTTAAAAACCGTCTGAGTGAATCCAGGAAGAGGGAAGAGGCAGAGGGGGGGAAGTGGAAGTGTGTGTGTGTGCACAGGCTGTGAGTTTTAAAAACCGTCTGAGTGAATCCAGGAAGAGGGAAGAGGGCAGAGGGGCTGGAAGTGTGTGTGTGTGTGACAGGCTGTGTGAGTTTTAAAAACGTGATGAGTGAATCCAGGAAGAGGGAAGAGGCAGAGGGGCTGGAAGTGTGTGTGTGTGTGAGGCTGTGAGTTTTAAAAACCGTCTGAGTGAAATCCAGGAAGAGGGAAGGGGCAGAGGGGCTGGAAGTGTGTGTGAAGTGTGCACAGGGCTGTGAGTTTTAAAAACCGTCTGAGTGAATCCAGGAAGAGGGAAGAGGCAGAGGGGCTGGAAGGTGTGTGGCACAGGGCTGTGAGTCTTAAAAACGTCTGAGTGAATCCAGGAAGAGGGAAGAGGCAGAGGGGCTGGAAGTGTGTGTGTGCTCATGCTGTGAGTTTTTAAAAACGTCTGATTGAATCCAGGAAGAGGGAAGAGGCAGAGGGGCTGGAAGTGTGTGTGTGTGTGTGTGCAGGCTGTGAGTGTTTTTTTAAAACGTCTGAGTGAATCCAGGAAGAGGGAAGAGGCAGAGGGGCTGGAAGTGTGTGTCTGTGTGTGTGCACAGGCTGTGAGTTTTAAAAACGTCTGAGTGAATCCAGGAAGAGGGAAGAGGCAGAGGGGCTGGAAGTGTGTGTGTGTGCAGAGGCTGTGAGTGTGTGTGAATCCATGAGTGAGTGTGTGTGGTGTGAGTGTGAGTCTTAAAAACGTCTGAGTGAATCCAGGAAGAGGGAAGAGGGGAGGGGGTGGAAGTGTGTGTGTGTGTGTGCAGGCTGTGAGTCTTAAAAACCGTCTGAGTGAATCCAGGAAGAGGGAAGAGGCAGAGGGGGGGAAGTGTGTGTGTGTGTGACAGGCTGCTGTGAGTTTTAAAAACTGAGTGAATCCAGGAAGAGGGAAGAGGGAGAGGGGCTGGAAGTGAAGGCTGTGTGTGAGTGAATCCAGGAAGAGGGAAGAGGCAGAGGGGCTGAAGTGTGTGTGTGTGCACAGGCTGTGAGTTTTAAAAACGTCTGAGTGAATCCAGGAAGAGGGAAGAGGCAGAGGGGCTGGAAGTGTGTGCATGTGCACTGGCTGTGAGTTTTAAAAACGTCTGAGTGAATCCAGGAAGAGGGAAGAGGGAAGAGGCAGAGGGGTGGAAGTGTGTGGTGTACAGTCTGTGAGTTTGAAAAAGGTCTGAGTGAATCCAGGAAGAGGGAAGAGGCAGAGGGGCTGGAAGTGTGTGGTGCACAGTCTGTGAGTCTTAAAACCCTCTGAGTGAATCCAGGAAGAGGGAAGAGGCAGAGGGGCTGGAAGTGTGTGTGTGTGCACAGGCTGTGAGTTTTAAAAACGTCTGAGTGAGAGTGAATCCAGGAAGAGGGAGAGAGGAAGAGAGGGGAGGGGTGTGGAAGTGTGTGGAAGTGTGTGTGGTGTGTGCAGCTGTGAGAGTTTTAAAAAAACATCTGAGTGAATCCAGGAAGAGGGAAGAGGCAGAGGGGCTGGAAGTGTGTGTGTGTGTGCACAGGCTGTGAGTTTTAAAAACCTCTGAGTGAATCCAGGAAGAGGGAAGAGGCAGAGGGGCTGGAAGTGTGTGTGTGTGTGCACAGGCTGTGAGTTTTAAAAACCTCTGAGTGAATCCAGGAAGAGGGAAGAGGCAGAGGGGCTGGAAGTGTGTGTGTGTGTGCACAGGCTGTGAGTTTTAAAACGTCTGAGTGAATCCAGGAAGAGGGAAGAGGCAGAGGGGCTGGAAGTGTGTGTGTGTGTGTGTGTGTGTGTGCACAGGCTGTGAGTTTTAAAAAAAACTGAGTGAATCCAGGAAGAGGGAAGAGGGCAGAGGGGCTGGAAGTGTGTGTGTGTGTGCACAGGCTGGCTGTGAGTTTTTAAAAACGTCTGAGTGAATCCAGGAAGAGGGAAGAGGCAGAGGGGGGCTGGAAGTGTGTGTGTGTGCACAGGCTGTGAGTTTGAAAAACCTCTGAGTGAATCCAGGAAGAGGGAAGAGGCAGAGGGGCTGGAAGTGTGTGTGTGTGTGCACAGGCTGTGAGTTTTAAAAACGTCTGAGTGAATCCAGGAAGAGGGAAGTGGCAGAGGGGCTGGAGGTTTGTGTGTGTGCACAGACTGTGAGTTTTAAAACGTCTGAGTGAATTCAGGAAGAGGGAAGAGGCAGAGAGGGGCTGGAAGTGTGTGTGCTGTGCACAGGCTGTGAGTTTTAAAAAAACCGTCTGAGTGAATCCAGGAGGAAGAGGGAAGAGGCAGAGGGGGCTGAAAGAGTGTGTGTGTGTGCACAGGGTGTGAGTTTTAAAAATCGTCTGAGTGAATCCAGGAAGAGGGAAGAGGCAGAGGGGCTGGAAGTGTGTGTGTGTGTGCACAGGCTGTGAGTTTTAAAAACCCTGATTGAATCCAGGAAGAGGGAAAAGGCAGAGGGGCTGGAAGTGTGTGTGTGTGTGCACAGGCTGTGAGTTTAAAAACCTCTGAGTGAATCCAGGAAGAGGGAAGAGGCAGAGGGGCTGGAAGTGTGTCTGTGTGCACAGGCTGTGAGTTTTTAAAAACCGTCTGAGTGAATCCAGGAAGAGGAAGAAGGGCAGAGGGGGGCTGGAAGTGTGTGTGTGTGTGCAGGCTGTGAGTTTTAAAAACCGTCTGAGTGAATCCAGGAAGAGGGAAGAGGCAGAGGGGGGCTGGAAGTGTGTGTGTGTGTGCACAGGCTGTGAGTTTTAAAAACGTCTGAGTGAATCCGAAGGGAAGAGGCAGAGGGGCTGGAAGTGTGTGTGTGTGTGTGCACAGGCTGTGAGTTTTAAAAAAACGTCTGAGTGAATCCAGGAAGAGGGAAGAGGCAGAGGGGCTGGAAGTGTGGAAGTGTGGAAGGCTGTGAGTGTGTGATGTGAAGTGTGTGTGTGTGCACAGGCTGTGAGTTTTAAAAACGTCTGAGTGAATCCAGGAAGAGGGAAGAGGCAGAGGGGCTGGAAGTGTGTGTGTGTGTGTGCACAGGCTGTGAGTTTTAAAAACCTCTGAGTGAATCCAGGAAGAGGGAAGAGGCAGAGGGGCTGGAAGTGTGTGTGTGTGTGTGCACAGGCTGTGAGTTTTAAAAACGTCTGAGTGAATCCAGGAAGAGGGAAGAGGCAGAGGGGCTGGAAGTGTGTGTGTGTGTGTGTGCACAGGCTGGCTGTGAGTTTTAAAAAACGTCTGAGTGAATCCAGGAAGAGGGAAGAGGCAGAGGGGGCTGGAAGTGTGTGTGTGTGCACAGGCTGTGAGTTTTAAAAAACGTCTGAGTGAATCCAGGAAGAGGGAAGAGGGAAGAGAGGGGGCTGGAAGTGTGTGTGTGTGTGTGCACAGGCTGTGAGTTTTAAAAACCCTCTGAGTGAATCCAGGAAGAGGGACAAGGCAGTGGGGCTGGAAGTGTATGTGTGTGCACAGGCTGTAAGTTTTAAAAATCCTCTGAGTGAATCCAGGAAGAGGGAAGAGGGCAGAGGGGGGCTGGAAGTGTGTGTGTGTGCACAGGCTGTGAGTTTTAAAAAACTGAGTGAATGAGTGAATCCAGGAAGAGGGAAGAGGCAGAAGTGTGTGTGTGCACAAGCTGTGAGTTTAAAAACTCTGAGTGAATCCAGGAAGAGGAAGAGGGAAGAGGCAGGAGGGGGCTGGAAGTGTGTGTGTGCTGTGCACAGGCTGTGAGTTTTTAAAAAAGAGTGATCCAGGAAGAGGGAAGAGGGGAGGGGCTGGAGTGTGTGTGTGTGTGCACAGGCTGTGAGTTTTAAAAACTCTGAGTGAATCCAGGAAGAGGGAAGGGGCAGAGGCTGGAAGTGTGTGTGAGTGTGTGTGTGCAGGCTGTGAGTTTTAAAAACTGACTGAGTGAATCCAGGAAGAGGGAAGAGGCAGAGGGTTGTAAGTGTGTGTGTGTGTGCAGGCTGTGAGTTTTTTTAAAAACTCTGAGTGAATCCAGGAAGAGGGAAGAGGCAGAGGGGGGCTGGAAGTGTGTGGTGATGTGCACAGGCTGTGAGTTTTAAAAACCTCTGAGTGAATCCAGGAAGAGGGAAGAGGGCAGAGGGGCTGGAAGTGTGTGTGTGTGCACAGGCTGTGTGAGTTTTAAAAAAATCCTCTGAGTGAATCCAGGAAGAGGGAAGAGGCAGAGGGTCTGGAAGTGTGTGCGTGTGCACAGGCTGTGAGTTTTAAAAACCTCTGAGTGAATCCAGGAAGAGGGAAGAGGCAGAGGGGGCTGGAAGTGTGTGTGTGTGTGTGTGCACAGGCTGTGTGTTTTAAAAACCGTCTGAGTGAATCCAGGAAGAGGGAAGAGGCAGAGAGGGGCTGGAAGTGTGTGTGTGTGCACAGGCTGTGAGTGAGTTTAAAAAAAACGTCTGAGTGAATCCAGGAAGAGGGAAGAGGCAGAGGGGCTGGCTGAAGAAGTGTGTGTGTGTGTGCAGGCTGTGAGTTTTTAAAAACGTCTGAGTGAATCCAGGAAGAGGGAAGAGGCAGAGGGGGGGGAAGTGTGTGTGTGTGTGCACAGGCTGTGAGTTTTAAAAACGTCTGAGTGAATCCAGGAAGAGGGAAGAGGCAGAGGGGGGCTGGAAGTGTGTGTGTGTGCAGGCTGTGAGTTTTAAAAACGTCTGAGTGAATCCAGGAAGAGGGAAGAGGCAGAGGGGGGCTGGAAGTGTGTGTGTGTGTGCACAGGCTGTGAGTTTTAAAAACCGTCTGAGTGTGAATCCAGGAAGAGGGAAGAGGCAGAGGGGCTGGAAGTGTGTGTGTGTGTGTGCACAGGCTGTGAGTTTTTTAAAAACGTCTGAGTGAATCCAGGAAGAGGGAAGAGGCAGGGGGCTGGAAGTGTGTGTGTGCACAGGCTGTGAGTCTTAAAAACCGTCTGAGTGAATCCAGGAAGAGGGAAGAGGGCAGAGGGGCTGGAAGTGTGTGTGTGTGCACAGGTGAGTTTTAAAACCGTCTGAGTGAATCCAGGAAGAGGGAAGAGGCAGAGGGGGGCTGGAAGTGTGTGTGTGTGCACAGGCTGTGAGTTTTAAAAACCTCTGAGTGAATCCAGGAAGAGGGAAGAGGCAGAGGGGCTGGAAGTGTGTGTGTGTGTGCACAGGCTGTGAGTTTTAAAAACATCTGAGTGAATCCAGGAAGAGGGAAGAGGCAGAGGGGCTGGAAGTGTGTGTGTGTGCACAGGCTGTGAGTTTTAAAACGTCTGAGTGAATCCAGGAAGAGGGAAGAGGCAGAGGGGCTGGAAGTGTGTGTGTGTGTGTGTGTGCACAGGCTGTGAGTTTTAAAATGTCTGAGTGAATCCAGGAAGAGGGAAGAGGCAGAGGGGCTGGAAGTGTGTGTGTGTGTGTGAGGCTGTGAGTTTTAAAAAACCTCTGAGTGAATCCAGGAAGAGGGAAGAGGCAGAGGGGCTGGAAGTGTGTGTGTGTACACAGGCTGTGAGTTTTAAAAACGTCTGAGTGAATCCAGGAAGAGGGAAGAGGCAGAGGGGCTGGAAGTGTGTGTGTGTGTGTGCACAGGCTGTGAGTTTTAAAAAGTCTGAGTGAATCCAGGAAGAGGGAAGAGGCAGAGGGGCTAGAAGTGTGTGTGTGTGCACAGGCTGTGAGTGTTTAAAACTCTGAGTGAATCCAGGAAGAGGGAAGAGGCAGAGGGGCTGGAAGTGTGTGTGAATGCACAGGCTGTGAGTTTTAAATTTCTGAATGAATCCAGGAAGAGGGAAGAGGCAGAGGGGCTGGAAGTGTGTGTGTGCACAGGCTGTGAGTTTTCAAAAACCGTCTGAGTGAATCCAGGAAGAGGGAAGAGGCAGAGGGGCTGGAAGTGTGTGTGTGTGCACAGGCTGTGAGTCTTAAAAACGTCTGAGTGAATCCAGGAAGAGGGAAGAGGCAGAGGGGCTGGAAGTGTGTGTGTGTGCACAGGCTGTGAGTTTTAAAAACGTCTGAGTGAATCCAGGAAGAGGGAAGAGGCAGAGGGGCTGGAAGTGTGTGTGTGTGCACAGGCTGTGAGTTTTAAAACGTCTGAGTGAATCCAGGAAGAGGGAAGAGGCAGAGGGGCTGGAAGTGTGTGTGAATGTGCACAGGCTGTGAGTCTTAAAAAACCGTCTGAGTGAATCCAGGAAGAGGGAAGAGGCAGAGGGGCTGGAAGTGTGTGTGTGTGTGCATGTGTGCAGGCTGTGAGTTTTAAAAACCTCTGAGTGAATCCAGGAAGAGGGAAGAGGAGAGGGGCTGGAAGTGTGTGTGTGTGTGCACAGGCTGTGAGTTTTAAAAACACTGAGTGTCTGAGTGAATCCAGGAAGAGGGAAGAGGCAGAGGGGCTGGGAAGTGTGTGTGTGTGCACAGGCTGTGAGTTTTAAAAAAACGTCTGAGTGAATCCAGGAAGAGGGAAGAGGCAGAGGGGCTGGAAGTGTGTGTGTGTGCACAGGCTGTGAGTTTTTAAAAAACGTCTGAGTGAATCCAGGAAGAGGGAAGAGGGCAGAGGGGGCTGGAAGTGTGTGTGTGTGTGTGCACAGGCTGTGAGTTTTTAAAAACGTCTGAGTGAATCCAGGAAGAGGGAAGAGGCAGAGGGGGGGCTGGAAGTGTGTGTGTGCACAGGCTGTGAGTCTGTTTAAAAACCGTCTGAGTGAATGAATCCAGGAAGAGGGAAGAGGCAGAGGGGGGGGAAGTGTGTGGATGTGTGTGTGCACAGTGCACAGGCTGTGAGTTTTAAAAAACCGTCTGAGTGAATCCAGGAAAGGGAAGAGGCAGAGGGGCTGGAAGTGTGTGTGTGTGCACACTGTGTGTTTTTTAAAAACGTCTGAGTGAATCCAGGAAGAGGGAAGAGGGCAGAGGGGCTGGAAGTGTGTGTGTGTGTGTGCACAGGCTGTGAGTTTTAAAAAAAACGTCTGAGTGAATCCAGGAAGAGGGAAGAGGCAGAGGGGCTGGAAGTGTGTGTGTGTGTGTGTGCACAGGCTGTGAGTTTTAAAAAAACGTCTGAGTGAATCCAGGAAGAGGGAAGAGGCAGAGGGGGCTGGAAGTGTGTGTGTGTGCAGGCTGTGAGTTTTAAAAACGTCTGAGTGAATCCAGGAAGAGGGAAGAGGGGCAGAGGGGCTGGAAGTGTGTGTGTGTGTGCTGCACAGGCTGTGAGTTTTAAAAACGTCTGAGTGAATCCAGGAAGAGGGAAGAGGCAGAGAGGGGGCTGGAAGTGTGTGTGTGTGTGCACAGGCTGTGAGTTTTTTAAAACGTCTCTGAGTGAATCCAGGAAGAGGGAAGAGGCAGAGGGGCTGGAAGTGTGTGTGTGTGTGCAGGCTGTGTGAGTTTTAAAAAAAAGTCTGTCTGAGTGAATCCAGGAAGAGGGAAGAGGCAGAGGGGCTGGAAGTGTGTGTGTGCACAGGGCTGTGAGTTTAAAAAACGTTCTGAGTGAATCCAGGAAGAGGGAAGAGGCAGAGGGGCTGGAAGTGTGTGTGTGTGTGCACAGGCTGTGAGTTTTAAAAAACCGTCTGAGTGAATCCAGGAAGAGGGAAGAGGGCAGAGGGGCTGGAAGTGTGTGTGTGTGCACAGGCTGTGAGTTTTAAAAAAAATCTGAGTGAATCCAGGAAGAGGGAAGAGGCAGAGGGGGCTGGAAGTGTGTGTGTGTGTGCTGTGTGTGCTGAGTGAATCCAGGAAGAGGAAGAGGAGGGGGCTGTGAGTGTGTGAGTGCAACAGGCTGTGAGTCTTAAAAACCGTCTGAATGAATCCAGGGAGAGGGGAAGAGGCAGAGGGGCTGGAAGTGTGTGTGTGTGTGCACAGGCTGTGAGTTTTTAAAAAAACCGTCTGAGTGAATCCAGGAAGAGGGAAGAGGCAGAGGGGCTGGAAGTGTGTGTGTGTGTGCACAGCTGTGAGTTTTAAAAAAACGTCTGAGTGAATCCAGGAAGAGGGAAGAGGGCAGAGGGGCTGGAAGTGTGTGTGTGTGCACAGTGCAGCTGTGAGTTTTAAAAAACGTCTGAGTGAATCCAGGAAGAGGGAAGAGGGCAGGGGGGGCTGGAAGTGTGTGTGTGTGCACAGGCTGTGAGTTTTAAAAACCGTCTGAGTGAATCCAGGAAGAGGGAAGAGGCAGAGGGGGCTGGAAGTGTGTGTGTGTGTGCACAGGCTGTGAGTTTTAAAAACCTCTGAGTGAATCCAGGAAGAGGGAAGAGGCAGAGGGGCTGGAAGTGTGTGTGTGACAGGCTGTGTGAGTGTTTAAAAACGTCTGAGTGAATCCAAGGCAGAGGGGCAAGTGTGAGTGAAAAAAGTGTGAGAAATCCAGTGAATCCAGGAAGAGGGAAGAGGCAGAGGGGCTGGAAGTGTGTGTGTGCACAGGCTGTGAGTTTTAAAAACGTCTGAGAGTGAATCCAGGAAGAGGGAAGAGGCAGAGGGGCTGGAAGTGTGTGTGTGTGCACAGGCTGTGAGTTTTAAAAAAACGTCTGAGTGAATCCAGGAAGAGGGAAGAGGCAGAGGGGCTGGAAGTGTGTGTGTGTGTGTGCACAGGCTGTGAGTTTTAAAAACGTCTGAGTGAATCCAGGAAGAGGGAAGAGGCAGAGGGGCTGGAAGTGTGTGTGCATGTGCAGGCTGTGAGTTTTAAAAAAAACGTCTGAGTGAATCCAGGAAGAGGGAAGAGGCAGAGGGGCTGGAAGTGTGTGTGTGTGTGTGCACAGGCTGTGTGAGTTTTAAAAACCGTCTGAGTGAATCCAGGAAGAGGGAAGAGGCAGAGGGGCTGGAAGTGTGTGTGTGTGTGCACAGGCTGTGAGTTTTAAAAACGTCTGAGTGAATCCAGGAAGAGGGAAGAAGGCAGAGTGGGGCTGGAAGTTGTGTGAAGTGCACAGGCTGTGAAAAAAACTCTGAGTGAATCCAGGAAGAGGGAAGAGGCAGAGGGGCTGGAAGTGTGTGTGTGTGTGTGTGCACAGGCTGTGAGTCTTAAAAACGTCTGAGTGAATCCAGGAAGAGGGAAGAGGCAGAGGGGCTGGAAGTGTGTGTGTGTGTGTGTGTGTGCACAGGTGAGTTTTAAAAACGTCTGAGTGAATCCAGGAAGAGGGAAGAGGGCAGAGGGGGCTGGAAGTGTGTGGATGTGTGTGCAGGCTGTGAGTTTTAAAAACGTCTGAGTGAATCCAGGAAGAGGGAAGAGGCAGAGGGGGAAAGTGTGTGGAAGTGGTGTGCACAGGCTGTGAGTGTGTCTGAGTGAATCCAGGGGCAGAGGGGCTGGAAGTGTGTGTGTGCACAGGCTGTGAGTTTTAAAAAATCTCTGAGTGAATCCAGGAAGAGGGAAGAGGCAGAGGGGCTGGAAGTGTGTGTGTGTGTGTGTGCACAGGCTGTGAGTTTTAAAAACCTCTGAGTGAATCCAGGAATCCAGAGGCAGAGGGGCTGGAAGAGGGTGTGTGGAAGGCTGGAGGAAACTGTGAATGAGGGAAGAGGCAGAGGGTGGAAGTGTGTGTTGTGCACAGGCTGTGAGTTTTAAAAACCGTCTGAGTGAATCCAGGAAGAGGGAAGAGGCAGAGGGGCTGGAAGTGGTGTGTGTGTGCACAGTGTGTGAGTGTGTGTGAGTGAATCCAGGCTGTGAGAGTTTTAAAAACCTCTGAGTGAATCCAGGAAGAGGGAAGAGGAGAGGGAGGGGAAGTGGAAGAGGTGTGCAGAGTGTGTGTGAGGCTGGAAGTGTGTGTGTGTTGTGAGTCTTAAAAACGTCTGAGTGAATCCAGGAAGAGGGAAGAGGGCAGAGGGGCTGGAAGTGTGTGTGTGTGTGCAGGTGTGTGTGAGTTTTAAAAACTTCTGAGTGAATCCAGGAAGAGGGAAGAGGCAGAGGGGCTGGAAGTGTGTGATGTGCACAGGCTGTGAGTCTTAAAAAATCTGAGTGAATCCAGGAAGAGGGAAGAGGCAGAGGGGCTGGAAGTGTGTGTGTGTGAGTGTGAGTTTTAAAAACGTCTGAGTGAATCCAGGAAGAGGGAAGAGGCAGAGGGGCTGGAAGTGTGTGTGTGTGCACAGGCTGTGAGTTTTAAAAACTCTGAGTGAATCCAGGAAGAGGGAAGAGGCAGAGGGGCTGGAAGTGTGTGCTGTGTGCAAGGCTGTGAGTCTTAAAAAACCGTCTGAGTGAATCCAGGAAGAGGGAAGAGGCAGAGGGGCTGGAAAGTGTGTGTGTGTGTGTGCACAGTCTGAGTTTTAAAACGTCTGAGTGAATCCAGGAAGAGGGAAGAGGCAGAGGGGCTGGAAGTGTGTGTGTGTGTGTGCACAGGCTGTGAGTTTTAAAATCTCTGAGTGAATCCAGGAAGAGGGAAGAGGCAGAGGGGCTGGAAGTGTGTGTGTGTGTGTGCACAGGCTGTGAGTTTTAAAAAACGTCTGAGTGAATCCAGGAAGAGGGAAGAGGCAGAGGGGCTGGAAGTGTGTGTGTGTGCACAGACTGTGAGTTTTAAAACGTCTGAGTGAATCCAGGAAGAGGGAAGAGAGCAGAGGGGCTGGAAGTGTGTGTGTGTGTGTGCACAGGCTGTGAGTTTTTAAAAAACGTCTGAGTGAATCCAGGAAGAGGGAAGAGGCAGAGGGGGGGCTGGAAGTGTGTGTGTGTGTGTGTGCACAGGCTGTGAGTTTTAAAAACGTCTGAGTGAATCCAGGAAGAGGGAAGAGGCAGAGGGGGGCTGGAAGTGTGTGTGTGTGCACCTGTGCACAGGCTGTGAGTTTTAAAAACTGAGTCTGAGTGAATCCAGGAAGAGGGAAGAGGCAGAGGGGCTGGAAGTGTGTGTGTGTGCACAGGCTGTGTGAGTCTTAAAAACCGTCTGAGTGAATCCAGGAAGAGGGAAGAGGCAGAGGGGCTGGAAGTGTGTGGAAGTGCACTGTGCACAGGCTGTGAGTCTTAAAAAAACCGTCTGAGTGAATCCAGGAAGAGGGAAGAGGGGAGGGGCTGGAAGTGTGTGTGTGTGTGTGTGCACAGGCTGTGAGTTTTAAAAACGTCTGAGTGAATCCAGGAAGAGGGAAGAGGCAGAAGTGGTGTGAGAGGAAAACCGTCTGAGTGAATCCAGGAAGAGGGAAGAGGCAGAGGGGCTGGAAGTGTGTGTGTGTGCACAGGCTGTGAGTTTTAAAAACGTCTGAGTGAAATCCAGGAAGAGGGAAGAGGCAGAGGGGCTGGAAGTGTGTGTGTGTGTGTGTGTGTGTGTGCACAGGCTGTGAGTTTTAAAAAACCGTCTGAGTGAATCCAGGAAGAGGGAAGAGGCAGAGGGGCTGGGTGGGAACAGGCTGTGAGGTGAGTGAATCACAGGGCAGTGTGAAGTTTTGTGTGTGCAAAGTGAAAAACCTCTGAGTGAATCCAGGAAGAGGGAAGAGGCAGAGGGGCTGGAAGTGTGTGGATGTGCACAGGCTGTGAGTTTTAAAAACGTCTGAGTGAATCCAGGAAGAGGGGAAGAGGGCAGAGGGGCTGGAAGTGTGTGTGTGTGTGCACAGGCAGGCTGTGAGTTTTAAAAAAACCTCTGAGTGAATCCAGGAAGAGGGAAGAGGGCAGAGGGGCTGGAAGTGTGTGTGTGCACAGGCTGTGAGTTTTAAAAAGTCTGAGTGAAATAAGAGGAAAGGCAGAGGGGCTGGAAGTCCGTGTGCATGTGCACAGGCTGTGAGTCTTAAAAAACATCTGAGTGAATCCAGGAATAGGGAAGAGGCAGAGGGGCTGGAAGTGTGTGTGTGTGTGTGTGTGCACAGGCTGTGAGTTTTAAAAAACGTCTGAGTGAATCCAGGAAGAGGGAAGAGGCAGAGGGGCTGGAAGTGTGTGTGTGCACAGGCTGTGAGTTTTGTCTGAGTGAATCCAGGAAGAGGGAAGAGGCAGAGGGGCTGGAAGTGTGTGTGTGTGCACAGGCTGTGAGTTTTAAAAAAACGTCTGAGTGAATCCAGGAAGAGGGAAGAGGCAGAGGGGGCTGGAAGTGTGTGTGTGTGTGTGTGTGCACAGGCTGTGAGTTTTAAAAAGTGAGTGAATCCAGGAAAAAGAGGCAGAGGGGCTGGAAGTGTGTGTGAAAACAGGCTGTGAGTGAAAAAAACGTCTGAGTGAGGAAGAGGGAAGAGGCAGAGGGGGCTGGAAGTGTGTGTGTGTGCACAGGCTGTGAGTTTTAAAAACCGTCTGAGTGAATCCAGGAAGAGGAGGGAAGGGAAGGGGGGCAGAGGGGCTGGAAGTGTGTGTGTGTGTGTGCACAGGGCTGTGAGTTTTAAAAAAACCGTCTGAGTGAATCCAGGAAGAGGGAAGAGGCAGAGGGGGCTGGAAGTGTGTGTGTGTGTGTGCACAGGCTGTGAGTTTTAAAAACGTCTGAGTGAATCCAGGAAGAGGGAAGAGGCAGAGGGGGGCTGGAAGTGTGTGGTGTGTGTGCACAGGCTGTGAGTTTTAAAAACCGTCTGAGTGAATCCAGGAAGAGGGAAGAGGCAGGGGGGAAGTGAAGTGTGGAAGTGTGTGTGTGTGTGCACAGGCTGTGAGTTTTTAAAAAACGTCTGAGTGAGTGAATCCAGGAAGAGGGAAGAGGCAGAGGGGCTGGAAGTGTGTGTGTGTGCACAGGCTGTGATTAAAAAAACGTCTGAGTGAATCCAGGAAGAGGGAAGAGGCAGAGGGGCTGGAAGTGTGTGTGTGTGTGCACAGGCTGTGAGTTTTAAAAAAAATCTGAGTGAAATCCAGGAAGAGGGAAGAGGCAGAGGGGCTGGAAGTGTGTGTGTGTGTGTGTGTGTGCTGGCTGTGAGTTTTAAAAAAACCGTCTGAGTGAATCCAGGAAGAGGGAAGAGGCAGAGGGGGCTGGAAGTGTGTGTGTGTGCACAGGCTGTGAGTTTTAAAAACCGTCTGAGTGAATCCAGGAAGAGGGAAGAGGCAGAGGGGCTGGAAGTGTGTGTGTGTGTGTGCACAGGCTGTGAGTTTTTAAAAAACCGTCTGAGTGAATCCAGGAAGAGGGAAGAGAGGAGAGGGGGCTGGAAGTGTGTGTGTGTGCACAGGCTGTGAGTCTTAAAAACCGTCTGAGTGAATCCAGGAAGAGGGAAGAGGCAGAGGGGCTGCTGGAAGTGTGTGGATGTGTGTGCACAGGCTGTGAGTTTTAAAAACGTCTGAGTGAATCCAGGAAGAGGGAAGAGGGCAGAGGGGGGCTGGAAGTGTGTGTGTGTGCACAGGCTGTGAGAGTTTTTAAAAACTCTGAGTGAATCCAGGAAGAGGGAAGAGGGAGAGGCAGAGGGGCTGGAAGTGTGTGTGTGTGC
The DNA here is from genome assembly GCA_029890345.1 of Natrix helvetica helvetica. Taxonomy (NCBI): domain Eukaryota; kingdom Metazoa; phylum Chordata; class Lepidosauria; order Squamata; family Natricidae; genus Natrix; species Natrix helvetica. The sequence goes on along the minus strand of JAKRSI010000572.1, from coordinate 58,156 downwards.
ACAGGCTGTGAGTTTTTAAAACCGTCTGAGTGAATCCAGGAAGAGGGAAAGAGGCAGAGGGGCTGGAAGTGTGTGTGTGCAAGGCTGTGAGTTTTAAAAAAACGTCTGAGTGAATCCAGGAAGAGGGAAGAGGCAGAGGGGCTGGAAGTGTGTGTGTGTGTGCACAGCCTGTGAGTTTTTTTAAAAAATGTCTGAGTGAATCCAGGAAGAGGGAAGAGGCAGAGGGGCTGGAAGTGTGTGTGTGTGCACAGGGCTGTGAGTCTTAAAAAACCGTCTGAGTGAATCCAGGAAGAGGGAAGAGGCAGAGGGGCTGGAAGTGTGTGTGTGTGTGTGCACAGGCTGTGAGTTTTAAAACCTGAGTGAATCCAGGAAGAGGGAAGAGGCAGAGGGGCTGGAAGTGTGTGTGTGTGCACAGGCTGTGAGTTTTAAAAACCGTCTGAGTGAATCCAGGAAGAGGGAAGAGGCAGAGGGGCTGGAAGTGTGTGTGTGGAGCACAGGCTGTGAGTTTTAAAAAGAGTGAATCCAGGAAGAGGGAAGAGGCAGAGGGGGGTGTGGAAGTGTGTGTGTGTGTGCACAGGCTGTGAGTTTTAAAAAAATCTGAGTGAATGAATCCAGGAAGAGGGAAGAGGCAGAGGGGCTGGAAGTGTGTGTGTGTGTGTGCACAGGCTGTGAGTTTTTAAAAAAAACGTCTGAGTGAATCCAGGAAGAGGGAGAGGAGGCAGAGGGGCTGGAAGTGTGTGATGTGTGCACAGGCTGTGAGTGTGTGTCTTTAAAAACTCTCTGAAAATCCAGGAAGAGGGAAGAGGCAGAGGGGCTGGAAGTGTGTGTGAGGACAGTGTGTGAGTCTTTAAAAATGTGTCTGGAATCCAGGAAGAGGGAAGAGGCAGAGGGGCTGGAAGTGTGTGTTTGTGTGTATGCACAGTCTGTTGGTTTTAAACTCTGAGTGAATCCAGGAAGAGGGAAGAGGCAGAGGGTCTGGAAGTGTGTGTGTGTGTGCACAGGCTGTGAGTTTTAAAAAACGTCTGAGTGAATCCAGGAAGAGGGAAGAGGCAGAGGGTGTGAAAGTGTGTTTGTGTGCACAGGCTGTGAGTTTTAAAAACGTCTGAGTGAATCCAGGAAGAGGGACGAGGCAGAGGGTCTGGAAGTGTGTGTGTGCTGTGCACAGGCTGTGAGTTTTCAAAACGTCTGAGTGAATCCAGGAAGAGGGAAGAGGCAGAGGGGCTGGAAGTGTGTGTGTGTGTGTGCAGAGGCTGTGAGTTTTAAAAAACCTCTGAGTGAATCCAGGAAGAGGGAAGAGGCAGAGGGGCTGGAAGTGTGTGGATGTGCACAGGCTGTGAGTCTAAAGAACGTCTGAGTGAATCCAGGAAGAGGGAAGAGGCAGAGGGGCTGGAAGTGTGTGTGTGTGCACAGGCTGTGAGTTTTAAAAAACCGTCTGAGTGAATCCAGGAAGAGGGAAGAGGGAGAGGGGCTGGAAGTGTGTGGATGTGCAGGCTGTGAGTCTTAAAAACGTCTGAGTGAATCCAGGAAGAGGGAAGAGGCAGAGGGGCTGGAAGTGTGTGTGCGTGTGCACAGGCTGTGAGTTTTTAAAAACCGTCTGAGTGAATCCAGGAAGAGGGAAGAGGCAGAGGGGCAGAGGGGGAGGCTGGAAAAAACCGTGTGTGTGTGCACAGGGGGCTGGAAGTGTGTGTGTGTGCACAGTGTGAGTTTTAAAAACGTCTCTGAGTGAATCCAGGAAGAGGGAAGAGGCAGAGGGGCTGGAAGTGTGTGTGTGTGCACAGGCTGTGAGTTTTTAAAAAGAGAAATCCAGGAAGAGGGAAGAGGCAGAGGGGCTGGAAGTGTGTGTGTGTGTGCACAGGCTGTGAGTTTTAAAAACGTCTGAGTGAATCCAGGAAGAGGGAAGAGGCAGAGGGGGGTGGAAGTGTGTGTGTGTGTGCACAGGCTGTGAGTTTTTAAAAAACCGTCTGAGTGAATCCAGGAAGGGAGGGAAGGCAGAGGGGGCTGGAAGTGTGTGTGTGTGTGCACAGGCTGTGAGTTTTTAAAAACGTCTCTGAGTGAATCCAGGAAGAGGGAAGAGGCAGAGGGGCTGGAAGTGTGTGTGTGTGCACAGGCTGTGAGTTTTAAAAAACTGTCTGAGTGAATCCAGGAAGAGGGAGGCAGAGGGGCTGGAGAGTGTGTGTGCAAGCAGGTGAGTGAGTTTTAAAAACATCTGAGTGAATCCAGGAAGAGGGAGAGGCAGAGGGGCTGTGAAGTGTGCCTGTGTGCACAGGCTGTGAGTTTTAAAAAAAAACTGAGTGAAATCCAGGAAGAGGGAAGAGGCAGCAGGCAGAGGGGCTGGAAGTGTGTGTGTGTGCACAGGCTGTGAGTCTTAAAAACGTCTGAGTGAATCCAGGAAGAGGGAAGAGGCAGAGGGGCTGGAAGTGTGTGTGTGTGTGTGCACAGGCTGTGAGTTTCAAAAACATCTGAGTGAATCCAGGAAGAGGGAAGAGGCAGAGGGGCTGGAAGTGTGTGTGTGTGTGCACAGGCTGTGAGTTTTAAAAACCGTCTGAGTGAATCCAGGAAGAGGGAAGAGGCAGAGGGGCTGGAAGTGTGTGGAAGAGTGCACAGGTGTGTGTGAGTTTTAAAACATCTGAGTAAATCCAGGAAGAGGGAAGAGGCAGAGGGGCTGGAAGTGTGTGTGTGTGCAAGCTGTGAGTTTTAAAACCGTCTGAGTGAATCCAGGAAGAGGGAAGAGGCAGAGGGGCTGGAAGTGTGTGTGTGTGTGCACAGGCTGTGAGTTTTAAAAACGTCTGAGTGAATCCGGGAAGAGGCAGAGGGGCTGGAAGTGTGTGTGTGTTCACAGGCTGTGAGTTTTTAAAACATCTGAGTGAATCCAGGAAGAGGGAAGAGGGGCAGAGGGGCTGGAAGTGTGTGTGTGTGTGCAAGGCTGTGAGTTTTAAAAAAAACTCTGAGTGAATCCAGGAAGAGGGAAGAGGCAGAGGGGGCTGGAAGTGTGTGTGCAGTGCAGGCTGTGAGTTTTAAAAACGGTCTGAGTGAATCCAGGAAGAGGGAAGAGGCAGGCAGGGGCTGGAAGTGTGTGTGTGTGCACAGGCTGTGAGTTTTAAAAAAACGTCTGAGTGAATCCAGGAAGAGGGAAGAGGCAGAGGGGCTGGAAGTGTGTGTGTGTGTGTGTGTGCACAGGCTGTGAGTTTTAAAACATCTGAGTGAATCCAGGAAGAGGGAAGAGGCAGAGGGGCTGGAAGTGTGTGTGTGTGTGTGTGCACAGCTGTGAGTTTTAAAAAAAAAACGTCTGAGTGTGAATCCAGGAAGAGGGAAGAGGCAGAGGGGCTGGAAGTGTGTGTGTGTGTGCACAGGCTGTGAGTTTTAAAAAAACTCTGAGTGAATCCAGGAAGAGGGAAGAGGCAGAGGGGCTGGAAGTGTGTGTGTGTGGTGCACAGGCTGTGAGTTTTAAAAACCGTCTGAGTGAATCCAGGAAGAGGGAAGAGGCAGAGGGGCTGGAAGTGTGTGTGATGTGTGCACAGGCTGTGAGTTTTAAAAAACGTCTGAGTGAATCCAGGAAGAGGGAAGAGGCAGAGGGGGCTGGAAGTGTGTGTGTGTGTGCATAGGCTGTGAGCTTTAAAAACCTCTGAGTGAATCCAGGAAGAGGGAAGAGGCAGAGGGGCTGGAAGTGTGTGTGTGTGTGCACAGGCTGTGAGTTTTAAAAACGTCTGAGTGAATCCAGGAAGAGGGAAGAGGCAGAGGGGGCTGGAAGTGTGTGTGTGTGTGCACAGGCTGTGAGTTTTAAAAACCGTCTGAGTGAATCCAGGGGAAGAGGCAGAGGGGCTGGAAGTGTGTGTGTGTGCACAGGCTGTGAGTGTGAGTTTTAAAAAAACTCTGAGTGAATCCAGGAAGAGGGAAGAGGCAGAGGGGGCTGGAAAGTGTGTGTGTGTGTGTGCACAGGCTGTGAGTTTTAAAAAACGTCTGAGTGAATGAATCCAGGAAGAGGGAAGAGGCAGTGGGGCTGGAAGTGTGTGTGCTGTGTGCACAGGCTGTGAGTTTTAAAAAAACTCTGAGTGAATCCAGGAAGAGGGAAGAGGCAGAGGGGCTGGAAGTGTGTGTGTGTGTGTGTGTGTGCACACACAGGCTGTGAGTTTTAAAAACCTCTGAGTGAATCCAGGAAGAGGGACGAGGCAGTGGGGCTGGAAGTGTGTGTGTGTGCACAGGCTGTGAGTTTTAAAAATCCTCTGAGTGAATCCAGGAAGAGGGAAGAGGCAGAGGGGCTGGAAGTGTGTGTGTGTGCACAGGCTGTGAGTTTTAAAAACCGTCTGAGTGAGTGAATCCAGGAAGAGGGAAGAGGCAGAGGGGCTGGAAGTGTGTGTGTGTGCACAGGCTGTGAGTTTTAAAAAAAATCTGAGAGTGAATCCAGGAAGAGGGAAGAGGCAGAGGGGGGCTGGAAGTGTGTGTGTGTGTGTGTGCACAGGCTGTGAGTTTTAAAAAAACGTCTGAGTGAATCCAGGAAGAGGGAAGAGGGCAGGGGCTGGAAGTGTGTGTGTGTGTGCATGTGCACAGGCTGTGAGTTTTAAAACGTCTGAGTGAATCCAGGAAGAGGGAAGAGGCAGAGGGGGCTGGAAGTGTGTGTGTGTGTGTGTGCACAGGCTGTGAGTCTTAAAAAAACGTCTGAGTGAATCGAGGAAGAGGGAAGAGGCAGAGGGGCTGGAAGTGTGTGTGTGTGTGTGTGTGCACAGGCTGTGAGTTTTAAAAACGTCTGAGTGAATCCAGGAAGAGGGAAGAGGCAGAGGGGCTGGAAGTGTGTGCGTGTGCACAGGCTGTTGGTTTTAAAACATCTGAGTGAATCCAGGAAGAGGGAAGAGGCAGAGGGGCTGGAGGGGTGTGGAAGTGTGTGTGTGTGTGTGTGCACAGGCTGTGAGTTTTAAAACCGTCTGAGTGAATCCAGGAAGAGGGAAGAGGCAGAGGGGCTGGAAGTGTGTGTGTGTGTGTATGCACAGGCTGTTGGTTTTAAACTCTGAGTGAATCCAGGAAGAGGGAAGAGGCAGAGGGGCTGGAAGTGTGTGTTGTGCACAGGCTGTGAGTTTTAAAAACTGAGTGAATCCAGGAAGAGGGAAGAGGCAGAGGGGCTGGAAGTGTGTGTGTGTGCAAAGGCTGTGAGTTTTAAAAATCTACTTGAATCCAGGAAGAGGGAAGAGGGAGAGGGGCTGGAAGTGTGTGTGCTGTGTGCACAGGCTGTGAGTTTTAAAAACGTCTGAGTGAATCCAGGAAGAGGGAAGAGGCAGAGGGGCTGGAAGTGTGTGTGTGTGTGCACAGGCTGTGAGTTTAAAACGTCTGAGTGAATCCAGGAAGAGGGAAGAGGCAGAGGGGCTGGAAGTGTGTGTTGTGCACAGGCTGTGAGTCTTCAAAACGTCTGAGTGAATCCAAAAAGTGGGAAGAGGCAGAGGGGCTGGAAGTGTGTGTGTGTGCACAGGCTGTGAGTTTTAAAAACATCTGAGTGAATCCAGGAAGAGGGAAGAGGCAGAGGGGGGAAGTGTGTGTGTGTGTGTGTGTGTGCACAGGCTGTGAGTTTTAAAAAAACCGTCTGAGTGAATCCAGGAAGAGGGAAGAGGGCAGAGGGGCTGGAAGAGGGTGTGTGTGTGTGTGTGCACAGGCTGTGAGTTTTAAAAACATCTGAGTGAATCCAGGAAGAGGAATCAGGAAGAGGGAAGGGGAGAGGGGGCTGGAAGTGTGTGTGTGTGCACAGTGTGGCTGTGAGTTTGTAAAAAACGTCTGAGTGAATCCAGGAAGAGGGAAGAGGCAGAGGGGCTGGAAGTGTGAGTGTGTGCAAAACTGTGTGTGCAGAGTTTAAAAAATCTGAGTGAGTGAATCCAGGAAGAGGGAAGGGGCAGAGGGGCTGGAAGTGTGTGTGTGTGTGTGTGTGTGTGTGTGTGCACAGGCTGTGTGAGTTTTAAAAACGTCTGAGTGAATCCAGGAAGAGGGAAGAAGAGGCAGAGGCAGGGGGGTGGAAGTGTGTGCTGTGCACACAGGCTGTGAGTTTTAAAAAACCTCTGAGTGAATCCAGGAAGAGGGAAGAGGCAGAGGGGCTGGAAGTGTGTGTGTGTGCACAGCAGCTGTGAGTTTTAAAAAACGTCTGAGTGAATCCAGGAAGAGGGAAGAGGCAGAGGGGCTGGAAGTGTGTGTGTGTGTGTGTGTGTGTGCACAGGCTGTGAGTTTTAAAAACGTCTGAGTGAATCCAGGAAGAGGGAAGAGGCAGAGGGGCTGGAAGTGTGTGTGTGTGTGCACAGGCTGTGAGTTTTAAAAACGTCTGAGTGAATCCAGGAAGAGGGAAGAGGCAGAGGGGCTGGAAGTGTGTGTGTGTGCACAGGCTGTGAGTTTTAAAAACGTCTGAGTGAATCCAGGAAGAGGGAAGAGGCAGAGGGGCTGGAAGTGTGTGTGTGTGTGTGCACAGGCTGTGAGTTTTAAAAACGTCTGAGTGAATCCAGGAAGAGGGAAGAGGCAGAGGGGCTGGAAGTGTGTGTGTGCAAAAGGCTGTGAGTTTTAAAAACCGTCTGAGTGAATCCAGGAAGAGGAAAGGGAAGAGGCAGAGGGGCTGGAAGTGTGTGTGTGTGTGTGTGACAGGCTGTGAGTTTTAAAAACATCTGAGTGAATCCAGGAAGAGGGAAGAGGCAGAGGGTGTGGGCTGTGAGTTTGTGCAGGAAGGGGAAGGAGTGAGGGGCTGTGAAGTGTGTGTGTGTGTGCACAGGCTGTGAGTTTTAAATCGTCTGAGTGAATCCAGGAAGAGGGAAGATGCAGAGGGGCTGGAAGTGTGTGTGTGTGTGCACAGGCTGTGAGTTTTAAAACGTCTGAGTGAATCCAGGAAGAGGGAAGAGGCAGAGGGGCTGGAAGTGTGTGTATGTGTGTGTGTGTGCACAGGCTGTGAGTTTTAAAAACCTCTGAGTGAATCCAGGAAGAGGGAAGAGGCAGAGGGGGGGAAGTGTGTGAGTGTGTGTGTGTGTGCAGAGGGGCTGTGTGTGCACAGTGTGAGTTTTAAAAAACGTCTGAGTGAATCCAGGAAGAGGGAAGAGGCAGAGGGGCTGGAAGTGTGTGTGTGTGTGTGCACAGGCTGTGAGTTTTAAAAACGTCTGAGTGAATCCAGGAGAGGGAAGAGGCAGAGGGGCTGGAAGTGTGTGTGTGTGCACAGGCTGTGAGTTTTAAAAACCTCTGAGTGAATCCAGGAAGAGGGAAGAGGCAGAGGGGCTGGAAGAAGTGTGTGTGTGTGAAGTGTGTGTGTGTGCTGTGAGGCTGTGAGTTTTAAAAACCTCTGAGTGAATCCAGGAAGAGGGGAAGAGGGGGAGAGGGGGGCTGGAAGTGTGTGTGTGTGTGCACAGGCTGTGAGTTTTAAAAAACGTCTGAGTGAATCCAGGAAGAGGGAAGAGGCAGAGGGGCTGGAAGTGTGTGTGTGTGTGTGTGCTGTGCACAGGCTGTGAGTTTTAAAAACGTCTGAGTGAATCCAGGAAGAGGGAAGAGGCAGAGGGGCTGGAAGTGTGTGTGTGTGCACAGGCTGTGAGTTTTAAAAACGTCTGAGTGAATCCAGGAAGAGGGAAGAGGCAGAGGGGCTGGAAGTGTGTGTGTGCACAGGCTGTGAGTTTTAAAAAAAGTCTGAGTGAATCCAGGAAGAGGGAAGAGGCAGAGGGAGGTTAGGCAGAGGGGCTGGAGTGTGTGTGTGAGAGGCAGAGGGGCTGTGCACAGGCTGTGAGTTTTAAAAACGTCTGAGTGAATCCAGGAAGAGGGAAGAGGCAGAGGGGCTGGAAGTGTGTGTGTGTGTGTGCAAGGCTGTGAGTTTTAAAAAAACGTCTGAGTGAATCCAGGAAGAGGGAAGGGCAGAGGGGTGGAAGTGTGTGTGTTGCACAGGCTGGAAAAAAAAATCTTGTGTGCTGTGCACAGGCTGTGAGTTTTAAAAAACGTCTGAGTGAATCCAGGAAGAGGGAAGAGTGGCAGAGACAATCTTTCACTTGCCAGCCACCACATATTGGGCTGCAGCTTGTGAATGAAGCACCACCAAATTGGGTTTTCTTCCCAGAGTAATGATGGATGAGATGCCACTGGGCACCTCCTGTGCCATCAACATGGGAAATTGCTCCAAGCCAGCAGAGGGCACGTACTTGGTCCATAACTCCTCCAAGCCAGCAGAAGGGTCCTTGGCACATAAACCCCCCTAGCCAGCCATCGTTGGTTGAACTGAAACCTGTGAATCAGGCAACCCCAGGATGGGTCTTAACCCCAGGTCATGGATGGGAGGGATGCCAGTGGGCACCTCAGCAGATGGCACCATGGCAGAAAACTGGGCAGTGGCCAACTGAGGGATTGACCTCCCCACCGGTTCCAGTCTCCCTTGCAATGCCCCAACAGGTTCTTACCCCACCTTCCTAAAGAGAAGCAATCTCCACAATGGAAGAAGGGTTTACCAAAGGGAGGCCTGCAGGATGGATGGCAGGAAAATGTGCACCTGCAATGCCCCAACAGGTTCTTACCCCACCTTCCTACAGAGAAGCAATCTCCACAATGGAAGAAGGGTTTACCAAGGGGGAAGCTGCAGCACGGATTGCAGTCCAATGTGATTAGGCGGTTCCGAAGTTTAGAGATGTAACTAGGTTCCTTTCCTCGTGGGGGCCAATAAAATGCCAATGTTGCTGTCAACTTGGCCACAAAGTGTCAGAGTGCTCTTGGCTCCAGCCCCAGTGCCACAAACGTCCGCACAAACCGCCACGGCGGTAAAGAGAAGGCCCCAGATGCCACCACAGAAGTGTCATCTGGGCCAACTACCTCTGGAAGAGGATCCCCAACTTTCGGTGACGAAGAGTCCTACCAAGGGGGAGGCCTCGGAGGAGGGAAATGCCGAAGAACAAACGTGTGTACTAATCGCCACGGTGGAAAAGAGAGGGCCCCAGATGCCACCACAGAAGGGGTCATCTGGGCCAACAACCTCTGGAAGAGGATCCCCAACTTAAGGTGACAAACAGTCCTACCAAGGGGGAGGCCTAGGAGGAGGAAAAGGGAAAACAATCTCTGGAGGAGGATCCCCAACTTAAGGTGACAAAGAGTCCTACCAAAGGGGAGGCCTCGGAGGGGGAAAAACCCAAATGACCTGTGGAAGAGCATCCCCAACTTTTGGTGAAGAAGAGTCCTACCAAGGGTGAGGCCTCGGAGGAGGGAAATGCCGAAGAACAAATGTGTGTACCAATCGCCACGGCGGTAAAGAGAGGGCCCCAGATGCCACCACAGAAGGGTCATCTGGGCCAAATACCTCTGGAAGAGGATCCCCAACTTAAGGTGACAAATAGTCCTACCAAGGGGGAGGCATCGGAGGAGGAAAAGAGCAAACAATTTCTGGAGGAGGATCCCCAACTTAAGGTGACAAAGAGTCCTACCAAGTGGGAGGCCTCGGAGGAGGAAAAGGGCCAGCCGTGGATGATTGAATCCAAGAGCCCAGAACCTGCAGCACCTACAGCACCTGCAGCAGAGAGCCCTAACCGGCCATGGGAAGAGGTCACAATGGACTTCATCGTGGAACTCCCAGACAGCAGTGGGAATAAAGTAATCTGGACAGTTATTGATTTGAGTTCTAAGCAGGCACACTTCATTGCTTGCTCAGGATTGCCATCCGCAAAGAAATTAGCGAAAATGTTTGTAAAACACATTTATCGCCTGCACAAATTGCCCAAGAGGATCATTTCAGACCACGGAGTCCAGTTCACAGTCAAGTTCTGGAGAGAGGTCCTGAGATCCATTGGGTCCACGCAAGAACTGAGCTCAGAGGTTCATACCAGCATGAACTGCGCAGCAGAGGGAGCCAATGCGGTGGTGGAACAATGCATCAGGTGTTTTGTGGACTATCAGCACGACAACTGGTCGGACTTGCTACCCTTCGCCGAAGTGGCGTACAACGATGCGGTCCACAGCAGCACAGGATTAACTGGGTTCCACATTACCAGTGGCATGGAATTTGTTGCCATGCCTGAGTTGCCTAGAAAACCTCCTTCCTCCATGTCTTTGAATGAATGGATGGACACGCTAAAGAAAGAATGGGAGAATACGAAGAAGGCTCTAGCAGTTGCGGCAGAAGCCTACAAGAAGCAAGCTGATAAACATCGCTCGCTCCAAACCCCCTTCCGTGTGGGGGACAAAGTTTTTGTATTTACCAAATACATAAGATTAGGAATGCCTAGTAAGGAATTGGGTCCAAAATTTCTAGGTCCATTCCCAATAGTGAAGATAGTTAACCCAGTTACAGTTCGACTTAGTCTACCCAGAAATCTAAGGAAAATTGACCCAGAATTTCATTGTAGCTTGTTGAAACCAGTAATTGGGTCTAACATAAGAGCATCCACCCACGCTTCCTCTCCTCCTGTAGTGATAGAAGGGGAAACACAGTCTGAGGTGGAAAAAATCGTAGACTCCAGGCTGAATAGGGGTCGCTTACAGTATTTAGTGCATTGGAAGGGTTACCCTTTGTCTGAAGCTACTTGGGTGAACAGTGGGAACCTAAAAGTGTAGAGGTTAGTAAAACAATTCCATGAGAAGTTCCCCGAGAAGTCAAAGGTTCCCTCTGGGGGGAGAAGAGGTGGTTAATTGTGTTATGTTATTCTGTTTACAGGAAACATTTTTTTTTTATTGAAAAAGTTTTATTCAAACATATTTTTCCCCCTTTAAGCCCCCCACCATACAGTGTAAATCCCATACAGATACTATAACCCCCCCCCCTCCCCCCCAGCCCCCCCCTAAAAAAAGGAAATTCAAATATTATACCAATTATTTTACCCCCTCCCCTCCCCCCCTGTCTAAAAGTAGATTACTCATACACATATTGTACCCCCTCTCTTCCCAACAATCACAATATAAATTTCTCTTAGAATAATAATAGCCCATCAATCCCTTCTTCTAAACTAATTTAACATATATAAATCATAATATAAATTTCTCTCTTAAAATAATATTTCATTGATCCCATCTTCTAGTATATTTATACATATATATTACCCCACCCTCCACCCTAACCCACCCCCCACCTCCCACTCAACCCCCCCCTGACTTCCACTATACACCACTCTAATGATTCCAAGCATCCCATGTATTATTTACTCTAATCAACTATCAGTCTAAACAATCTTAGCTAAAGGCTACATAATAACCTCCTAGTCTGGTACTTATTCTGTATATAATCAATCCATTTTGCCCATTCCTGTGTATAAATTCTCCTGCTTCTGATCTTTTAAAAAAGCTGAAATTTTTGCCATTTCGGGGAACCCCGCCACTTTCTGAGTCCATTGACCAATTGTCGGTAAAAAATCTTTCTTCCAATGTTTGCGCAATCAGCAGCCTAGCTGCTGTGACCATATACAGAACCAATTTTGTTTCCCCTTTAGTAAGATCCTTAACTATACCCAGTAAAAACATTTGCGGAGTAAATTCTTTTTTTCAGTACATTTTGCATGACCCACCATATTTTTATCCAAAAAGCCTTAACCTTATTGCAGGTCCACCATACATGAAAAAAGGTAGCATCTAGGCACCCGCATCTCCAACATTTTGGTTGAATATTTGGGTACATGCATGATAATTTTTTAGGATCTAAATACCACCTGTAAAACATTTTATAAAAGTTCTCCCTTAAATTCTGTAACCGACCCTTCGATTTTCTTCCCATCTCTTCTGTAGCTGTATATAATGTAACCAATTTAAAACAATTCCTTCTTCCAACAGTTGTTCCAAAGTTTTTAACTTCCATTCATCCCCATCAGCGATAAGCACATCTTTGTATAAACAACCCCCGAGTGACTTAATCATAATCCCCATGGTGTCTGCAAGATCCAACCAAAGCGGTATTTTATAATCCCAATTGGGCCGGTGCTTCTTCCATACTCTCATCAGGGCACTTGGGAGAACGTGATTGTTGAACACTTTGTCCACCCTATCTTCATAAAAAAGATATGCATGCCATCCCAGAACAAGATCATGGCCTTCTATATTCAGCAAATCCATTTTTGTTTTCCCAAACCAATCTGCTACATGCGTTAGTACCGCAGCTTCATAGTACAATCGAAGGTTTGGGAGTCTAAGGCCGCCTCTTTCACGAGTATCTTGCATAATCTTCATCTTTACTCTCGGTTTTTTTCTCCTTCCAAACAAATTTATTTAATTTTGCTTGCCAATTTAACAAAGTTTTATCTGTTTTAAAGCACCAGTATCATCTGGAATAAAAAGATAAATCTAGGTAGAATGTTCATTTTAATTGCTGAGATCCTTCCAAGCAAAGACAATTGTAGCTTTTTCCATACTTCAAGGTCTTTCTGGATCTTTTGCCACAACACTTCATAATTATTTGAGAAAAAAGTTTTGTGTTTGATTCTGCAATTTGTATTCCTAAATACTTGACCTTGAGACTATTTCAAAGCCATGCTAAACTTTCAAATCTCTTTCTTTGAGACTCTGTCATGTTTTTAACCATCATTTTCGTTTTGTTTTGATTTAGTCTAAACCCAGACACCATGCCAAATTCTACTATAATATTTTTCATCTGGATTATTGATTTCAAAGGGTGTGAAAGGGTAACAACCAGATCGTCGGCAAATGCTCTAGTTCTATATTCCTTTTGCCTAATAGTTATGCCATCTAAGGATTCTGAGTCCCGAATTGCGTTCAACAAGACTTCCAAAGTTAAGATAAATAACAATGGAGATAATGGGCAACCTTGTCTTGTACCTTTTTGTATCTCGAAAGTTGTTGACAGATTTCCATTAATAATAAGTTGTGCATTTTGTTGCTGATAAATTGCTCCAATCGCCTGCCGAAATCGTGGTCCCATATCCATCTTTTCCAGAGTCTTGGTTAGAAAATTCCAGTTCACTCGATCAAAGGCCTTCTTCTCTGCATCCAAGAAGACCAGCGCTGCCGAGATCTGCTTATTCTTATCAATATAGTCAATTAAATCTATGAGTTGCCTTACATTCTCCTTCATATGTCTGCCTTCAATAAATCCTGCTTGATCATGATGAATAATCTCTTGAATAACCGGCATCAATCTGTTGGCTAGTACCTTAGCAAATATTTTATAATCTGTATTCAGAAGAGATATCGGCCTATAATCTTCTGGTTTCTTAGGGCCCTCTTTATCTTTGGGTATTAATGAGATAAAAGCCGCTTTCCATGAGTATGGAAAGGTATTTTACCGCCTTGCTGTATGTTACAAAAAAGTTGTGTAAGATATTCAATCATTTCCAGTTGTAAAGTTTTATAGTACATTGCAGTCAAAACCATCAGTCCCTGGAGCCTTTGCTAGTTTAAGTTGGTTTATAGCTAAAGTGATCTCATCAGCAGTTATCAGACATTCCAAATTTGCCTTTTGAAGCACAGATATTTTAGTAACTCTTTTTTCTTCCAAAAAATCATCTACTGACTTGTTCTGTATATTTATCGTGTACATATAACTTAGCATAATAGTCCACAAATGATTTTTTAATCAAATCTTGTTGATATACCGTCTTCCCTCCATACTCAATTCTATCAATAATTCTATCATTCGTGTGTTCCTTCTCAAAGTATAAAGCCAACCACCTACCAGGTTTATTAGCGTTAGCAAAGGTGTTATGTTTAGCAAATTGCAAGTTAGTTGCTGTTTGTTCGGCTATAAGCATTTGAAATTGGTCTTTCAACAATTTTAGCGCCATCTGGAGCGCCTCGTCTTTCGGGCTTGTTATAAGCAGCTGTTCTTTGCTTTTTATTTCATCTTCCAGTTCCATTCTCCTTTTCTGTCTAGTTTGTTTATGTTTGAAATTCATATGTATCAGGACCCCACGCATGTAAGCTTTACTTGCATCCCAAACTGTTTCAATGGGAGTACCCTTATTCATGTTAAAACTGAAAAATTCCTTCATGTGTTTTTTAAGTTCATCAACATTTTTTTTCGTATCTAAATAAATTTTCATTTACTCTCCAAGACCTTCTTGACCTCTTCCCTAGTTCAATTTGTAACCACACCGGGCTATGGTCCGTAAGTGTCCTGGAGAATATCTTGGTTTTCTTAGCTTTAGGGAGTAGATCCGGTGTTAACAAAAATAAATCAATTCTTGAAAAGGATTTATGTCTATCTGAGTAAAAAGAAAAAGTCCATCTCATTTAGATGTTGTGTATCCTCCAAACATCTTTTAATTTCAAGTCATCTTGTAGGTCAAAAAAGGCCTTTGGCAATTTGGTAATGAATTTGGTCGTTGTTCTCTTATCTATTCTTGGCGAAATCACTCCATTCCAGTCTCCCATAATTAAAATACTCTTAAAATTCCAATCTAAAATTTTTAAATGAAGCATCTTGTAAAAACTTTCTTGTAATTGATTAGGTGCATAAATTCCTAAAACCAAAATAGCACCAAAGTCTGTATCAAGTTCAATTGCTATATATCTACCACTGTCGTCTGCCTCTATAACTTTGGTTGGAAATCTTTTATTTATATATATCACCACTCCATTTTTCTTTACCAAGTTAGAGGCAGCATACAATGTTCCCAGTTTTGAATTCACTAAATACTTCTGGTCTTGCAGCCTAATATGAGTCTCTTGAAGGCAAACAACATCATTATTAAATTGCTTCAAATAATAAAATATTTTTTTCCTTTTTTGTGGAGAGTTCAATCCATTCACGTTCCAAGATAATAGCTTAAGCATCTTTGGGTCTAATCTGGAGCGCTGAGAGCATTTGCTGAAGATCTCTCTCCACAAGACTAATCTTCGGCCCGGCTCTTCCCATGGCTCCAGTTTGCTTCTTAACTTCTTTCTTAGCACATTGTATTTGGGGGTCCACCTGCTTGTGAGATTCTAGCATTTGTCTAGTCGTGGATCTGGTAACGCGTTGTTCCACAGGTTTAAGTATCGGCATTTCAATGAGGGTCTTAGACGGTCCTTCTTCCAAAAAAGAGCTCAACAGAGATCCGGAGGGGTCCACTCGAAATCCACCTTCAGCACCCTGCACTTCCTTCTCTGTTGGCAACTGCTTTCTTTGTTCTTCTGTCTCTTTCTCAAACATCCTCAGCTCTAAGACGTCCAAATCTGCTGATGTTGGTGTAGATGTACGTGGGGGGGTTGCATTTTTCTTGAGTATTCCATAATAAAAGTCCCTGGCTTTGTCTATTGTATTCAAACGGTACCTCACCCCTTCGTATCTGAATATAACACCAATTGGAACATCCCATCTATACTGTATCTCTCTCTTCTTCAATTCCGCTACCAAAAATCCAAAGTCCCTTCTAAACTTTAACATCGCTGGAGGTAGCTCTTTAAAGACTCCAATCATGTGGCCATCTATTTGAAAGGCGGTAAAGAGATTTCTGCAAAAATATCATTTCTGAAATATCTCTCAGTAAAATATATCACAACATCTCTTGGTAGTTGCCTTTGTGTTGCTATACGTGAATTTACCCTGTAAATTTTGTCCATCTTAGCTGAGATCTCACTGGGGTCCTCCATTTTTAAAAACGTGGCCAAAGCATCTGCACAAACTTTTCTTAAATCCTCTCTAGGGTTCTCTCTTATGCCCCTAAGCCTGATAGCAAACTCCATGGATCTAAATTGTATCATAATAATCTCATTATCCATCCTTTGCATATTCCCCTTCCATTTCCACAAATTTCAAATCTGTTTCTTTTGTTTTGGATTCCAAATCCACAGCTAATTGATCAATTTTGTTGTCCACCTTAAGAACCACCTCTGATAATCCCGTTGCGATAGTTTGCATATTTTTATCAATTTGATCGGACCTTTTTATAGTGTCTTGGACCATTTGTTTAATCTCTTTAAGTTCCTTGCCTATAAAGTCCTTCAAGTCCTGGAGATTCATTGGGGGAGCTGCCCCTTGATCCGTTGCCATAATTAACAGAAAAAAAGGAGGACAGTTCTTTCCAGCTTTCTCACAAAATACTCTTCCAAGTAGGTCAGGTCATGCAAACCGACTTAAAAGTTGTTAATAGCTATTTCAGCCGCCCCAGCTATCAGCAAGCAATTAGCTTTCGTTTTCTTTAGGTTTTCAACTATAAATCAACGCCATTTTGAATCCTTTGTTCTTAACCCACGCCTCTCAAATTCAGCAGTAGCGTTCTTTTTTAAAAAAGATTTTTTTCCCCCACTTAGAGCTTACTTGCAAGTATCTTTCTTCCTTCTGGGATGTTGCTAGAAGTTGAGGCTGATCCCGGCGTCTGGCTCCACATTAGCGGAGGACATCAAAAGACCGGAGAATGCAACAACTGCGAGGGGGGGCATTCCTTGCCGCACTCCAGAGGTTATAAATCCTTCCGGAGGGCTACAAGTGGCTCAACCCGACAGCTGAATCTCTCCCTTGTAAATTCCAAGAATTTACGAGCGTCCAAGGCATTAAAGATCTTAAAAAAACACCTCTACAGCCTAATGATCTGACAAGCTCAGAGAAAGCTTGCCATCGACGCTCAAGGAAAAACCGGAAGTCCTACAGGAAACATTTTTCTTCTGAGGAGAGGCTGCCTGTCAGGCCTGTAGTTATGTTTCTTTTAGGATCTTTGGCCTGCCACACTTTCTATTAATTTCTTATGCTGTTTCATTAGTGTAGTAGTTGGGAGGGGGGAATAGAAAGGAGTAGATTTGTGTAATGTGTTGTTGTCATTCTTGCTAGAAGCCAAGGCCATCTTTTGTCTCCGCACCTCGACACCTGACCGGAAGCAGAGGGGTGTAGATGCCATCGTGGAATAAGAAGATTGGACCATGTGGTGGATTTTGGGTGTGGGGATAAGATCATGAACTTTCAACTGGGTGGAATCCCAGGAAGCAAATCAGATTTGGGATTTCATAGCACAATGCCAACATGTTGGTCTTATTAAATTGGAACTTTAAGGATAGCTCTGCCTTGAATTCTGATTTAATTCTGCATGATATTTGGAACGCTGACAACTGCATCATTTCTTTATGCATGTCCTCCCCCTCTTTTTTTTTAAACCCAGATTCCTTTAGTCGTATTTTACACAGCTTAAATTTGTAGCAGGTTTTTTTTTTTTGCAAAAACTTTGTCCAAATATCCCCCACACACAGACAGACATACACACAAGACTTCCTCTATGAATGAGTCACATTCATAGCCGAGTCTATTCATACAGTTCACAATGGAATACGACAAAGATTGTGGGCTCGCAGCTTGGAAATAAACTAGAAAGCAGTTAAATCTTCCATGGCTAAAAATGTTTCACTGAAAGTTCCAAAAGTTTGGCAAAAATTTGCATGGTGGCTTCTAGTATGTCTTTACCAAATCATAGACATAACCATTTTAGACCAGGAGCCCCCCATCACAAAGCCAGAACATCCAACAGAAAACGAGCAGAAAGACGCAACACACATTAACTATATGAATAGTGAATGTAATTCGAGACCACAGGCCAACGGAAAAAGGCCTTCTTTATCTATGGAAAAGTGGTCCAGCTCAAACGCTTGTGGTTACATTGATAGATCTGGATCTCACTGGATACACTGGATCTCAGTGTATTTCTATTAGTATTCATTTGCCAATCTAAGGGCAGGTATTCCGCATTAGGTTTCCTTTCTTCTTCTTCTTCTCTCTCTCTCTTTCTCTCTCCCCCCCCCCCCCCAATCTCTGTTTGTTTTCCTCCACTAAGACAGCCCAGGAAACCAGCCATCTCAGGAAAATGAAAGGCAATTGAATCCTGCCAACACAGGCAGTCCTTATGTATGGAAAAGATCAACTCCTTCCCAATGAAAAATTAAGGAGAAAGACGTGCAACCTCGACAAGAGAGCCGACCCTTATCTATGGGAAAGGTAGCAGGCACAGGAAATAAAACCACTCACCCTTCCAGCAAACAACCTGACCTTTATCTACAGGAAAAAGGGGCGACATGGCAGGAAGTAATTAAGTTGAGATATGGACACTTATAAAAGCAAGCGAAAAGACACTAATAATAATTTGAGACTATTATAAGGAAAGACAGAAAGGAAAAAAAACAGGGTCAGGTAAAGAAAAAGTGGAAGGAAAAAGAACCCAGGATGAAAAATAGCAAATCAGACAAACGAAGGAATGGAAAACTCAGTCCTAGCAGCAAGGTTAAGCTTCCTCTGATTAAATTAGGCAGTATAATAAAGAAGACTAAATGACAAAAAGGAAGAGAAAAATAAACCAATATAACAAATTGAGCATAGTATAAAGAAGTAAACAATTCATAATAGAGGAGTCAATAGAGAGATGATAGATAATGTGTTCTGTCCCGTGATTCTAATGAATATGCAGACCCAGGCTTGGCTGTCTGCCACGACTAATTACAGAGATAAAACTACCCCTTGGCTAGGAGCCTAGAACGCTATCTTCAAGAAAACAAGATTAGACTTATGGAATGCTTTCTCAACAGCTAGTAAAATGGACTGTTGTTTCCTGCAAAGATTCCCCTCCCGTAGCTCCACCTTTAAACTCTTTGGGAGGGGCCACAACCGTAACCAGCTGTCCCTATTTCCTTCTATGACGTCTTCTCCACAGCAGCTCCCTTCTCCTCTCAGCTCTATGCACACGCACATCAAGGACAATCTCCCTCTGTTCCTCCTCACTGCTCCCTGACTCAGATGCCACCTGGTGGCCAAAAGGCCTCTCTAATCCCTGCTCTGACTCCAAACACCCTCCAAAGCAGGTGCGTGCATGGAGGTCCCATCCTCCCAGGTAACATCCTCCAGCCCTCATCCTTTCCATTCCACCAGGCATTGGAACCGTCTTTTCAGCCATTGGGAATCTCGTATACTGGCAACTTCGTACTCGGCCAGTGCCTCATCGGCACAGGCTTCTGGCTGGGGATGATCGGGTTGGCGAAGAGGACAAGCCGTCTGTTCAGGAACAAGAAGAGATCGATGAAAGACTGGATGGACTTGCATCGAAGGTGGTAAAGTCAGGCGATAGGCGACCGGATTGATGACTGCTTCAACAGGAAACAGGCCAAGGTAACGGTGGTCTAACTTCTTGATCGGCCGGTATGACGGAAGATGTCTAATGGACAGCCACACTCGATCGCCCATAGTCAACGCCGGCGTCGCACGCCGAGACCTGTCTGCGACTCTATTATAGTCCTCCTTGGCTTTATCCAGATATCGCCACATCACTTGATGGACTGCCTGTGGTTCCAACAGGAAGTCCTCAGCTGCGGGGATCGGTGAATCGATGGGTGTGAGGGGAAAGAACCTTACCTTTACCTTTATTTCGATTTTTATACCGCCCCCTCTCCCCAAAGGGACTCGGGGCGGTGTACAGTCAAATGAAATAGATAAAATGGACTACAAACATGCAAACATAAAAACATAGAAGAGGAGGCAATGCAACACTGTACAGGTAAAGCAGATAAAAACAGTATATAAACAATCCTAAAAAATACCCAATTAAAATTACCCAGTTAAAATATATCTGCCAAGAGGTATAATGAGGTTGTGAATGGTCCAGGCCGGCTAAACGGAACAGGTGAGTCTTCAGTTTTCGTCGAAAGGAGAGAAAGTCGGTGGTGGTTCTGATATCGGGGGGGAGGTCATTCCAGAGGGTTGGGCCCATCACAGAGAAGGCTCTACTCCTAGGTGTCGCCCGTTGGCACTGCCTAGTGGACGGCACCCGGAGGAGCCCCTCCCTGTGAGAGCGAATCGGTCGCAGGGAAGTGTGTGGTAGGATGCGATCCCGCAAGTACCTAGGATACTTAGAACCGAGGATGATACCCCACATTGGCCAAGAAGGCGTCGTCTGCGTGGATGTGTGCTGTGAGTTATTGAATGCAAACTCCACTATTGCCAGGTAGACCGCCCAATCATTTTGCTGCTGGTTCACAAAACAGCACAGGTACTGCTCCAAGATCCCGATCACTTTCTACATCCCTCCGTTGGTTTCGGGATGGTGCGCTGAGGACAAGCAGATGACAAGCCGTCATCAGCCCTTTCCAAAACTGGGCTGTGAATTGGGTTCATCTGTCCGACACGACCCTGTCATGTAGGCCGTGCAGGCTGAAAACATATTGGATAAACATGCGGGCGGTGGCGTGGGTTGTCGGTAATCTCCGACAGAGGATAAAATGCGCCATCTTCGTCAGCATGTCTACCACCACGAACACCATGGTAAATCCAGAAGATGGAGGCAAGTCTATCAGGAAGTCCATAGAAATGACCCCCCAGGGTCTCTCCAGGGTCCGCAATGGCTGGACAGCCCTGGAGGGGCTCCCATCGCTGACTTGGCCTGCCGACACCGTACACAAGACGTGACGTAAGATTGTATGTCATGTCGCAATCGGGGCCACCAGAAGGTACGGGAGACCAGGTTCAAGGTCTTGAAGAGGCCAAAGTGCCCCGCCGCAGGATTATCATGGCACTGGGATAGAATAAGTTCCTGAAGGGACCCTGTTGGCAAATAGAGTCTGTCTCGGTACCGCAAGAGTTCACCGGTGAATGTCCATGGGGAGGCAGACCCCACCTCTGCCTTCCGTTGTTCCACCCAATCGTCATGCCACTGCGCTTCCCGTATCTGGGGCCGTAAGTCCACAGGCTCATGAACCGCAGAGAAGGAATCTACGGGCAAAACTGTCTGAGGTGGAATCGGGTCTTTGGTACACGAATACTCGGGTTTCCTTGATAGGGCATCCGCCCTTTGGTTGTGCGCACTGGGGATGTATGTCACGTGGAAATTGAACCGTGCAAAGAAAAGAGACCACCGGATCTGGCGCTGGTTCAATTTCCGCGCGGTCTTCAGAAATTCCAAATTCCTATGGTCCGTCCGGACTTCAATCTGATCCCTGGCCCCCTCTAGATGATGCCTCCAAGCCTCAAACGCCACCTTAATGGCTAGTAACTCCTTCTCCCAAATGGTATAATTGCGCTCGGAAGAATTGAGTTTCCGAGAGTAATAAGCGCAAGGGAAAAGGGTACCGCAGGAGGCATGAGCCTGGAGAAACACCGCTCCCACAGCGATATCGGATGCATCCGCCTCCACTACAAATGGACGGTGGGGGTCAGGATGCTTCAAAATGGGCTCTTTCATGAAGGCCTGCTTCAAGGCCTGGAATGCGTGGTGCTCAGGGCCCCCTCAGTGAAACGGAACTTTTTTCTGCAGGAGCCGAGTGAGGGGCGCAGTCAGGGAAGCAAAGCCAGGGATAAAGGTCCGATAGTAATTGGCAAACCAGAGGAGTCGCTGGACATCCTTCACTCTCCAAGGAGGTTGCCAACTACACAAAGGCTCCACCTTGCCTGGCTCCATCGCAATGCCTTCGGGAGAGATACAATGTCCCAGGAACTCAATGGTGGACTGCCAAAACTGGCACTTCTCCAGTTTCGCATACAAGCGATTCTCACGGAGCCATTGTAGGACCAGGCGTAGGTGCTGCCGATGACTCTCCCGGGAGGACGAGTACATCAAAATGTTGTCGAGATAAATGATGACAAACTGGTTCAAAAGGTCCCGGAAGATGTCGTTCATAAAATGTTGGAAGACGGCAGGGGCATTGTTCATACAATATAATAGTAGAGTTGGAAGGGACCATGGAGGTCTTCTAGTCCAACCCCCTGCCTAGGCAGGAAACCCTATACCGTTTCAGACAGATGGCTATCCAACATCTTCTTAAAGACTTCCAGTGTTGGGGCATTCACAAATTCTGGAGGCAAGCTGTTCCACTGATTAATTGTTCTAACTGTCAGGAAATTTCTCCTCAGTTCTAAGTTGCTTCTCTCCTTGATTAGTTTCCATCCATTGCTTCTTGTTCTACCCTCAGGTGCCTTGGAGAATAGTTTGACTCCCTCTTCTTTTTGGCAACCCCTGAGATATTGGAACACAGCTATCATGTCTCCCCTAGTCCTTCTTTCTGTTAAGCTAAACATACCCAGTTCCTGCAACCGCTCTGTCACGATGTTAAAAGGTTTGCTAGGCCTGAACTGCCTGAATTGACACTCAAGAGTTAAACTAAGAAAGCTTTATTGCGCAGGTCATAAAACAACATGTTATCTGAAAGTGATTTATTGCGCACGCGTTACACATTCCAAAAATTCTTCTCTTCTTTGTTCGGCAGCCAACTTTGGCAGACGTAGCTTTCATTATCAAAATGTAACCAATTAGTTATTTCTGTTTCATTTACTTTTATTATTTTATTATTAAAGTTTGTTTATTAATTAGAATACTTTTGAAGATTTTTATTTTTCTCAATATCTCAAAAGATATGCGGAAGGGAATCAGCCACGGTCCATTGATCTCAGATATCAGGCGTTTTTTCCCCTGACACGCTCTTCATATGTTTTAGTCTCCAGTCCCCTAATCATCTTTGTTGCTCTTCTCTGCACTCTTTCTAGAGTCTCCACATCTTTTTTACATCGTGGCGACCAGAACTGAATGCAGTATTCCAAGTGTGGCCTTACCAAGGCATTATAAAGTGGTATTAACACTTCACTTGATCTTGATTCTATCCCTCTATTTATGCAGCCTTTTTTGGCAGCTGCTGCACACTGCTGGCTCATATTTAAGTTCTTTATGCAAAAGTCATGACCGTGTACTCAAACTGCCCATACCTGGTGCCGAATGCCGTCTTCCATCCATCCCCGGGTCGGATCCGGACAAGATTGTAGGCTCCACGGAGATCCAATTTGGTAAACACCTTAGTGTTTCTGAGCCGCTCCAAGAGTTCAGGAATAAGGGGCACAGAATATCGATTGCGCACCGTGATAGCATTGAACCTACGATAGTCACAATAGAGTCTCAAATCTCCGGTCTTCTTTTTGATGAACAAGACCGGGGCAGACAATGGCGAAGATGAGGGTCTGAGAAAACCATGAGCTAGGTTTTTGTTCAAAAAGTCCCGCAATGCGGCCAACTCCAGGTCTGACATCAAATACAAATGACCCACAGGGAGTGGCTCATCCGGAATCAAATCAATGGGACAATCATATGGCCGGTGCGGTGGCAATTGGTCTGCTCCTTGTTCACTGAACATGTCTGCAAAATCTGATATGTCAGAAGGCAAGGACACCCCTGGTAGACTCAGCAGCTGGCCTGCATAGACATGACGGATGTGGTCCACACATTGCAAGGCTGGAAAGGTGACAAGGTTCTGGGACCAGTAGATCTGTGGGTCGTGCACCCGAAGCCAAGCCCAGCCCAAGACCACGGGGAAATTCTGGTCAGAGGTAACATAGAAGTGGATGGCTTCCTCATGAGCCCCAATGACCAGGCGTAAGGGTTGCGTGGCGGCCTTGATAGGCCCAGACAGAAGCACCTGGCTGTCAATGGTCTCCACAAGCATAGGAGGATCTACTGGACATAGAGGGACTGCATACTTGGTCGCAAACGCCTCGTCCATGAAGTTCGTGGTAGCCCCGGAGTCGACCAGAGCATGTGCTGGAATTCGGCTTGGGGGCCTTTCCCGACAAATTGTTCTGGGTCTGGGGTGTAGGTCCAGTAACTGACACCCCTCGTGTCTTCTTGGGGCAAAAGGCTGCCATGTACCCAGGTTCCCCACAATAAAAACACAAACCCCCTAAGTGCCGTCTGTCTTTCTCCGTTAGCAACGAGTGGGGTTTGTCTGCACCAAATTCCATGGGCTCCTCCCATGGAGTTGGAGTCTCACACATGGCCGGAACCACCCTGTTCTCCTGGGACATGCGGCGAATTCCCCGCCTCTGCAACCGAGCATCAATCTGGAGACACAGGTGGACCAACGCATTGAAATTCGGTGGCCTATCCACACGCACCAGCTCATCCTGCAATTCTTCCAACAACCCATCCTCAAATGTGTCCATGAGGGCTGCCTCATTCCAAGCCGAATCCTGGTTTAGTAGCCTAAATTCACTGATGTAGTCCTGCAAGGAACCTGCTTCAGAGTCTTCATATGTCGGGTAGCCATCTCCGTCTTAATGGGGTCCTCATACATTAAACAGAGGTGGTCACAGACCCCCCTGAAGTTATCCAGCAAAGGGCTAGCCTGGACCAGCAGTCGCGTCGCCCAACGAGCTGCAGAGCCAGAGAGTAAGCTAAGAAGAAGGCAAAAAGGACTCTGACATAGGCATGCTCCAGTTACATTGAGGCATAACCTTAATCAGGAGAAAAGCAGTAGCAAAATAATCAAGAGTCATATGTTCAGAAATCTTATCACAGGAGTCATTAAAAGAAACACACTCGGCATAATCAATTTAACAATCACAAAACCTACACATGACCACCAAGGCAGGGTGAATAACAATCCACCCAGCTCATACAATAAGGCTTTGGGAAAGATCTGGTCAAAAGGGATTCAAGAAACACTTCACAATGAAAAGGTGCTGACGTCGTGACGATACGACGTGCGATCTCAGGGCTCTGAGATCGCAGTCGATACTTTTGCTGCTGGACGGTCCATCTGGACCTAAACCATCCCGAAGAGATGGTGACAGGGAAGAGTATGTCTTGCTTATCTCAGGGACATTGCAAAGTCCCTGATTGATCCAAGAGAATCTCTTCTAGCCAGCGACAAAAAGCACAGCCTCAAGCTGCTGAAGTTGGGACAGCTCTGCAATGGAAGGAAAAGTGGAAAGAGAAAGTGTGTCCATCTGGTGAGGAAATTTTATTTTTATAAAAGACTGCCCAAAAAAGATTGAAGTTAAATTAAATTGGTAAAGAAAAGGAAATAAGCGGCGGAATTAAGCATTATTGGACAGCTATAAATCAAAGCGTCCCAAGCCGATCTTGAACCCTACCTTTTATACTGTTCTTCTAACCACATACATGCTTCACAACCCCACCAACTGTCACTATCTGTGAACACCTGTGTACATTACTTTCAATTCCTCATTTCCAACAGTTTCATTCTTCCTGTTTTAAATGAATCCATACAAGTGCATATTTTACAAAAAAAAAAACATATTTCATAGTTAGCAATGGTTCAGCAGGATTACAAATATTTCTGGTAAATTTTGAAATCATCCTAGCTAAAAACTTTGGTTCATATCTACAGTATTTCTTCTGGGGCCTTCTATCATCCTTAGGACTTATTGAATCTAAAAGATCAATAGGCTATATTTCTTGATTCTCACAATTCCAAGAATATCTTTACTGAAAATGCAATTACCAATTAATGAGGGAAGATGCAATTTTCTGAAACTGGAGCTATTGTATATCATCAAGCTTTTCTATTGTCAAGTATTAAATACTGGAGGCTGACAATCGGTGTTAATTTTCCAATTTGGGCAACATTGGAATATACATATATAGTACCTTTGGTTGGATGCAAAGTATTATGATCTAAACATACTAAAATAATAACATCAGTTAGAAAACTGTGGACTGTTATGTCTAATTAAAAAAATTGACTTTTTAAAATGTTTAAACTGACTTTATGGGGAAACTCAACTTTAAAAATTGTGGAAAAGGTGATGATATGAAAACATTGGATGGAAGTGGGAATATTGACTCTGAACCAATTAATAGATGATGAAGGTGAATTTTTAATATATGCTGTGTTAAGAGACAAATGTCATCTACCAGGTGTAACCCAATTGCAATATTTACAGTTACATTTGTTAACAACATTGTTTGGACCAGCAACAACCTGATGTCAACTCATAAAGCATTCCCATCTCTGTCATTGAGTTGCCATGGTGAGGAAAGGGGGGGGAGTGCATTCCACGCATACCATCGGTTAGAGTAGGATCTCATATTACCACAGCAGGCTTGTGGGGCTGCTAGAGCACCTGTTGGATAATGTGATTTATCACACAGATTGAGGGGAGGGGGAAAACAGGAGCAAAGTTGAGCTGTCATTTACGTGAGGTCAGATCTGACTGCAATGGGGTATTGCTGAAATGTTGTTCCTAATAAATGACTGGATTTTTTTTTAAACTTGGCTCGAGGCTCATGAATTAATTAGGGCATCTTTCGGAAACCTGACAGACAGTCAGATCTCCTTTTAAAATCTATCAAGATTACTGGGTTTCCTGAATCCTGGACTCTCCAATCACTCCCCAATATCTGGGGTGGTGGGAGGGAAACTCAGGCAACCATGGCAGAGGGCGGGCTATCCAAAGAGAGCCTGATTGCAGCCGAAGTGCAGCCTAACCTCAGACATCAAAGCTGAGATGTTGTCGAACACCAATCCGAGGCTCAACATTGCTAGGGGGTATTGGCAGTGGGTGGCGCCAATGGAACGTGGTTACCTGATTCCAACGTGAGGCCTCTGATCCTGTCTACAAGCAGCAACAATGATAGATGATGTCATCGCACCAGTACCGAGATGCAAAGCCGGGTGGGCTGTTTAAACTGGCTATATTTTGGCCAGCTGTGAGGGGGAGGAAGCTTGCTGCACAGGATGTTGGCTACTGGGGAGGAAGCAAGCCAATGAAAAGCACTGGAAGGCAGACGCTCCCAGCGCTGGCTTTATTTTTTTTACATACTTGTCATGTGTTGTGGTCTAAGCCTGTAACAGAAATATAGCTCGGAGGTTTCTTGGATACTGGAGTGTAAGGAGCTTTTGTTCTATCTGCACGGGCTGGCCTAGAATGGCTGAGAGAAAGCCAGCGCTGCCTTATATTTTACCTGCAGTTTGAGTTGGTCAGTGAGCTTGCAGTTGTGGAACACTTCAGCATGGCAGAATGTACGTCTACCAAAGGGTTGGAGACGGCAGTGGAGGTGGAAGTCAAGAGCGCAGAGGTGGAGGAGGAGGAGGCTCGGGAAGAGGTTGTACAGCCAGTTGTGAAGCCCAAGGAACTGGGGCCGCAGACGAAGGGGAGGAGTGAGGATGGCAAGGGGCCAACAGGCTCCGGACCAAGTCTCTCATCTTCTGGGGAGTGGTGGCATAGCTTGGCTTTGAGAATTCTCCCATGGGCCACCAGCTTGGAACCATCATCCACATGGAAGGCAGGGGGTTCAGAGACTCACTTTCATCTCACCAGCCCCAAGTTGTGTTTAGACCAAGGGACCGGCTGGGCTAGGGCTTCGGAGCAGCAGGGGTCTTGGGTGCAAGGTTCTTCGCTGATGGACATTATTCGTGGGCAGGATCATCCTGTACAGCTCAGGACAGGCCTCCACATGGACAAAGACAACCAGGCTCCATGCAGGGAAATGGGAGAAATACAGGTGTGACCTCACAGGCACCTGATCCTGGGCCCCTATGGGTCCCTGGGATGTGACCCTTACAAGGTGCGTGAGGTCCTTCACCTATCCAGGCTACATTTGATGGTAACCCCGACCATGTGGCTCTGTTCCTTAGCCAGATAATTAGCCATATGGATATTTATGGCTGGTTCTACCCTTCTCAATGGGCGATGGTTGTGGCGGTCACCACAGTGCTTACTGGGGAGGCTGCTGATTGGGTGGCCAATCTCCACAGCAACCATGCTAGAGAACTTGCTAACATGGGCCTGGTTTTGGAAGCACTGCAGGCAAGATTTGAAGACAGTTCCAGAACACAGCTGGCAGAGGGGGAGCTTCTGGTGCTTCGTCAACAGAATCGGTCGGCCAATGGGTATGTGCGAGACTTTTGGAAAATAGCTGGAAGACTGAGGTCATGGCCAGAACACCTTTTAGTTCACCAATTCCGGATTAGGTTAAATTGGGATTTGAAGCAAGCTTGTTTGTATCGGGGATTGCCTCCTTGCTTGCATGAGTGGTTTCGTGCTGTTATTGACTTGGATGTGGGAATGAGGTAGTTTAGATTACGTGGGGATGGGGGGGCTTGATCAGCCGAGACAGTCAGTGGACAGACCAGCACCTCCCAGGGTGGCTAGGCCTGCTGCTATGATCCCAGATATCACTGACCAGGCCAGGAGGCCTCCTCTTCATTGTTTTAGATGCAACCAGGTGGGTCATCGAGCAGCTGAATGCCCAACTCCTATATCGAGAACGCTGGTATCCAAGCCATCACCATCTGGGAAGGGGCGTCCCAAGCCCACATCTGAGTGATCGCGAGGTGCAACGCAGATGCATCCATCAGATGACCATCCAACACCAGCCAAAGAGGTGGGGTCCTCCCTAACAATTGGACAGCGGCCGGTGTTGATGACATATGATAGTGAGGATGAGGAACAGGAGGACCCAATGGTGAGCTCTCCCATTCATCCTTTTGTAATACCTGTGACTGTCCGGAACGTCCGCACTTCCCAAGGGGTCCAGCAAGGGGCTGTAATACATTTGGGATGTACCCGGTGTTTGATATGTAGTGCAATAGTGGCTGAGTTGGGGGTCTGAACTATAACTATGTGGCAGGCCATTAAATTTGAGTAGATGGATGGATTGGTGCTTGGAGGGGTGCCAGCTACCCATTGTACAGAACCAGTCAGACTGGAAATAGGTGAACATTGGGAGAAAATCAGGTATATTGTAGTAGAGAAAATGATAGAATCAATCATCTTAGAGTTAGCGTGGCTGGATAAATGGGAACCCACCATATCGTGGGAAGAAGGGTTCCAGAAGGTACGACTGGGGTTGGGCCCTGAACCCCCAGCTAAAGAGCAGGGAAAGGGGGCCAGGAGGAAGCTGAGTTGCGGCCAGGTCAGGGGGATGTAAACCTGGGTTTTCTGAGTGTTTATGAGGATTTGGCAAATGTGTTTAGCGAGGAGTGTGAAGTGCTACCCACGCACCGTACAACTGATTATGCTATCGAGTTGGTTCCTGGAGCTAAACTGCCGAAACTTCATATGTACTCCATGATGCCGAAAGAGCTTAAGGAATTAAGGCCTAGCAGGTCAAGGATGGTGGCCCCTGTTTTGTTCCAGGAAAAAAAGGATGCTGGTTTGCATTTATGTGTCGACTTCTGTTGCTTAAATGGAGTGTGTGTCAAACTTCTATACCCCCCTACCCCTAATGAAAGATCTACTGGCCACGCTAGCAACGGGTCGGTTTTTCACCTATGAGAAGCCTACTACTGGGTGCGTATCTGACCAGGGGATCAATGGAAGACAACTTTCAATTGTCCCCTGGGAAGCTACGAATTCCAGGTCATGCTGTTCGGGTTGCAAGGAGCCCCCGCTGTGTTCATGCAGCTGATTAATGAAGTTCTACATGAGCATTTATATGGGGGGGGGGGGGGGGGGTCCTTGTATACCTGGATGACATTTTGATTTACACCAAAATGATGGAGGAGCACACCGACTTGGTCAGGAAGGTTTTGCAGAAGTAATTAGCTGCCAAACTGTTTGTGAAGCTCTCCAAGTGCGAGTTTCACCGCACCAGTCTGGATTATTTAGGGTATTGTATCATCAGACAGGGGGTGGAGAAGGACCCTCATAAGGTCCAGGAGGTTCTAGAATGCAAGCCCCAATGACGCAGAAACAATTGCAAAGTTCTCTTGGGTTTGGCAACTTTTACTGGAAATTTATCCCTGAGTTTGACCACGTGGAATTACCCTTAACAGACTTGTTATGGACCAAACTCTCCATACTTAAGCCACGGCCAGGACAAGCTCTGAAGTGGACATTGGAGTGTCAAAAAGCATTCGAGGAACTGAAGGCACTTTTTGCTTGTGAACCTATCTTGAAGCACCCTGATTCGGAACAGGCATCTGTGGTACAGGCAGATGCCAGTGACGTGGCTGTGGGAGCTGTGCTATTACAAGCTGATCAGCAGGGTAAACTGCAGCCTTGTGCCTATAAATCCCAGAAGCTCTCCCTGATGGAATGAGGCTGGGCGATCTGGGAGAAGGAAGCTTATGCTGTACGTTGGGCACTCCTGACATGGAGACATCTTTTGGAAGGGGCTAAAAAACAATTTGAGGTGTGGACCGACCACAAGAACTTAGAAGCACTGCAGACCCCACAACGGTTATCACCTAAACAGGTTCAATGGGCGCAGTACTTCCAACGTTTTAACTTCAAGTTGAAATACATCACAGCTGGAAAGAATATTTTAGCCAACGTGTTGTCTCAATACAATAGTAAATGAGAGGAAGTTGTACAGGCCATTATCCCACCTAATCAACCAGTGCGAAGGGTGACAAGTGTTTGCCCTGTGACCTCGCTACCCAACAAATGACAAAAAGCATTATTAACCGATCCCCGGTTAGCTGAAAATAGAAACATTTTAACTCATAGGGATGGGATGGCGTGGAAGGGTGATAAACTATATGTGCCCATGGCTTTGCAGCCCAACATGTTGCACCGCTGTCACAATGTCAAACCAACTGGCCACTTTGGCTTCCTTAAGAAATTACATCTAGTGTGACGGCAATTCTGGTGGCCTAAAATGAGAGCAACAGTTGAAGGTTATGTGAAAACTTGCCCAGTTTGTGCAGTCACCAAAGCCAGGCTTGGAAAACCATTAGGGCTATTATAACCAGTAGCTGACCCCATGGGAAGATGGACATCCATGGGAAGAAATGGCTATGGATTTTGTTGTAGAGCTCCCAGTAGTAATGGGCATACTATGATATGGACAGTGATAGACATGTTTTCAAAACAGGCTCATTTCATCCCGTGCAAAGGTATACCGTTGGCACAAAAACTGGTGAAACTGTTTCTCCAACATATTTAGCACTTGCATGGGGTGCCACATCAAATTGCCTCGGACAGGGGGGTGCAGTTTACTTCCCACTTTTGGAGGGGATTTATACGATTAATTGGTTCTTCCCAGGGGTTAAGTTCAACAATTTCACCCTAGTACCAACGGTGCAGCTGAAAGAGCCAATGCTATGGTGGAATGTTACCTACGGTATTATGCATCTTGCCAACAGTCGGATTGGGTAGATCTTCTATCATTCACGGAAGCTGCTTGCAACAATGCGGTCCACCATAGCACTTGTTTTACACCATTCCAGGTAATATAAGGCAAGGACGTCCCTGCCATCCCTGAACTAGAACTTAAACCGCAAAGTCCAGGGACCCCAAGATAAGGGGGTGACAACATACAGGAAATCTAACTGGGAATTGTACTATTAAGCAGTGGGACTAACTTGGATGAAAGAATGAATTTTACTTAGAAATACAAGATTATTGACATTGGAGGGTCATGATTTGCAACTGGGTTGGCATGCTTTTTTGTGGTATGATGAAAGTAAGGCCCATGGATATTTTCAAAGACATTATGTAAGGAATAGATTATTAACAATATGGGAAAGAATGAAAGGAAAACATTATTTAGAAATACCAATGTGGCTTTCAACAATGGAAGCATTGACATATCCAAATATTAGTAGTATGAAAAATATTATTAGATACAAAGATATCTTAACAGAAAAGGGGGCTGCATTCCCATCTGCTTCTCCTCACTTCAAAAGGATCCACTGCTCCTCCCCTCTCTTTTGGCCTGCATAATGGCCCCTCTTCATGGAAGGTGGCCCGGTCAAATTCTTCCCTCCATTGCTCTATGGAACTCCTCAGGGGCTTTGGGAGCCTGGCTTGTTTCCAGTCCAGCATCCACTCCACTCTTCCCAGCTCACTCAGGGCCCTTCCCCTTTTCTCGGCATTGGGGTGGGGGAGCTCAACCTCAGCTGCTTTAGGGGTTAACGTCCACAAATACTCATCTTTTCTTGCTTCGGTCACTGGAGCAGGCATCTCTCAGCCGGTCTAGGCCAGCCCATGCAGATAGAACAAAAGCTCCTTACACTCCAGTATCCAAGAAACCTCCAAGCTTTATTTCTGCTACAGGCTTAGACCACAACACATGACGAGTATGTAAACAAAATAAAGCCAGGGAAGAATTATAAATTGAGAGATGCCTTCTCCAGTGACAAAAGCAAGAAAATATGAGTATTTGTGGATCCCCCAGAGCCATGGTGAATACCATCACAGAGGGACTAGAGGGAGAAGCAAGGGAATGCCCTCCACAAGAGGAGAGCCCCCCAACTTCAAGACATAGATGACTTCCTGCAACTGCTAGAGGCCAGATTTGAGGAGGTGGAGGAGGACCCATATGCAGAAGAGGTGGGCCACATGGCAGCTGCATGCAAAACCCCAGCCCCAAAACCAAGGCCAGACCCACCGCCCAGGGCACGACCAGAATGAGGCCCCAAACGGACCACCAACACATCCGGGAAAGCCCTCAAGCTGCAGACGCGCCTTCCCCCTCACGCAAAAGTGGTGGAACCCCAGACAACAACAACCAGTTGCCTGAATCATATGACAGCAAGGACGAGGGAGAAAATGACCCAATGGTGAGTGAACCAATTCACCCTTTTCTTTTTCCAATACATCTCACAGCCCTAAAAACAGGAAACCAGGGGGATTTTCAAGCCCTAATAGACTCAGGCTGCACAAGGTGCTTGATCAAACTAACCACAGTCCTGAAACTGGGGATCAGAGCAAAAAGATTGGCCCACCCAATGTGGTTTGAGCAGATTGACGGGTCCCTAATGGGAGGAGCCTATGCCACCCACCTGACTGAACCAGTGAGGCTAGAACTAGTGGATCACTGGGAAGTAATTCGATTCATAATAGTCCCCAAAATGACAGGCACAGTCATACTGGGACTTTCCTGGGGACCGACCATCTGGTGGCAAGGGGGTACCCGCAGACTTAGGATATCAAGGGGCCCCCTACCTCTCCCACACCAGCAAACAGAAACACCGCCCATGCCAGAAACTCCCCAAAAGAGGCCACAAGAACAACTAGCAACCACAGCCGACAAAACCCCAGAGGCTGAACTGATTCCGATGGAATATCAGGACCTCGTAGAACTATTCAGCGAGGCTGAGTGCAATGTTCTGCCTCCTCACCGTGAGACAGACTGTGCCATCGAAATCATCCCCTGGGCAAAACTACCCAAGCCCAAACTGTACGCCATCATGCCCCGGGAAATGCAAGAGATGCGCAAATACATAGACAAAAACCTAGCAAGGGGGTTCATCGAGCCAACCAAGCCATGGGTCGCGGCACCAGCCCTCTTCAAGGAGAAAAATGATGGAACTATGAGGTTGTGTGTGGACTTTCGAGGGATAAATGGGGTGTGCGTACACAACCTATACCCTCACCCCCTCATGAAGGACATGCTATCTCATCTGGCCAAGGGGAAAATCTTCACCAAACTAGATCTCAGAGAAGCATACTACCGAGTACGTATCAAGAGGGAGATGAGTGGAAAACAGCGTTCAACTGCCCCCTAGGGAGCTTGCAATTCAAAGTGATGCCTTTTGGACTGCAGGGGGCCCCAGCAGTATTCATGCAGTTAATAAACGAAGTGCTGCATGAGCACCTCTACAAGGGGGTCCTCATCTACCTGGATTGCATCCTTATCTACACTGAGACCATGGACGACCACATACCCCTGGTCCGCCAAGTACTGGAAAAACTTCTGGCAGCCAACCTGTACGTCAAGGTATCAAAATGTGAATTCCACCATGCACGGTTAGACTACCTGGGTTACCAAGTGTCAAATCAGAGAATAGAGATGGACCCAGCCAAAGTACAAGCCGTCTTAGGCTGGCAACCCCCTCGCACACACAGACACCTACAAAGCTTCCTAGGGTTCATGAACTTCTACAGGCAATTCATCCCCTCCTTTGTGAAGATCGTCAAACCCCTGACAGACCTCCTGAAGACAGGGAGCCCAGGAACAAAACCTCATCCAGGACAACCCCTACAGTGGGACGTCACCTGCCAAGAGGCGTTCGAAACACTAAAATAAATGTTTGCAAAGGAGCTGCTGCTCAAGCATCCTGACCCTGAGTAACCCTTCGTGATCCAGGCAGACGCCAGCGACATGGCAGTGGGAGCGGTGCTACTCCAAAGAAACAACCAAGGATACTTACAACCCTGCACCTACACCTCCCGCAAGCTCACAGACACAGAGAGACGATGGGCCACGTGGGAAAAGGAGGTTTTTGCAGTGAGATGGGCACTAGTGACCTGGAGACACCTGTTGGAAGGGGGCCAGAAACCGTTCAAAGTCTGGACTGACCACAAAAATCTGGAGGCGCTTAGGACCACACAGAAACTATCACCCAAACAAGTCCGATGGGCTCAATACTTCAACCATTTTGATTTTGTCTTAAAGCACATTCCGGGGGGGGGGACACTTTCTAGCTGACGCCCTCTCCTGCATGCCTCAGTACAAATGCGAACGGGAGCACGTAGTGGATGCCATTATTCCCTCTACCCAAACCGCTGCCCAAGTGACCACCAGATGGCAACGCCGTGACCAGCAAAACCAACTCGCAAGCGACCTAACCATGAGGCCAAAAACAGAACTGCTAGCAGACCCCTGGTTCCAAAACAACCAACACATCTTGACAAAAAGAGATGACCTTGCATGGAAGGGGACGAAACTCTACGTCCCAGAATCCCTACACACCCTAATTTTCCAGAGGAGCCACGAAGCCAAACCGGCAGGACACTTTGGGTTCCTAAAGACTTTACACTTAGCCCGAAGGCAATTCTGGTGGCCTGGCATAAAGAAAGATTTGGATAGTTACGTGAAAAGTTGCACAATCTGCGCCACACTGAATAGACTACTGGGAAAGCCCTCCGGACTGCTGCAAACAGTAGCAGAGCCAACGAGGCCATGGGAGGAGATCGCAATTGACTTTTTAATAGAGTTGCCGAAAAGTGGGAGAAACACAGTGATTTGGACTGTAATAGACCTGTTCTCCAAACAGGCACACTTCATACCATGCAGCGGACTACCCTCGGCTCACAAGCTGGCTAAACTGTTCGTGAAGCATATCTACCAACTGCATGGAGTACCTTGAAGAATTATCTCAGACAGAGGGGTCCAATTCATGGCTAGGTTCTGGAGGGAGTTCCTGTGGTCCATTGGGTCATCCCAGGGCCTTACCTCGACTTTTCATCCAAGGACCAATGGTGGGGGGGGGGCAGAGAGACTGAATGCCATGGTAGAGCAATACCTGAGGTGCCACATGAACTATCAGCAATCCAATTGGGCGGACCTCCTGTCTTTTGCTGAGGTCGCGTACAATAATGCTGTCCACGGTAGCACAGGACTCACGCCGTTCGAAATAGTGAGCCGTATGGACTTCATCCCAATGCCTGAATATCCAAGGGATGCCCCCTCCTCAGTCAGCTTGACTGATTGGATGTCGATGCTGAAAGCAACCTGGGAAAATGTCAAAAAAGCACTGGCTAAAGCAGCACAAACCTATAAGAAACAGGCAGATAAACACCGGGCTCCGCAACGGCCATTCCGAGAGAAGGTTTACCTCTCCACAAAGTATTTGAGATTAAAACTGCCAAGCAAGAAACTGGGGCCAAAGTTTATGGGACCATTCCCCATAGTAAAGATCATCAACCCAGTCACAGTGCAATTGAAACTGCCTCGATTGCTGGGGAAGATAGACCCATCATTTCATGGTAGCCTCTTAAAACCTGTGATCAGATCCACTCTGCGACCACTACCCCGGGAGCCCCCGGGCCCTATGGTCATAGGGGGCCAAACCCTTTATGAAATTCAATGAGTCCTTGATTCGAGGTGGCACAGGAGACAACTCCAATACTTAATCAAGTGGAAGGGCTACCCCTTATCAGAGGCATCTTGGGCAAAAAGTAGGAATGTCCAGGCTGATCCCCTTATAGCAAAATTCCATGCAGAAATTCCATGCAAGCCTGGGGGAGGAACGCATCCCTGAATTATATACCTGTACTCAAATTGTCTTTGTGTCACACAGGTCGCTTTGAAGGGAGTGGAGCCGGATGTCAACTTCTAAAGCATTGTCATGACTATTATCTGGTTTCGAGGGAGGATTCCATGCATACCTTCGGCCAGAGTTGGATCTCATATTTCTTTTTATTTAAAAAAAAAGGTTTTTTTATTTTTAAACAAAGACACACAAAACATGAAACATAAAACCCTTGTAACAATTTTGATTTTATTCTTGCTTTTTTCCATTGCCAGATAAATTTCAACACTATTTTATTTAGTTCATCAAAATAGTCTTTCCCCAATCTAATTGGAATTGTCTGGAACAAATATAGTATTCTGGGTAAAATGTTCATTTTGATTGTAAATATTCTCCCTATCATTGATAAATGTAAGTTTTTACATTTCATCAAATCAGTCACAATCTGCTGCTTGAGTCTAAGATAGTTGATCTCTTTAAGTGTACCGCATCTAGCAGTTAAATATATCCCCAAATATTTAACCTTATTTGTAACTTGAATCTCCAAAGTTTCCGCCAATTCTTCCTTTGGTCTCAATGATATATTCTTTGTCAGAATCTTTGTTTTATCTTTATTTATTTTCAAGCCTGCTACTTTTATTCCTCTATTCTTTCTATCAATTTTGATGCAGTTTCTAATGGGTCCTCAAGGATAAAAACCAAATCATCTGCAAATGCTTGTAGTTTATATTCTTCTTTTTAAATTTTCATTCCTTTTACTTCTTTCTCTTCTCTAATCTTTCTATTTAAAACTTCTAATGTTAAGACAAAAAGTAAAGGTGATATCAGATGACTTCCGGTCCCCGAAGGCGACGGACGTGTGCGTCCGCCACTCGTCTCTTCGGTGGGCTCCTTTTAGGAGCACAGGGGGCCTTGGAGGGGCTCCCTGCCGCAGGGCGGCTTGTTGGGACCCCCTGGATCGGCAGCAGCCGCAGGGGGGTTTCCAGCCTCACCCCAGGAGCCGGGGAGCGTGGGGGGTGCATGGCGGTGTTTTCCGCTGTCACTATGCACCTTCGCCGATCGGATTCCAGAAGGAAAGAATCAATTAGATGTTACAGCTGAAGAGCAGTGAGGTGAGAGGTTTCCCTCAATCTCCTGTAAATCTATCTAACAGCAGCTTCTCCAAATTGTGGATTCAATCTTTTGAAGTGTTAAGATTGGAGGGGGGGGGTTCCACCCCCCCTCGGAAAAAGCGGCACTTGGAATATCTCTCTCTCTCGGAGGAGAGAGAGAGAGTTAAAAGCTAACTTTCACTTCCTCTAACAATGGGAGAATGATTTTTGCTACAATTGCAAGGAATGACTGCTGAGTTGTTTTTTATAAACTACCTTATGAAAACTTTGAACATGTTGCTCCCTGGTCCCCTGTGAAGGCGGAGCCAAGATGGCCAACTTCCTCCTTCTTCTTTGCTTTTACGAATGAAGTTTCCCCTTTGAAAGAATTTCTGGCTTTATATTATTCTACACCTCGGAGATCTCCTGGAGCCTCTCTTCTTATGTGGTCCCCTTGGATTTGGATTTGACTCTTATCCTCTGGCTTGCAGCTGTACAGGAGGATTAACTTTCACTTCTGGCTTGTTTGCCTCCACGATCTCTCCCAGCTGTGTATTCCACAGACGCCATTTCTTTTGCATAAGACTTATAGCTATCTCTGAACTTACTATGGGACCTAAAAAGCCACCGCCTGGTAAGGCATCTTCGGCCCCGACATCTTCTACGTCTAGTCTGATTACACAACAGACACAAATGGCTTCATTTCTACAACCTAAAACAACTGAAGAGAGTTCAAAGGACTTATCTATTGCCCAAATGTTTCAAACTATTTTGAAGGGACAGGATGAACTGAAAAAACAATTGGCAGATTTAAATGAACAGCTCAGAGAAACGCAACAACAAGCAACACAAAACAAACAGAGAATAGGTGTGTTGGAGGAAGACATGACTGGGTTGAGGGAGGAGGTTAAGACAGTCAAGAAGGGGAATAGAGAATTTGAAAATCATATGATAAAGGTGGAATTTGAAAGAATGTCTTTTTTTCTTAGATTTCAAAACTTACCAGAGGCAGAAAATGAAGACCTTAAGGAGATTATGACCACAATTTTATCAGAATACATTAAAAGAGACAAACAACAGCTATCGTGTGATATTGATTTGATTTATAGGATCAATTCAGCATATGCTAGAACACACAACGTTCCAAGGGAAGTACATGTTAAATTTCTTAGAAAGACTACAAGAGATGAGGTCTTAGGAGCTCAGAGGGGGGGACCATTAAAATATAAAGACAAAGAAATAGCCATTCTTAAACAAATTCCGAAGAAAGTAAGAAATTAGAGGAAGAAATATTCCTCTTTATCAAAGAAATTTTATGATGAAGGAGTTTGGTTTAGATGGTTATTGCCAGAAGGAATGTTGATCTTTTGGGAGGGCAATAGAATTAGAATCAACACAGTTGTGGAGGCAGAGGCCTTCATTAAAAAACACATTGCCTTTCTAGATGGAACAGGGGACAGTACACATGATATGAAGGAGGGAGGGGCCGTGGCTCTGCCAGAGGACAGGGGGGAGGAAGCAACATCAAGAACACTCAGGTCACAAAAATAAGTTTGAAATATTATTGCAATTGTTGTTATAATGTAATTGTTGGAAGTGACATATAAGATGATTGAATATATTGTTGATATAATGTAAAACAAAAAGCTGCCAATGTTTATCTTTTAATTTTTGATCTTTATTTTCTTTTCTGTAAAAGTTGTGAGATTTGGGGGGATTTCTATCTTTCGCACGATGTAGCTGTCAAAATTTTGTATACCTACCTACCCCTTCCTATAAATATTTGTAAAAACCAATAAAATTCTTTTTTAAAAAAAGTAAAGGTGATAGTGGGCAGCCTTGTCTCATTCCTCTCTTTATTTCGATAGAATCTGTCAGTTCTCCATTTATCATTATCTTTGCTGTTCGTTTGTGGTATATGGTTTGTATGGCTTGGGTAAATTTCTTACCAAAATTCATCTGTTCCAGTTGTAGAAACATAAATTGCCAGTTCACATTGTCAAATGCTTTCTGTGCATCTAAGAACATCAAAGCCACTTGTTTTTCGGGGTGCGCCTCATAGTACTCCAAAGTGTCCAAAATTATTCTCATATTATCTTTAATTTGTCTCTTTGGTAAAAACCCATTTTGATCAGGGTGGATAAAACTGTTTAGATATTTTTAAGTCGTTCTAGCTAATATCGAAGCAAATAGCTTATAATCTGAGTTTAACAAGGAGATGGATCTGTAGTTCTTGATTTGTGTTAGATCAGCCTCCTCTTTTGCCAGAAGTGTAATATATGCTTCTAACCATGATTTGGGTATCTTGCTCTCGGACATCACCTCATTCATAACTTCTAATAGTGGGAGGGACAACGATTCCTGAAATGTCTTGTAAAATTCTACTGGTAAGCCATCCGGGCCTGGGGCCTTTCCGTTATTTTGTTTCTTAAGTGCTTCAGTTAGCTCCATCATAGTTATTTTGCCTTCTAATATTATTTCAGTTTCTTTGAGCATCTGAGGGAGATTGGCTTCCTGTAGACATTGTTTAATCCCCCCCTCTTCTATATTCTCTTGTTCATACAGCTTACCATAGTAGTCATGTATAATTTTCTTCTTCTCAACATTTCCATAATGGATTTGCCCTCGATCATCTCTCTTTTTTAAAATATATTTTTATTATTTTTACATTTAAAACAATGCAATACCGCGGAGTCGGAGTGACCATACATTCACATTATGTACAGCTAGTTTCAACCATTAACAATTAATCTACTTAATACATTGTCTATCCTTCTGTCCAATCACAATATATACATTTGTTCCAGTCTTGTCATCTTGTGTTATACCAATCATAAAATCTGTTCCATACTTCAAAATATTCTGATTCCCCTTTATTTTTAAGTTCAAGAGTGAGCCTATCTGCTTCTGCACAGGCCAACACTTTTCTGATTATATCAAGCTCTGATGGTGTATTTTCTTTTTTCCAATACTGTGCATAGGTTCTGCGTGCTGCAGTTAGTATATGTATAATTAGATAAAGTGTATCTTTCTTAAACCCCTCCAGTATTATGCCTAGGAGAAATGTTTCTGGTTTAAACATAATTAGTTCTCCCACCATTTGTTCTAACCATGATTGAATCATTTTCCAATATTTTTTTGCCTCATTACACGTCCACCACATATGATAGAAAGTGCCTGGTGTTTT
Source organism: Natrix helvetica helvetica (assembly GCA_029890345.1). NCBI lineage: Eukaryota > Metazoa > Chordata > Lepidosauria > Squamata > Natricidae > Natrix > Natrix helvetica. The sequence goes on along the minus strand of JAKRSI010000572.1, from coordinate 18,376 downwards.
TTTTACACTTCCAACAGTTTGGGGCCAGATTTTTGAACATTTTGGAAAGCCGTGCTGGGGGGAGATGCCATCTGTAGAACATCTTATAAAGATTTTCTTTATACGCCGTAGCCAATGTTAATTTCTGATTAAGTATCCAAAGTTTTTCCCACTTAGCCAATTCCACATTGTAACCGAAATCTTTCGCCCAGGCGACCATGGTTTCTTTGACATGTTCCTCCTCTAGTTTATATTCCAACAAGAATCTGTACAGCACTTTGATCAGTCTGTTTTCTGTCTGTATCAAAAGTTTATCTAATATTGTGTAGTCTTTGGCAATACCTTTGTTCTTCCTATCCTGTGCATACCTTGATTGTATCTGTAAATAAGACCACCATTCTACTTGTACTCCTTGTGATGTCAGTTCTGATCTGGTTTTGATCTCCCCCTGCCTGTTCAATAACTCTTTATATGTTCCATGTATTTTCCATGTTGATTAAATTTGGGTGTATGTATGCTTCCATCGTAGATAGCCAAATAGATATTTTGGTATAGTGGTCATGTTTAATTTTGTTCCATATTAGTAACAGAGATTGTCTGATGTAATGTCTACTAAAATATATGTGTGCAGATCCTTTTTCATACCAGAGGAAGGCATGCCAGCCTGCTTGGAGGTCATGGCCTTCCAATTTGAGTAATCTTTTATTTCTCAGCATTATCCATTCCCTTAGCCATGTTAGTATGGCCGCAGTATAATAGAGTTCCCAATCTGGTACGCCAAATCCTCCCTTTTCCTTAGTGTCTTGCATAGCCTTAAGTTTTATTCTTGGTTTTCTTCCCTGCCAAATAAATTTTGAAACCAATTGATTCAAATCCTTGAAGACACTTTTTTCTAATTTAATGGGAATATTCTGAAATAGGAAAAGAAATTTTGGTAATATATTCATTTTTATAACTGCGATCCTGCCCATCAGGAACAGTTGTAGGTTTTTCCATCTTTCTAGATCTTTCTTAGTTTTATTAATCAAATTAATATAATTATCTTCTTTGATGGTCACACACCTCGCAGATAAATGGATACCAAGATATTTAACTTTTTTGACAATTTGGATACCCAATTTCTTCGTTAACTCCTCTTTTGCTTTTGATGTCATATTTTTAGTCAGCATTTTGGTCTTTGTCATATTTATCTTTAGACCCGCTATTTTCCCATACTCTGTCAATTCCTCAATGAGTTTTGTACCAGACTTTATAGGATCTTCTAGCACAAACACTAGATCGTCCGCAAAGGCCTGTAACTTAAATTGCTCCTTTTTGATTTCTAGTCCCTTTATCTGTACCTCTTTACGTACATTCCTGGCTAGTACTTCTGGGGTTAGTATAAACAGCAGGGGGGATAGGGGGCAACCTTGTCTTGTACCTTTCTGGATTACAATACTTTGTGTTAATTCACCATTGATTATTACTTTGGCTTTTTGATTTGTATAAATTGCTCTGATCGTGTTTATAAATTTATCCCCACAATCCATGTATTCTAATTGTTGGTGCAAAAAGTTTTGTATAAACACCTGGTCTGTGTCCGCCTTAGGTAATAATACAATATTAGCCTCCGTCCATGATAACAGTGTCTTCGCCTCTTTCAACACAGCGTTATAGACTTCCAACAACGTTGGGACAAGTATATCCTGGAATTCTTTATATATTTCCGCTGGCAACCCATCCGGCCCTGCAGCTTTATTATTCTTTTGTCTTTGTATGGCCTCGATTATCTCTGATGTTTTAATGTCCTCATTGAGCATGTCCTTAATCTCCTCTGGTACCTTTGGCAGATCTGACTTTTCCAAGTACTGTAATATTCCTTCCTTTGTATGGTCTTGGTTTTCTCTATATAATTGTTCATAGAACTCTTGGGTAATCCTTTTCTTTTCCTCTAGTTGGTAGCAGATCTCGCCTTTTTCATCTTGTAGTTTATTGATCCAATTCTCTTGCTTCTGCTTCCTCAACCTATAGGATAGCCACCGCTCCGGTTTATTTGCATTCTCGAAGAAGTTTTGTTTTGCTTTTTTTATAGATTGTGCCAGTTTTGCTTTTTCAAATATAGCCAATTCATGTTTAATCAATTCCATATTTCCTTTTATACTTCTGTTCTGCGGTTTCTTTTGCAGTTCACTCTCTAAATTTCTATACCTTTCTTTCAGCTCTCTTATTTTTAGATTCTCAGTTTTTTTCTTCCTGGCTGTGGCTGATATTGTGACCCCTCTTATAAATGCCTTAGTTGTATCCCATAAGTTTTGGCCCGTTTTCTTTGAAGAAAAATCTTAATTCCTGGTTAACTCTTTTAATATATTCCTGGTCTTTTAGAATTGACCTATTGAGTGACCAACGATAACTGCCCTTTTGTTTTTTCCAAATAATCCTCATGGGATTGTGGTCAGACCATAGATTGGGTTCTATATCTATCTCCTTCACTTCTGAAATTAACTCCATCGGCAGCCAGACCATATCTATCCTTGACCAGGACTCGTGTCTATTCGAGTAGAAGGTATATCTATGGTCAGACCATAGATTGGGTTCTATATCTATCTCCTTCACTTCTGAAATTAACTCCATCGGCAGCCAGACCATATCTATCCTTGACCAGGACTCGTGTCTATTTGAGTAGAAGGTATATTGCTTTCCCTCTGGACATCTTTCTCGCCATACATCATACAGATTAAGTTCTTCAGCCATTTGGAAGAATGACCTTGGCAAAGTTCTCCTAGCTCCTTTTCTCTTCTTTCCACTTTTATAGTCCCGTTTCGGGTCAACTATAGCATTGAAGTCACCCAGTAAACAAATATTTTCATTTCCCATCTCTGGAATAATGCTATGTAGTCTATGATAAACATTTTCCTGGCCTTCATTAGGTGCATATATTACAACCAGTGACACCTTTTTTTGGTTTAACATTATTTCTACGATTATTATTCTCCCTTCCTCATCATGATAAATTAGTTTAGTCTGGATTGTGTTTTTGACATATAATGCTATTCCTCTTTTCTTTTGGTCAGCTAGTGCCGTGTAAAGTTTATCCAATCTAGGACATTCTAAGATCTGGATCTGTCTTTTAGTCATATGGACCTCTTGCATTGCAATTATATCGTAGTTCAAATGTTTTAATTTATTAAATATTGTTTTCCTCTTCTGGGGTAAGTTTAGACCATTAATATTCAATGATAGAATCTTGATTTCTCCCGACATACTTCTTTGTGTATTTAGGTCGTGTGCTTCTTGTTGCCCTTGTTTCTCTCACTTCCTTTGGTTCTTCCCCTTTTTCATCTAGAACGACTTCTTTCTCGTTTCGTGTCTCCACTGGTTCCTTTTCTCTTCTTATCTGTGCCCTGAGTCCTTGCCTCCTTGCTCCCGACTGTTCTCCTTCGTCTTTCTCATCCTCCTGCCCAACAAGAGTATTGTAAAAATCTTCCGCTTGTTCCATCGTGTCTATTCTGAATCTTTTATCTCTCCATGTTACCAGTACGCCCTCCGGCATCAGCCATCTGAAGTTAATTTCAAATTTGTTCAAGACAGATGTTAAAAATTGATAGGGCCTTCTTAATTCTCTAATTCTCCTCGGTACCTGTTTTAGAACTGTTAGTTGTCGTTGATTGTAAATTATTGGGTCATCTCTTGTTCTATTCAGCACCTCGTCACGTATTGATTTTTTTACAAACTTTACATGGACTTCTCTTGGTAGATTATTCTTTTTTGCGTAGTTTGTCTGTATTCTATATGTCTCGTTGATCTCACTTGCCATCTCATCCTTTTCTATTCCCAAAGCCTTTGCTATAAGGTCTGCCATCGTGTCTGGTAAATCCTCGCCTTTTTCTTCCTTTACGTTCTGGAACTGTAGGAATTGGGTTGCTTTCTCCGATTCTAACGCGAGGACCGTTAACTCAAGTTCCTTGTTTGCCTGGATCAGCCTAGAACTCAGCTGCTCCATTTTTTCATCCTCCTTTTCCAACCTTCCTTCTATTACATTTATTCTTTGTTCGTGTTTATTGATCTATTCCTGGAATTTCTCAAATTTATCGTCCATCTTCTGCATTCTCTCCTTTAATTCTACAGTATCATTCCTTATTTCTCTAATATCCTTTTAAAGTTCTTCGTGATTTTTAGCCATTGCCTCCTGCATGGTCTGTAATATCATCTGCAATTCCTTAGTTGAATTGGATCTTTCTCTCTGGAGCATATCCTCCGAAGATCTTTGGTTCGAAGGGCTGGCAGCTGCTACGGATGACTGGGATGCTGGCTTCCTCCCCGTGCCGATTTTCGTTAAATTTGTACAACTTGTCATTTTTTGGAAGAATTGGATCCCTACTTTAATTTTTCTCCAGAACTCCCACTTTCTTCTCTCCCTCGTAACTTTCTCCAGTCCTCTTTCTTTCTTTCTTTCTTTCTTTCTTTCTTTCTTTCTTTCTTTCTTTCTTTCTTTCTTTCTTTCTTTCTTTCTTTCTTTCTTTCTTTCTTTCTTTCTACCTACCTTCCTTCCTTCCTTCCTTCCTTCCTTCCTTCCTTCCTTCCCTTGCCACCTGCCTTCCTGCCTTCCTTCCTCTTCTCTCCCTTTCCCTCTCCCCTCCCTCCCTTTCTCTCGTCTTCCTCTTCCTCTACTCAATTATCAGTTTTAAATAGTGATAGGGGGTAGTAAACTCTATATATCAATAAGTTGGTATGTTATGTGAGAACAGCTGTCATAGGATAGGGAGAGAGTGAGAGAGACTTATCAATTTATCACTGTATATATATATGTGTGTGTATGTCACACTTATAATACTCCAAAGTTTCTATTAATCTATTAATCTATTTTATTAACTTAATAAAATCTAAGAGTAAATTGCTTATAGTTATTACTTATATTGTGATCAAACAATCTCCTAAATTAATCAGTACTAATGCCAATAATATCGAAAAGAGTTGGGATTAATAATCTTACAGCAATAACAATAACAATAACAGTATATTCCTTTGATGGTAGTATTATAACATTAATTCCTATTCTTTAAGTTCAACCTTAGATGCGACCCTCCTGTGTTGGAAAATTATATAAGAATGTTCTGGATTCCCCTGCTCCGATAGATCTTCTTTCTCTCTCTCCAGTTGTTTCTATTAGTAGTGTCCAAAGATTAACCTCAATAATCTCTAGTAATCAGCTCTCTTGTTATCCAGAGAATATAGTCACCAAAATTCCTGTTTTCTCTTAAGGTATTAAGAGGGGGGGAAATTCCAAATTTCGCCAGTAGATCTCTCTTCCACTCTTCCAGAAGCTAACCAACTGCAGGCTAATCACAGACATATGTGGCAAAGTTATAATCCTTCCTTTTCTTCTTCCTCCTTCTTCCTTCAAGCCTTCAAGCCTTGGATAGTTAACTCAAATCCCCCTGAAGATATCTGTATAGTCAGTTATTTACAGCCAGCCTTTGTTATGTTAACAAATTAGATTTAGGTTCAGCTTATCAGACAGTTCAGAGAGTAAAAGAACATAGCCTCTAGCCTTCACTCAGCATATTACACTCGCCGCTGTAATGGAGGGGGGTAGGCAGCCCCCCCCCCCACTTCCTCTTGGAGCCCTTAATCTCTTGAGCTGTTTTGGAATAAAAAAAATTACCTTCCACCAAGATCAGGAATCTGTTAGATCACTTGCAACTCCGGCAGCTTCTCTGTAATAAATCCTCACTTGCTTTGAACTGTTGTCAGCCCGCTGGGATGGCCATTAATTGTCGCCCTCTCCCACGCCCAGGGTTATGAAGGAGATTTCAAGCACAGACCATGAATTGCCGTCCTATGGTCATGCCAAACCAACCTTCTCTCTTCAGTCTTCCCTCCAGGAAGGCTTCTGTTTATCAAAATCTTTTCAACAACCCCCCCTGGACATTAGATCTGGCTGCTGTTAACGGAGCTCTCCGTCAAAGCAGCCATTCATGCTGGCAGCAAGCCCCGCCTCCCTGCCCTCGATCATCTCTTAATTGCAGTATTTTCTTTGATTCTCCCTCTTTTTTCAATTTATACGCCAACCATCTACCTGGTTTGTTTGCAATTTCAAAGTAGTTATGTTTAGCACCTCTAATTTTTTGTGCCAATTCCTCCTTTTCCAATAATAATAATAATAAATTTTTATTTGTTAGCCACACCCTCTCCTAAAGGACTCGGGGCGGCATACAATAAAAGCACATAAAATATACAAATGAACAATACATATACAGATAAAAATAAACACATACACGTACGTACACATATACATGGAGGAGGTAACAAATATATAAAATAGAATTTAAAATTGACAATAGCTCCATTTTGTGCTTATTTATGCCCATTTTCATTTTAATGTCTTTTTTTTTTGTGGGGATTTCTGTAACTCTTTTTCAAGAGCCTTATAGTCATTCTCTAAACCTTTAAAAGTTTGTCTTTTCTTTATGTTTCTCTTTCTTGTATAGTCTATTATCAAACCTCTGGTGAAGGCCTTCATTGTATCCCAAAGGTTTTGCATTGATGTATCTTCTTTTCTATTTTCTTTGAAGAAGAAAGCCAATTCTTTTTCCATTTTCTGAATGAAGTCCTTCTCTTTTAATATAGCATTATTTAATGTCCATCTAGATCTTATCCTTTGGCCTTACAATTTAATTGTAATTGGATTGTGATCTGCCCAGGTACTAGTTTCAATCTCAATTTCCTGTACTTTACAAGTCAATTCCATTGTAGCCCATACCATGTCAATTCTGGAACATGATAAATGTCTATTTGAATAAAAAGTATATTGTTTTTTTTGTAGGGTTTCTTTCTCTCCAGACATCTTTTAAGTTTATTTCATCTATCATCTTGAAAAAGGATTTGGGGAGTGGCTTTCTATTTTGCTTTGTTGTTTTTTGTGCTTTATAGTCCATGTTCTGATCTACAATTCCATTAAGATCTCCCATCATACAGATATCAGCAGAGTGCAAATCAATTATTTTCCTGTGTAGTTTTCTATAGAATTCATCTTGTTTATCATTGGGGGCATAAATAGCAATTAAAAGTATTTTCTTAGTGTTGTCCATAATTTCCACCATCAGAATTCTTCCATCATCTTCCGTATAAATTTGTTTCACTGGAATTTTATCTTTAATATAAAAGATCACTCCTCTTTTCTTACAGCTTGCCAATGCAGTAAACATTTTCCCAAGTTTTGGCTGTACCAATAAGTGTTCATGTTGTTTTTGAATATGCACTTCTTGTAGACAAATTATGTCCAATTTTGATTTTTCTAATTTGTGAAATATTCTTCTTCTTTCAATTGCTGAATTAAGTCAATTTATATTGATTGTAATCATTTTTTCACTTACATGTTTATACTTGTGGAGTGCCGCAGGGGTCGGTCCTCTCGCCCCTTCTGTTCAATGCATATGTGAAGCCGCTGGGCGAGATCATCCGTGGTTTTGGGGTTGAATACCATCTGTACGCTGACGACACTCAGCTGTACATTTCAACCCCAAGCCACCCCAACGAGGCTGTTGAAGTGATGTCCCGGTGTTTGGAAGCCGTCGGGGTCTGGATGGGGGACAACAGACTCAAACTCAACCCCTCCAAGACTGAGTGGCTGTGGCTACCGGTGCCTCGGTTCAGCCAGCTGACCCCATCGCTGGCCATAGGGGGCGAGCAATTGCCCCCTGTGGAACGGGCGCGCAATTTGGGCGTCCTCCTAGATGCCCGGCTGTCAATGGATGACCATGTGGCAGCCGTGGCAAGGGGGGTGTTCCACCAGGTTCGCCTGGTGCGCCAATTGCGCCCCCTTCTGGATCGGGATGCCCTACGCACAGTCACTCATGCGCTGGTGACGTCTCGCCTAGACTACTGTAACGCTCTCTACATGGGGCTTCCCTTGGGACGCGCCCGGAGACTGCAGCTAGTCCAGAACGCGGCCGCGCGGGTTGTCATGGGGAGCTCTAGATACTCCCATGTAACACCACTCCTGCGCGAGCTGCACTGTCTACCTGTGGTTTTTCGGGTGCGTTTCAAGGTCCTGATTACCATCTTTAAAGCGCTCCATGGCACAGGACCTAGTTACTTGCGGGATCGCATCCTCCCATATACATCCCTGCGGCCAATCCGCTCTCACAGGGAGGGGCTTCTCCAGGTGCCGTCCACTAGGCAATGCCAGCGGGCGGCGCCAAGGAGTAGAGCCTTCTCTGTGATGGGCCCAACCCTCTGAAATGACCTCCCCCCCGATATCAGAACCACCACAGACTTCCGCTCCTTCCGACAAAAATTGAAGACTCACCTGTTTCGATTAGCTGGCCTGGCATAATTATAATTGTGACAACTGTTACCTCCTGGAAACATATTCTTACCTGGTTATTTATAGGGTACGGTTTTAAATTTAACTGATTTTAGGGTTTTTAGAACCATGTTTATATTCTTCCGTACAGTTCTTTTAAATTTTTAACCTCCTCCTTATGTGTATTTATATCTGTATTTATATTTGTATTTAATACTTGTTATTTGTTGTGTGGACTGTACACCGCCCCGAGTCCTTTTTGGGAGAGGGGGCAGTCTAGAAATGCGAAGAAAATAAAAAAATAAAAAAATAAATAGCTCTAGTTGATCTTGGTTCTCATGGTTCTCTGATGTCTACACCTCCTACAGCACCTCCTTCTGTTTCAATCCCACCTACAGCACCTACTACTTTTTCAGTCTCGGCTGTGGGTGCCTCTTGGAGATCTACCAATAATTCTTCTTTTCCAGCCTTCTCAGCCTTCCCTCCCAAGTGTTCCATATAAAATCTTCTGCTTTTTCAGTTGTATCTCTTCTATATCTTTGTCCTTGCCATACAAAAATTAAACCTTCCGGTATAAGCCATCTATAATTGACGCCTTTTTTTGAGTAAGATCTTAGTCAGGAATTGATATTCTCTTGTCGTCTCTCTCACTCTTCTTGGGATTTGTTTCAGAACTACAATCTCCTTGCCTTTATATTCCAATTTTCTATCTCTTGTTTTCTGTAGTATTTGTGACTTAATTGTTTTCTTGGTAAATCTTACATGAACTTCCTTTGGGAGAGCATTTCTCGCTGCATATCTTGTGTAAATTCAAAATTCCTCGTCTATACCGTCTATCATCTTCTCTTGGGATATCTCTAATTATTTGTACCAAGTTATCTCCTTTTTCTTCTTCTATGTTTTGAAATCTTAAGAAAAATTCTAACCGATCCATCTCCCATCCCAATATTCCGCTGTTATCTTTTTCCACGATGCTCAATCTACTATCAATGTCCTCAACTTTCTTCTCTCTTTGTTCATCTCTTTCTTCCATTTTTTGTAGTCTATCCTCATATTTCATCATCCATTGTTGAATGTTTGTGGCAACCCCTGAGATATTGGAACACTGCTATCATGTCTCCCCTAGTCCTTCTTTTCATTAAACTAGACATACCCAGTTCCTGCAACCGTTCCTCATATGTTTTAGCAGTTGTCCGGCAACACCCACCACTCATCCTGAAGGTTTGCTCCTAATGCTACAGCCTGTTGCTTTTCAAGGGGGTTGTACGACGGAGGTTGAGATGGAGATGGGGTCCACAAGGTGAGGCAGGTAGCTTGCATCTGTAAGGGCTGGAAGGCCGCTGCCCGAGCGGTCCGGTCGGCCTTGTTGTTGCCTCGTTCAGCATCAGAGGCTCCCTTCTGGTGTCCCTTCACATGCATGATCGCTACTTCCTTGGGGGCCCACACGCTATCCAGCAATCTCAAAATTTGCGGGCCATGCTTAATGTCCTTTCCACCTGCCGTGATGAGTCCCCGTTCCTTGTAAAGAGCCCCATGGACTTGTACCGTTAGGAAGGCATATTTGGAATCAGTGTAGATGTTAACCCTAAGGCCTCGTGATAGTTCAAGGGCCCGTGTGAGGGCATGTAACTTGGCGAGTTGGGCGCTTGTGCCTGGAGGGAGGGGCTCTGCCTCCCATACTTCCTCTAAGTTTACTACCGCAGAGGCCGCTTTCCGTATTCCTTCATGTAGAAAACTTGTGCCATCTGTATAGAGGGCTGCATTCAGGTGAGTGAGTGGTTCGTCTTTCAAATCTGGTCGGCTGGCATAAGTCTCGGTAATGGTCTGTAAGCAATCATGATTGGTGTGGGCATCAGGTTCTGGCAGCAGAGTGGCGGGATTGAGCGAATGTGACTGCACCAATTTGATGGAGGGGTTATGGGTAATAAGGCCCTGATACTTAAGCATCCTGGGATTGGTGAGCCATTGGTGGCCTTTCCGGTCCAGGACAGCCTTTAGGGCGTGTGGAGTATAGATATCCAGTTCCTGGCCGAACGTTAACTTATTGGCCTCTTGGGTAAGGAGAGCGGTGCCGGCCACTGCTTTGAGACAGGCCGGCCATCCTTTCGCCACGGGGTCCAATTGTTTTGACAGATAGGCCACTGGGCGGTGCCAATTCCCAAATTTCTGGGTGAGAACCCCCACGGCCATATTCTGTTTTGTATCTACAAACACGTGAAACAGCTTATCTAAATCAGGTAGGCCCAAACTAGGGGCCTGTGTAAGGGCCTGCTTGAGTTTAAAAAAACTGGCTTGTTCCTCCTTTCCCCACGTCATGGGCTCCTTCTCATGCCCTCTGGTTGCTTCGTATAGGGGCTTGGCAAGGAGGGCAAAGTTGGGGATCCAGATGTGACAAAACCCAGCTGCCCCCCAAAATCCTCTAAGTTCCTTCCTGTTTCGGGGGACGGGCAGTTGACAGATTGCCTCTTTTCTTTCATATCCGAGCGTTCTCTGCCCTTGTTGTATGTCGTACCCCAAATATCTAACCTCTGACTGAACCAACTGAGCCTTTGTCTTAGAAGCCTTGTATCCCTTCTCCTGGAGTAGGTGCAGTAAAGCAAAGGTGTTGTGATGGCAATGTTCCCGGGTAAGTCCGGTAACCAACAAGTCATCCACATATTGAAGTACCACATCAGGCTGGGGGATATCCAATAATTCCAAATCTGTGGCCAGGGCAGCGCCAAACAGAGTAGGAGAGTTCTTAAAGCCCCGTGGAAGCCTAGTCCAGGTGTACTGTTGTTTACGGCCCGTAATGGGACTTTCCCATTCGAAGGCAAACAAGTGATGGCTTTTCCGGTGTATGGGGATGGAGAAGAATGCGTCTTTGAGGTCGATAACCGAGAACCACGTTGCTGTTGGTGGAATTAGGCCCAGCAAAACATAAGGGTTGGGCACCGTGGGGTGTATTGTAACGGTGGCCGCATTGACAGGGCGCAGATCTTGTGCCATTCTAAAGCATCTCTCTCCCTTTGGGATAGGTATGATCTGCGTATTCCATTTTGAATCTGTCGGGACCAGAATGTGATATTCTAAATACAGATTGATTACTTCCTGTATGGCGGCGACAACAGATCGGGGATATGCCCTCTGGTGAATCCGGACGGGGGTTTTCATTGGCATTTCCTCAACAATGATGATGGGTGGATGATGAGCTGAAAAACCCAGGTGGGTTGTCTTCCGCCCATAATCGTGGCACTTTGAACTCCCGCCACTTTTCCCTTGGGGCTTCCATGACTGCCATGATTCTCCAGGCCTCTTCCCTGGGTACCTCTAACTGAACCTTGCCATACTTCAGATCCATCTCCCCACTTTCATTAAAGAAAATCTAGGCTCGTAATTTGCAGAGTAGATCTCGACCTAACAGCGGAAGAGGACACTCAGGTAAATAAAAAAATTGGTGTGTAATGGAGTGTCCTCCTGTTGTACAGAGTAGAGGTTACAAAAGGGGCTGTTTTTGAGTACCTCTTGTAGCTTCTTGAATATTGATAAATTGAGTGGAGAAGGAGCCAAGGGGTTGGGTCAAAACGGAGCAAGTAGCGCCTGTGTCCACTAGAAAGGGGATACTTTTGCCTCCGATCTTGATGCGGACCATAGGTTCTGGGAGGCTGAAAGAACCCGGTCGGCTTCAGTCCCTGTCCTCCCTGTCCGTTAGCGCCATTAGGGGAGCTCGGGGAAATGGCATTCTTCCTGTTCTCTGTCCTCTCATACTTGGGCGTAGGCAAGGGTCTCTGGGTGGCTTCGGGCGACTGGGTCCTCTTGCAGGTCCTCTCTCTTCCCTCATTCTCTGGGGGCATTCTCCCTTCCAGTGCCCATGTTGATGGCAATAGGCGCATTGATTGCGTCCCAGGGCTCCCTCGGTTTCTCTTCCCCGCATCCTTCCTTCCCCTTGGGGCATCGTCATGATGGCTGCAGCCAAGAGTTCAGCCTTCTTCTGCATTTTCAGGTCCTTCTTCTTCTCCTCCACCATATTCACAAATGTCTTTCTGGCTACTTCCACTAACTCACTCATGGGCTTTCCCAGCGCACCTTCCAACTTTTGCAGCTTCTGGCGAATGTCCGTGGCACTTTGGGAGATGAATGCCATGGCCAGCATCCGAGCATTTTCAGGCATGGTTGGGTCAATGGGTGTATACATCTGGTATGCCTCAATAAGCCTGGCATAAAAAGCCTCGGGACTTTCGGTAGGCTCTTGGAGCACTAGGGAGGGTTTAGACATATTTGTAGCGGGTTTTCCTGCAACTCAAACCGCCCTTATTGTTAGTTGTTGAAATTGGCGCAGGAGGTTCATCTGGTCGCTGTCATAAGGATCCCACTTTGGGTCCCTGGAGGGGAAGCGTTCCCCCACAAAGTCGGCCAATGTGGAATGGGCGGGGGTGTCGGGCTTCAAAATCTGAGAGACTGCTATTCTAATCTTCTCCCTTTCCTCCGGGTTGAATAAGGTGGCCTGAAGTTGTTGGAGATCCAACCAAGAAGGATTGTGGGTATCCACAATGGTTTTCAGAAGGTCTGCCACTTCATTGGACTTTTCACTAAAGGGTCCATAATGCAATTTCCAGTTGAGAAGATCTGAGGTGGAGAAAGGGACATGTTGAAACAAGGGGGTTGTAACCACTCTCGTTGGGTCATTACTATCCACCAGCAACTGGTCCACCTGTCTTAAAGGGGCCGTCAGAGTAAGGGCCGGTTCTTTTGCCCTTGTACGGGCAGCTATAGGCTGGTCATCCACTGCGGCCGCCGCCACTCCCCCTACCTCTTCTGACCCATCTCTCAATACCTCTTCCTTCTTTTCCTTGGGGGAAACTGGGCTGTGAGAGAGGGTGAGGTCCTCCGAGCCCTTAAAGGAACTTGTTGGGGAAAGCATGGGAGATAAAGCCTGCAGTCTGCCTTCATCCCAGCTGGTGGATGCGCCCCCCGTTGAGGTGCTCTGACTGTCCTGTAGAAGGGGGCTGCCAATCCCTGGCTCCTGCCGAGGAGCTGGGGTTTTCGGTCTTGCTCCTCCCATTGGGGGCACTGTTGCTGGAGGGGGTGCATATGGTGGAGGATGGGGGAGTCCTTCCGAGATGCTTGCGAAGACTGGCAGAGCCTTCTTCGGGCATTTCAAAGGGACTGTCCGGGTCAGCATGACCCTGCATTGTTTTCGCTTGGCATTTTGCTATCCACGCAGGGGGTCTCCTCACCAAAAAATACCACACATCAATGTAAGGGGCTTGGTCCGGGTGTCCCAATTGAGGATGGAGCACTAACTGATGAACTTTTAGAGCAATATCAGGGTTAAAAGTGCCCGTAGGGGGCCACCCAAAGCCAAAGGTGGGCCATTCTGATTCACAAAATTTTATAAGATTGTGCCTGCTCCACTTAATACCATAGTCCTGGGACATGAATTCTGCTTTGAAATGATTTAACATGCATTGGAGGGGGGTCAGGGGAACACTCTCGCTCCCACCCATCTTCCTCCCGGGGCACCAGACAAAACAGATAATTTATCAAACAAACACACGTTCGACCCAGGGAGCCGGATAACCACGGTCACCGTAGGGAACCGCAATAGCCTCACAGAGCACTTGTGCTTAAAACAACCCTCCCAGAGGTACCTGTTCAGTAAGCGTCGGGGGATCAGGCCGCGCCTCCGGCTCGCCAAGGAGTCCGGGCGTACTGGTCCGGCTCACGGGTGAGTCCGGTTCTATTTCCAAGGGAGTGGGGGTCCCGCAATACTTGCCTGTCTAGGTCCCCTCGTCCCGGCCGGCCGGCGTTCTGAGTTCCTGGTCTCTGGTCCTTCGTCAGTGGTTCTTGGAGTTGTCAGCCGCTGCTGCCGGAGCCCTCGGTCCCCAGGAAGTTCCTCGGAACAAGGGTCCATTGGCACCAGGGAAGTTCCCTTAGACCAGCCGCGCCCTGACACCGGGGTGGACACTCCAGAGGGTCCCAAGACCCCTCACCCTCCTGGCTGGCTCGCCAGAAATGTTGCGGCGGATTGGTGCCTGCACCCCAATGCATGCCAAAGACAGGACGTGAGACCACGAAGGTGCAAGAGAAGACAGGTTTATTGATGCATCTGAGTTCAGCGTGTTCATACACCAAATTCTGAACTGTCCTGGCTTTGTTCAGGACATAAGTTTTATACCCTCTTGGAGAGGGGGCGTTCATACAAATATTTGTTCATCAAAAGAAAGGAGTATACATAGCATATTTGTCCGTAGACAAAACATACATTTCACAGAAGATAGAGAAATTGTATTTTGCAAGGTTATAGGGAAGTTACAGAAGGGAGTGAAAGTGATATCTCAGCAGCAACAGCAGGGATTTATCAGCTACTAGACATGCTATGATCTATTAATATGTTTTTCTCCAGCGCAATGTATCTTACACAGACATTAGTTTCCTGTGTCCTTTCCATAGAAGTGGATTGCAACATCTTCCAGTAAAATTTGCAATAAGCCTGAAGCAAAAGAAATCATTAGTCCTTTAATATGCCGGCTACACTTAATATGCCTACTTGCCTTTCTGATTATTCTTCAGGTGAAAGCAGGGGCTTACTATACTTAAAGGTAGACTGGCTAACATAGGTACGGTCTCTTCCTGCTGCCTCAATAGATTGGACTGTTTTTTCCCTTTGTGTAAAGACAGATCGAATAAAAAGATAAATCTAGGTAAAATTTTCATTTTAATTGCTGAGATCCTTCCAAGCAAAGACAATTGTAACTTTTTCCACACTTCAAGATCTTTCTGTATCTTTTGCCACAACACTTCATAGTTATTTAAGAAAAGCTTTGTGTTTGATTCTGCGATTTGTATTCCTAAATATTTGACCTTGGAGACTATTTCAAAACCTGCTAAACTTACAAGTCTCTTTCTTTGAGTCTCTGTCATGTTTTTAACCATCATTTTCGTTTTGTTTTGATTTAGTCTAAACCCAGACACCATGCCAAATTCTACTATGATATTTTTCATCTGGATTATTGACTTCAAAGGATGTGAAAGGGTAACAACCAGATCGTCGGCAAATGCTCTAGTTCTGTATTCCTTTTGCCTGATAGCTATGCCATCTAAGGATTTTTGAGTCCCGAATTGCGTTCAACAAGACTTCCAAAGTTAAAATAAATAACAATGGAGATAATGGGCAACCTTGTCTTGTGCCTTTTTGTATCTCGAAAGTTGTTGACAAATTTCCATTAATAATAAGTTGTGTATTTTGTTGCTGATAAATTGCTCCAATCGCCTACCGAAATCGTGGTCCCATATCCATCTTTTCCAAAGTCTTGGTTAGAAAGTTCCAATTCACTCGATCAAAGGCCTTCTCTGCATCCAAGAAGACCAGCACTGCAGAGATCTGCTTATTCTTATCAAGATAGTCAATTAAATCTATGAGTTGCCTTACATTCTCCTTCATGTGTCTGCCTTCAATAAATCCTGCTTGATCATGATGAATAATCTCTTGGATAACCGGCATCAATCTGTTGGCTAGTACATTAGCAAATATTTTATAATCTGTGTTCAGAAGAGATATCGGCCTGTAATCCTCTGGTTTCTTAGGGCCCTCTTTGTCTTTAGGTATCAATGAGATAAAAGCCGCTTTCCATGAGGAGGGTATTTTACCTCCTTGCTGTATATTACAAAATAGTTGTGTAAGATATTCAATCATTTCCAGTTGTAAAGTTTTATAGTACATTGCAGTCAAGCCATCAGTCCCTGGAGCCTTGGCTAGTTTAAGTTGATTTATAGCTAAAGTGATCTCATCAGCAGTTATCAGACATTCCAAATTTGCCTTTTGAAGCACAGATATTTTAGTAACCCTTTTTCCTTTCAAAAAAATCATCTACTGACTTGTTCTGTACATTATCCTGTACATATAGCTTAGCATAATAGTCCACAAATGATTTTTTAATCAAATCTTGTTGATATACTGTCTTCCCTCCATACTCAATTCTATCAATAATTCTGTCATTCGTATTCTTTCTCAAAGTATAAGCCAACCACCTACCAGCTTTATTAGCATTAGCAAAAGTGTTATGTTTAGCAAATTGTAAGTTAGTTGCTGTTTGTTCTGCTATAAGCATTTGAAATTGATCTTTCAACAACTTTAGCGCCATCTGGAGCGCCTCGTTTTTCGGGTTTACTATAAGTAGCTGTTCCTTACTTTTTATTTCATCTTCCAATTCCATTCTCCTTTTCTGTCTAATTTGTTTATGTTTGAAATTCATATGTATCAGGACCCCACGCATGTAAGCTTTACTTGCATCCCAAACTGTTTCAATGGGAGTACCCTTATTCATATTAAAACTGAAAAATTCCTTCATGTGTTTTTTAAGTTCATCAACATTTTTTTCATATCTAAATAAATTTTCATTTACTCTCCAAGACCTTCTTGGCCTCTTCCCTAACTCAATTTCTAACCACACCGGGCTATGATCAGTTAGTGTCCTGGAGAACATCTTCGTTTTCTTAGCTTTAGGAAGTAAATCCGGTGTTAGTAAAAAAAAATCAATCCTTGAAAAGGATTTATGTCTATCTGAGTAGAAAGAAAAGTCCATCTCATTTGGACGTTGTGTCCTCCAAACATCTTTTAATTTCAAGTCATCTTGTAAATCAAAAAAAGGCTTTGGTAATTTGGCAGTAAATTTAGTCTTTGTTCTCTTATCTATCCTTGGAGAAATCACTCCATTCCAATCTCCCATTATTAGAATACTCTTAAAATTCCAATCTAAAATTTTTTAAATGAAGCATCTTATAAAAGCTTTCTTGTTGTTGGTTAGGTGCATATATTCCTATCACCAAAATAGGACCAAAGTCTATATCAAGCTCAATTGCTATATATCGGCCAGTGTCATCCGCCTCTATAACTTTAGTTGAAAATCTTTCATTTATATATATCACCACTCCATTTTTCTTTACCAAATTAGAGGCAGCAGAAGATGTTCCCAATTTTGAATTCACTAAATACTTTCTGGTCTTGCAACCTAATATGAGTCTCTTGAAGACAAACAACGTCATTACTGAATTGCTTCAAATAATAAAATATTTTTTTCCTTTTTTGTGGGGGAGTTCAATCCATTCACATTCCATGATAATAATTTAAACATCTTTTGGCCTAATCTGGAGCGTTGAGAGCATTTGCTGAAGATCTCTCTCCACAAGACTAATCTTCGGCCCTGCTCCTCCCATGGCTCCGATTTGCTTCTTGCCTTCCTTCTTGGCACATTGTACTTGGGGCTTCCCCTGCTTGTGTGATTCTAGCATTTGTCTAGTCGTAGATCTAGTAACGCGTTGTTCCACTGGCTTAAGTAATGGCATTTCAATGAGGGTCTTGGACGGTTCCTCCTCCAAGAAAGAGCTTAAAAGAAATCCAGAGGGGTCCACTCGTGATCCACCTACAGCACCCTGAGCTTCCTTCTCTTTTTGCGTCTGCTTTCTTTGTTCTTCTGTCTCTTTCTCAAACATCCTCTGCTCTAAGACATCCAAATCTGCTGGTGTTGGTGTAGATGTACGTGGGGGGGGGGGGGGGTGCACTTTCCTTGAGTATTCCATAATAAAGTCTCTTGCTTTGTCTATTGTATTCAAACGGTACCTCACCCCTTCATATCTGAATATAACACCAATTGGAACATCCCACCTATACTGTACCTCTCTCTTCTTCAGTTCCGCTACCAAAAATCCAAAATCCCTTCTAAACTTTAACATCGCTGGTGGTAGCTCTTTGAAAACTCCAATCATGTTCCCATCTATTTGAAGACAAGAATAAAAAGACTTCTGCAAAATGTCATTTCTAAAATTTCTCTCAGTAAAGTATATCACAACATCTCTTGGTAGTTGTTTTTGTAATGCTATACTTGAATTTACTCTGTAAGTTTTATCAATCTTAGCAGAAATCTCACGAGAATCATCCACTTTTAATAACGTGGCCAAAGCATCAGCACAAACTTTTCTTAAGTCCTCTCTAGGGTTTTCTCTTTATACCCCTCAGTCTAACAGCGTACTCCATAGATCTGAATTGCATCATAATAATCTCATTATCCATCCTTTGCATATTCCCCTCCATTTCGACAAATTTCAGATCCGTTTCTTTCGTTTTGGTTTCCAAAT